>CM028138.1:638395000-638937500 GCA_016271365.2 Neoceratodus forsteri | reverse complement strand
ATAGGCCACTGTCTCAAGATGAGGAAACTGGAATGGAGTTGGTGGAGCAAATAATGAGGTTTAGTGGTAAGGGCAGTACTGTAATAGTAGGGGATTTCAATATGCCAAGGGGGTAGATTGGAGCACCCTAGCTACCATGACTGCAAGATAACAGGTCCTCCTGCAGCCCTTCCAGGACAGGTTCCTGACACAAAGGGTAATGGAGCCAAACAGGGAGGGAAACATACTAGATCTCATGTTGACAGATGGAGAGCATGTCCAAGTTGTAGGGGTGAAAGATCCCCTGGCAGGGCATGACCACAACACAGTGTGGTTCTTCCTCAGTCTAGGAAAGGAGGCATCCAGAACTAAGACAAAGGTAGTGGACTTCAAAAGGGTGATTTTGGCAGGATGGGAGATATACCGGAAGGGCGCATGCCAATATCCACCCAGGAATAGATGCTGACCAGAAACGGGCTATCAAGCTGTGTCTTGTAGAGGCCACTTACTCATATACAAAGATCCAAAGTAAGAAGGACAGGTCCTAAAACTCAAGCTGGTTGAGCAGGGAGGTAGGAGAGAGCCTTAGAGAGAAACTAGCTGCCTTCAGAAACTATAAGAGATCCAAAAGAGAAAAGGACAGGGAGGAGTATGTGAGGAAATCCAGAGAGGTGGGTAGAGTAGTCAATGCAGCCAAGGCTTCAAGGGAGCTAAGGCTGATACACAGGATCAGAGAAGGGGGAAAGGATTTCTTCAGGTACATAAGAAGGAAGAGAAGCTGTAAAGATCAGATTATCAGGATGAAGAAAGATGGAGTGTGGGCAGAAAAGAGTCTGGAGCAGGCAGAAGCACTCAAAGAGTACTTCTGTTCAGTGTTTACCAGTGAGATGGATGGGTCTCTTTGCCCCAGGGGAAAGGCAGAGTGGGCACAGAGGGAATGGAGGAATTGATAAGGAGATCCCAGTGAGCAGGGTTTTGGAGGGCCTTAGGTCCCTTCAGGTTTATAAGGCACCAGGACCAGACAACATGCATCCAAGGTTGCTGAAGGAGTTGACTGAGGTTCTGGAGGGAACACTGACAGACTTGTTCAACACCTCCCTAAGGACTGGGGTGCATGTCTCAGGATTGGAGGATGGCACATGCGGTGCCAATCCATAAGAGTGGGCCCAAGGATGAACCAGATAACTACAGACTGGTCAGCCCTACCTCCATCATGGGGAAGCTAATGGAGACTATCTTTAAAGAAAGGTTGGTGATCTTTCTGAAGGAGAATAGCCTCCAGAATGATAGGTCACATGGGTTTGTCTCAGGCAGATCCTGCCAGACAAATCTGGGTTGACTTCTTTGACTGGGTGACAAGGGCACTTGATAGGGGCCATGTGGTGGATGTCCTGTATTTGGACTTCAGCAAGGCCTTTGACTCGATGCCACATAGAAGGTTGACTAGTAAGCCAAGAAATTTTGGAGCAGGGAGAAACTGGTTAGATGGGTAAACAGCTGACTGCAGGATAGACAGCAGAGGGTAGTTCTAGTTAGAGAATGTTCGACTCCCAGAGCTGTAACAAATGGGGTCCCACAAGGCTTGATACTAGGACCAGTGCTATTTAACATCTTCATTGCTGACATATTGGGTGGGATTAAGTGTAAAATCAGCATTTTTGCAGAAGACACAAAGAGTGGTGTGGAGGTGGAAAGTATGGCGGGGGGAAGTACTTATACAGTATACTTCAAGAGTACTTCAAGAGGATTTGGCAAGAACTGAAAGCTGGTCTAACTCGTGACAGATGGGGTTAAATGCTAAGAAGTGCAAAGTCATGCAATTGAGAGCCAGCTACCCTGGTAATTGTTACTGGCTGGAGGAGTGCAGTTATCTACTTCAGTGTAAGAGAAAGATCTGTGGGTACTAGTCACAGGGGACATGAATCATTCAGCACAGTGAAGGAAGGCAGCAGTCAAGGCTAGTAAGATGCTGGTGTGCATTGCCAGGAGAATCCCCTCTAGGAGAAAGGAAGTTAATGTGCCGCTGTACTGGTCGCTGATAAGACCTTGCTTGAAGTACTGTATGCACTTCAAAAATGATCACAGGGCAAACATTGCTACCATAAAAGAAGAATTGGTTAAGTTGGATTTGATGGGTGAGATGATCCATTTGAACACCGAGGGTTCTTGGAACCTCCTTGTCAATACTATTAAGTCACACGAGGACAACTATAGTAAAGGATATTCTAGCAGAGGTAAGAAACTAGTATGGTATAACTCAAATATCAAGAAATTTATATCTTTAAAAAAAGCATTGCTATACTGCTATGAAAAATAAACTATTTATTTTCATGAGTGCTATTTGACCTTAGGTAACCACATGAGTGGCGTAGGCCACGAGTGATGTGCCTAACGTCAAACTGCACAAGAGAAAATAAATAGTTTATTCCACAGGTCCCAGATATTAGAGACGCAGTGAAGTAAAATTCTGCTCATGAAGTGGCTACTTCATATTAATATTCTGCTACATAAAGTGCTCATTTTAAACCCTCACTTCACCACTTTGCATTGTAATTATGACTCACGTTGTGCACTCTGCCTTATTCCGTTTAAGACCGGTAGGAATTCACAGAAAGGCCACACACATCACATGACGCAGTGTAGATCCCATGCTTAAGGCAGGAGAAACAGGCAAAAACACTCTCAAGTGGGCTGACTTTCATGTTTTGTGCATGGGGCATGACAAATTTCTGCTTCCGCGAATGGTCGGGGTGGATGTGAATATGTGATGAAGAGGTACAGGTGACAAGTCCAAAATCTTACATACAGGGGTTATGTATCACTTGCATTAGACATACCGCATTGACCATCACCACCACCACTGCTACTCTAACCACCACTTGACAAAATTTCGAAATCATAATCCTTCCCCTCATCAAGCCTGTAGTAATCCTCTGGTGTTGTTTCATTGCTGCTGCAGACATTCCTACCTGGTCTTACACTCATAGAATGGGATAACATGCTCAGTAAGGTTGATGACAAGGTTGAATGTTCCACTATGGCATTAGCTGCCGTCTGGTGCTGGGTCCATAGCACCATGTACCTGTTTTTAAGATGTGTATGCAGGCCCACCATGCCCAGATGACTCCCCTTTTTACCTCAGCTCACACATACATGGCAAAGCTGTCAGATTGCAACGACTCATCATTTTGCATCTTGTACAAAATCTCAAATAAGTTGTGATCCCTTGCTGCTGATGTCCCTGATGCCTTGCTTGTGACTCTGTGTTCTTAATCCCTGAAATGAGAGGTGTGCTACATGATTTTCAGGCTGGACACACTTGAACTCCAACTGACTACCATGACTACCTATGATTATTACTCGGTCATCATCATTATCAACAACAAGAACCACTAAATCATAACTTTGTTGAGGAGGGGGGGGTTTAACACCAACAGACCCAGACACAGCCACCTTGACATTCTTTTTCTCCGGTTCTCAATATGGGTCATTGACATCATCATCATATTCATCAACATCATCCGCATCCACATTTTCAGTTTGGATGTTGTCATGTGGAGAACATGTTCCAACCACAGCATCATCATCATCATCATCCGATATTTTTGCACCACACTTTGAGTCATTGGATGGCAAAGGCATGAACTGTTTAATTATTCATGTACTGTGATTCCCAGGTCGCCCCTGAAAAAGGGACTTTCGGGGCCCAGTGGGCCTACCCAGTCATCCAAATTCAATAAATAAATAAATAAATGATCTCAGCAGTGCTGAAAGAAATGTGACATTGTGAGTTACTATCACCAAGATCAGAATCATGTTCAGCTACCATGGAGATGTTAATGGAGAGTATGACATCATCTGCACTGTCAGTCACAGCTTTAGACTCAACTATATTTTTTGAAATGGTTAACTTGTCAGAAGTGGAACTTGAGGTGGCAGTACTCATGCCAGCAGAAACTGCACTAACACCACCAGCTGGAACAATATAATCTCCAACTATGAGTGAAGCTACAAATTGCGCTGTAATCAACATTGATGAAGAAATCCCTTTACTGACATCAGCTATGCACGTCTGCATACTACCATGCCCATGGACAATCTTGCCACTGGCAGCAGTGCCATGGCCAGAAACAGCTTTGCTTGCACATATTCTTTGCAGGCATGTTGGGGGATCACCAAAAAAATTTGAAACAAATTTAGATTTTTGAACTTTCAGTCTGGGCCGGTGGATGAAAAGCCAAAAAAACAACAACTATGGCTTCCAGATTGAGATTAGGCACTAAACAGATGCAAAAGCACAGCCAGATTAAGATTGCACTGTGCAATCAAGAAGAGATGCAGATGGGGGGGGTGCTGTGGAGCCTGAGCAAGATGGTTGTTTGCCTGTAGATCTCCACAACTTGAGCAATATGAAACTTAAAAGCTGACTGGTTTTGGGTAACTAAACTGCAAAAATATAGCTGTGATCGGTGAATCTCCTCCTATTCATCTGGAAATGGATAAATCAGTAGCTTGGGGAGGAGGCCTCTGAACAGGCAAATTGGATCCAGAAGGCATATTGGATAACCCCCCATGGCAGACAAGACATTCTGGAAGCACCAATACATTCCAGAAGTGCAAATGGAACTGGGTCTACAGATCATCTTTTGGCATTGGCTAAAAGAAAGAGGATCCTGTTGCAAGATGGGGAGCATGTCCAGATGTACCCCCAATATTTATTATGCTACCTAACAAAGAAGAAAGAAGTTTGAGGGGGTTTGGGTGGTCTTGTGAGAGTCAGGGATATCACATGGCCTCATCTTCTCTGCCCAAGTCTATTGTGCATCAAGGGAAAATCTATCTATACACAACCTTCTGAGGCTCTAAAGTGGACACAGAAGAACACAATCCCAGATCCTGAACAGTGGAGCAAAAAGGCCTCATCATTAGAGGAAGAAGATATCTCCTGAAATAATTTCAGCACTTTTGGTCTTTCTTTTGCTGAGGTTAGTCAGGGGGAGAGATATCTCAGGGCACATTTTGGACTAGAGACTTATAACTGGACTAATATCAATAATCTTGAAATAACTTTTGGCACAGGGATGGAATTTATGCCCTTTTTATGGTCTTTAATTAAATTAAAAAGAGGTAGCTAAATAAAGACCTGTACCACAATTACTGGGGTTTTGCTAGAGAATAGCAAGTATGCATCTATTTTGCTTGTACCTCTTACCAAAGTTATGCAAGATTTTGCAGCTCAGATACAGTTAATCTTGTTTGGGGTGCATTTTATATACCATATGATAGCAACATTTGTCTGTTTTTGGACTTACAAAGATGGAGATCAAATGGCAGCAATTTTCTGTTTATACTAAAGCACACTTGGTGCCTTAACTTGGGTGATATATGTGGTGGAATTCTTACTCCCAGGTGGAGACTGAAAGTTTGGTGAATAATTTCATTATATAACAAGGGGAATGATGCCATGCAGCTTCTGGGCTCCAAATACAGCTCACTGTGTTATAATTTGTTCTCTTTGGTATTTTGCTCAAGGTTCCATCTAATGATGCATCTGAAAGCATTTGATGGAATTAATTGGGTACACTGAGAGGGGTGGTGCCCTCATGGTTTATATATATATATAATTATTGTAACTCAATGCTTGTGCCCAAACTGTATGCTTGTTTATAAAACAATAAACATAAAGCTAAAAAAAAGAAGAGATGCGGACACAAAGTCACAACAGCACCTTGACCAGTGCTCACAAGTCACAATTCAATCTGGAAAAGAATACCTTTTGCTGGTTGGGGGGTGCAGTGCACTGCGGCAACACTCCAAAATCAAGATACCTCAAAGCAGTACAAAATCACACAGGTGCAATGGTAGCAGGTTCACACTGCTGCAATTACTCTGCAGCACAATAAAATGTGTCTGATTTAATGGCATGCATCGCACACACACTCACACATACACACATACTATAAATAATGCATAGCAAATTGAAAGCTTCAGTAATATAACCAAATCTTTTAAACAAACTGAGATTACACATTGCTGCACCACAACAATCAGCAAAAAAAGTCAAGAATTACTGAAAATATTATTGTGTGTAGAGTAACACAGTTATACAAGAAAAATATAACCAAAATGGAAAGACTGCTTTTTCTCCCAGTTACTCTACCTCCACCACGGATACACCCACCCCAAAGCACACTTCAAGTGTCTGTCACTACGCAGGCTGAATGTTCTAAATTAACATTCAAAATCCACAAACAAACAATAAACGCTCGATAATATGAGCACAGGAGGGTTTCCTACAATCGATGTACTAAATTTTGAGCAACAAAAATGGCTCAAAAAGACTTTTTAACAGCTTTTAGAGGGTTTGAATCACAGAGCTCTGTAGGGATGTGCGAAAATTAATTTCTGTTTAGCGAAAGTGCAAATTTCACTTTCGTGAAAGTTCAGAAATCATTTTCAGAACTTTTGTGGAAATTCCACCTTACAACTGCAGAAAAAATATAAAAAACTGTGGGATAATTTATTACACTGCAGAAAAAAGATCCACAGAAAAGATCACTGCCAGTGGTCATTTCTGAGGCTTTTTTTAACTGCAGTTTAACTCATTAATCCATCCCCTACTGATCAGGGGTCCCAGCAAATATCTCCAGTCCCTTCCTTGGACCCTCATGGTTTCTAGTGGACCCCCACCCACTAAACATGGCTCCCAAAATATTTTAGTTTCCTGATGTATAGTAGACCATCCCATCCTGGATTCTTTAGTCCACAAAAAAACAGACGGCGGTCCACAGACATATCCGCCATTATTCCCAGTATTCCCTGGTGTCTAGTGGACGTCCCCATCCCTGATCCCTTATAAAAAATAATCCCAATTCCTGGTGTCTGGTGGATACTCCACCCCCCATCCTGAAAGTTCATAAGCCACCATCCCGCTTCCCCCACCCTGCCCCTGAGCAGGCCACCAATGCAGCACTCCTCTCCTCCATTACCAGTGGCCCACTGAATTGTCAGTGACAACTGCATGGTTGTTCAAGCAGGTGCTCATTCACTGGCAGTTCATTAAACTGTGAAAGAATACAGTCCACAGTTTTAATGCATTTTCTGCAGTTCACAAAAAAGTCTGCAGAACTCAGTGAAAATCCATGGAAAATCCTACTTTCGCCAATGGTGGAAGTTTCGCCATTTCTGTGAAATTTCCGAAATTTTGCAGAAGTTCCGCGAAAGTGGAATTTGCAACTTTTGCCCAACCCTAGAGCTCTGAGAACAAACTGCCTCCAGTTACCACTACACACACCAAACACAGAACTGAGGCTGTGCAGAACAATCAAGAGCCCATGTGACCTGCAATTCCATGAATCACTGCAAAATTCACCTTGGAGCTCAATAACAAGGCAAAGTGATGTGAAGTACATTGATTTCTTTGTACTTCGCATTAAAATTGGTACAGAAGTGTTTGGGGAAGGCAGAGTAATGCAATGTCATTGTTATCAATGGACTTTGCATTCCTCATTATGACGTATAGTTGTACCCCATTTCGTGTAATGGATTACTTCGCAGATTCCACAATACTCCACAAATTGCTTCACGGAGTGAATTTTGGCCACTTCACCTACCTCTACCTGTTATGTGTTTCACTTATGCAACAGGCAGTGACTTTGTTAGTTGTGACAAGGAATTATTTTTCTGTTATTATTCTTGAAAAAGTATTCCAGTTTTAAGGTTTATTTTTTATAAAAGTGCGTTGCTCCATTCATTTTGTTGGTTGCTAGGGAAATTGCTATGTGGTCATGTATCACAATGTCATGTTACTGCTGAGGTGTCCATGTTATTGGTTCATTTTGTTTTTGTGGGCAGGCATTCTTGAAAAAGAAAACATGGTGGCTACATTGCTAACTTAGCGAGACAGTAGGATCCTGGAGGTTTGGTTGTGGCTTTTGCTCATTGCCATTTTTTTTTCATCTCACTGATCCTGTGGCACTTGGGAGACCACGTAAAGTCATTTATCTGGTTAAGCCTGTCACTGTTTGTTTGTCTGTGGAGAGCAAATGCAAAAGAAGTTTGAGAAGAGAGGCAACACAGTGGAAAGCACTTTGGCATCATGAGTGGTGCAGCTAGAGGGGACAGACATATGCAGATGCTGTCTGTGAGGTCAGCTTGCACCATCTTTACTCAGTTTGCATCATTTTTGGATTCAGTTTGTGTCGTTTTTGTTCCTTGGGTCATTTTTTGTTTAACTCAGCTTGTACCATTTTTGTTACTCGGCTTGCACCATTTTTACTCTGTTTGCACCATGTTTGTACTCAGTTTGCATCATTTTCATTTCTTGAGTCTTTTTTTTTACTTAACTTGTGCCATTTTTGACTCAACTTGGCACAATCAGGCTTGTCAATAAAAGGCAGGCCAGTTTGTCTAATATCCTCCTGCCAGAAAAGCAAAGGGGGGAGGGGATAGGAAAGTAGGAAAGGCAAGGGAGATGGATGTCAGAGAGGGTCAAATGACTAGGGACAGGAGAGCTTCCCAATTGGTCAAGGGAAGGGGCCAGAGAGGGTGTCTGGGAGGTGGGGCCTACTTGGGCTGTGTAAGAGCCTGCAGAGCTTTTGGTCTCCCTCTTTTTGCTGGGAGAATGTTTCCCAGCACAATGTTGGCAATCTACAGAGGTAAGGCACTTTCAAGGAACCTAAGCCTGAAGCCATGTGGGAGAACCCTGGTTTGTGGAGTAGAGCAGGGAGCGAGGAACGAGCAACTAGATGCCTAGTGGGTGGCCAGAGGCCCCACATGGTCAGCAGAAGGCAAGGTTGAGACCTTGCCTTTTAAACCTGGAACTGGGCTAGAATCTCTTGGCCACCCATTATCTTGGGGCTAAATGAGTAAAATCGCCCACAACGGTTTTTAATTGCTCGCAGGTGTGGCCACAGCAGCTGATCTGCCAAAAGCAACTGTGGAGGTTTGCTTTGGTCTTGCATACCTGAATTAGTGTAGCTCAGGTTGCAAGGATCATGGGGAGGAGCCAGCCAAGGCTAAATAGATAAGCAGCAGTGGGTCGGTCCTTTTTGTCGCCTGCCAGATAGGGACAAGTAGTGGAGGAGCTTGCGCAAGTCGAGCAAAACAGGAGGACCTGCAAGAAAATTTAGCAGCTTGTGGAGGGGCAGCAATGTGGAGAAGCCATGCAGTTTTGTCCTCCAGTGCCACCAGGTAGCATTCCCAGGAAGAGAACTAAGTTTTGCGGCAGACAGGCTCCATTTTTGGGCAGCAGCCATTTGAGACAATTGGGAGAGGGTGTGCTACGTTGGCTGTGCAGCTAGTCAGTGGCTAGGACAGGGAGAATGGTGGCAGAACCCCGGGCTGGTGAGCCTCATGTAAAGCCGAGGCCAGCAAAAAGCTAATGGTACATAGGGTGGGTGAAGCTGGCGACACTGTTTTTTTTGTGTGGTTCCATCTGAACTTCAGCCGCGTGGTCTGGAAGGGGTGCCCTGGGGAGGTCAAGTGCTGCACGCCTGAGCAGCTGGGCATACCACAGGTAACCCGAGCCATGAGGCTGAGCAGGAAAGGGAAGGACCTCCAGTGCAGTGGCGGTATATATATATATATATATATATATATATATACTGTATAAAAGTTGTTTTCGCTTTCCGGGCACTTAGCCCAGGCAGCAAGGCCCAATGAGGTTAACAATGGGAGATGAAATGGGAGCCACTCACAGGAGCTAGGTGACATGAGGCAATGTTCCAGAGTAAGACAGGCCCCCCCTTTTGGTGTGTAGTCTGATCTCAGAGGGGAGACAAGGGGGGGACACGGCAGTCATACAGGCTGCAGGTACAGGCTTGGTGGGGGACATCACTGGCTGAAGGGGCCTCGATGGTACATCACGGGGCAGGAGGTGGAAGGGAAGGCTCAAATTGTTATTGATGGAAATGCAGGGTAGGATGGGATTTCTTTGGAATCACAGGTTGTACCCTGCAGGGAATCCAGGCCTGAATAACGGGGATATCCTAGGCATCTTGGGGCATCGCAAGATGAATGGAAAAGTGCAGATGATGGCTAGAAGGAACATATTCATGGTTTCGATGTGGGGGGCCTACAAGATACATGGCAGGGTCCATCAAAAGGTCAGTAGTTGCAATAGTTATGTTGTTTGCATGGGAACAGGTAGAAGACTTTAGGCAATTGGTAGATACTATGGGGAAATCATTTCTATTTGGGGGAGGTAGGGCAGTTACCGATGTTACTGTTGGAAGTACACAAAGTTATAACTATGCTGTGAGGCACTTAGAACACGATGCTGAGTCCGACCAGCAGGCATGTTCTTCCTGGTAATTTATGTTTGCTCCCCCATCATGGGAAGAATTTATCTAGCGTTAGCATTGAAGCACCAGTGATATCCCCAGGCAGATAGTTACTGCCAGGCGATGTTAGCACAGTTATGGCTCATACGAGGGCCAATTTAATAATTCCATGGGGGCGTATATTGTGACACAGAAGGGTAGATGCCAAGAAGGAAAGGACAATGTGTAAATATGTTAGTGGTTAAAGTAATAGATATCATGGCTAAGGTTAATTGCTATCTGTGACTGGCAGATCGGATGGAGACATGTCAGGGTCCCTATGCATGTTGGTACAAGGGGTGCCCCCATGATGGATGGGGGGCCCCTCTCAGCTTGGGGGGGCATTTACCAGCTTAACTGAAAGAAGTGCCAGGCGGAATGTCCATTGGTAGCTTAGGCAATATCCCTGGAAAGAACTCACCGGCACTACGCCATGAAGGGGCATCGGTGGGTGTCAGGGAGGACCTCTCAAATTATGTATGGCTGGCTATCCAATCATTTCATGATATCAGTAACTATGCATGTCAGGCTGGTCCTAGCAATCAGAAGGCTAATAAAAAAAAATGAAGTTATACATGTTTTGGCCTACTGTGTAGAAGTTAAAAAAAAGGGTCTCTCTATGATGACAACCTAATGGGATGAGTTAGCGAATTAGGAAGGCAAGTGACTGGGTCCTCACTATATGCTGAGGTAAGGCCATTTGGCCATGTTTAAAGGATTATTCACCTGGAGATAGGTTGTTAGACAGGTTGGGGCTGTGAGCCACACCAGGGATGGTGGTTATCAGGGGCCGGATATACTATGAGGCTGCTCAGGCAGAGTGGTAGGAGGGGCAGGCCCTGATGTTCGGCAGCAGAGCAAGTCATATGGGTGGAGTGGGGCAGCAGTAGGTGTAGCACCCCGACTAGTACTACGGGTTGGGGGTGTCAAAAATACACGCCTACTTGAATCTGGGTCTGGCTATGGATGCTGTATCTTGGTGGGAGTCACCTGAATAAGCGAACACAAAAGGTTAAAATTAGGAGCTTAGGGAGGGAGGACCTCAGTGGTTACAGCTGTCTGGGGGAATACATCAGGTTTCAATTTGGGCCTGATGTTAGTTGGCCTGCTCAAAGGACTGCATTAGACTGTCAGTCGTCCAAAGTACTGTTGCGGACAGATGACACATTGAGGTTGTGGGGAGGTGGACTGGTCCTGGTGCCAAGGTTTAAATCAGTTGTTCCCTGCCATTGCTTCAGTGGTTGATACCCTCTCTCAGGGGAGGAGAGGCATAGCAGGGCCAGAGGAGCGGTTTCTCCCTATAGGGACATGGCTGCACTTCAGCATAGGCCGAAGGGGCAGGGCATAATAGCTTCATTTAGGTTTAATTCAGCTTAGGTGGTGCAGGGGCCCTAACTGAAGCATGTCTAAGTGGTGCATTCAGCAAAATGGATGGGCATGCCTTAAAAAAAAAAAAACTTTTGGAGATCAACCAGAGGCGGAATGAGGTGGTCTTTGGGGTGGAGTTCTGTGATGTTGTAAAGCGAGGAGGGAAAAAGGGCGGCATTGAACCAAGTCATTTTTCTTGGGGAGGGGGGGTTGCAGAATAAGGACAAAGGGAGCATCAGGGCAATTTCAAGCTGGTATGAGGCCTACTGGGTTTTCATCCAGTAGCAGCAGGGGAACTTTTCCCCAACTCAGTATAGAAGGGATCTGCCAGTAAAGCACAAGGTCAAGAGCATTAGGAGAGGTATACACGCTGTGATTCAGCCCCTTCTGAACACCAAGGTGGGTAAGGCCTGCGATGCGAATAGGGTGGGACCAAGGAAATGTACCAGTGGCAACCGCCAGGCCATGGACTAGAGAGGTTTACTATATGCAGGTAACATATAAGGGGCATAGGGGCATTGGGGTAAAATGTTCTTGTCAGCATTGAATGCCAGAGATGGGGGGTTAACTTGGGGTGGCCTTGGTCCAGGAAGGGGAGGACTGGTTTTACGGCATGGGTAAAGGTGCTACAGGGTACATGGATGAAGGTCTCCCAGCAAGGTGCTGATGGATCCTGGGGAAAGGGGTCTGGTATGGAGCATGGGTGGATGAAGGAAAGCCTAATCCAGTTAGGATTGACTGGCAAAAGGCAGTACAGTCTCAGTAATTACTTTTGGGCGCAATAGGGCACAACGGTCTTGGGGCCCCAGGCTGCATGACCAGGAGTCATGGATGTGGGAGGCCCACGGTTCCCACTTGCATCAGCGTGCCCAACCCAGGCCAATCCTTGCATGAAGAATCATGGGTAGGGAGTAGGAGGAGTGGGGAGGAGGGGGAACATTAGATCAAGCTGTGGACCCTGCGATCAGAGCAGACCTGACAGACCAAATGGCCTTCTTCTGCTGGCTTTTTCATATGTTTGTATGTTCATATGTTTCCACAGGTGGAAAGAAAGGGATAGCAAAGTGGGAGAGGCCCTTAGGATCCTGAGTGGGCAGAACCAGGGGGAAGGGGAGGACATGGAGAGGGGTTTAGGGTATAGGCTAATGGAGACCATCCACCATCTTTGTGATCAAGAACAGTGAATCCATGCCAAGGGAAGTGTAGCAGGCTGATGGAGAATGGTACCAGCAGGTGGGAATCCTGGGGCTGTGGTGGTCAAGCACAGGCCCAGGGGCGTGGCATGTCCCTCAACTTCAGACAGAACAGGTTTATACAAAGTGGGCCCAGGGCAAAGGTTGGGCACACCTGGTTGGGCGCTCTTCATACAGGAAGTGGGTGGGGTTGGTACCCTTCTCTGCAAGGGGAGGAGATTTGGAACCATGAAGCAAGGGACCCTGAGGGGTTTTGGAGCAAAGGTATTACTCTGGGAAAGGTCGGGGATGACCAAAGGTGTTCGATGCACCAGAAAGAGGGGAGGGCAGATCAGATGGGCAGGATGAGAGCCTGGATGAGCTGAGAACAGAGATTTGGTGGGGAAGGCCAGCTGATCAGCAGGGGACAAAACCAGGGAACGATTGGAGGCAGGTCAGGAAGCGGTGACCAGCAGGATGATGAAGGTTATTGCCTTGGGTAAAACTAGCCTGGTCATGGCAATAAAGGAGTGGATCCATCTATTACACCAGGTGGTTCACCTATCTAAGTAGATGGAGAAGGGCACTGGAAGCTGGGTATACCAAAGGTGTACCACTCCTGAATCCCATCTGGTGTGAACTGCAGGGGAAAAACTGGGGTGCACACCAGACATGTAGGTCCACTAACAAGAGGTTGTGGAGCAGGAGGGCAGAAGCTATTAAGGAATCCAGACCATTGCAAACTGTTTCAAGTTATACTGTGGGGGGCTATTTGAGAAGCCTCAAGGAGAAATGGAAATGCATGCAGGAACTAGGGAGCCTAAGTAGTGGAAGGGAAACCTGATGACCCAGGTCTTGGCACTGGAGTTAGGTGGAGCTGACAGGGTATGGGTCAGCAAGGTTCACGAACCATGGCATACAGGGTGGGTTGGAGCTTCCACCCCCACCCTGTAGAGTAGGGGCTTGTGGGGTCAGGTTTAGCATATAGTGGAGCAGGCAAGATAAAGAATGCTGCCCACAAGGCCCTGGTCATTGGGGGGCAATACATATGGAGCTGTGAAAGGGCAGCTGAGGGCTGGGGGGATAGGGGACCCCATGCAGTGGCAAGGGGTGCCAAAAAGGAAATGGTGGCATGCAGCACATCTTGACACACTGCTGATCCCCTGGCAATGCACTTTCATGTTCACTCAGCCCTGTTTCTGTACTGGTGCTGCATGCTGCTTGCAGCTCCCTCTCTAAGTAAGATTTTACTTATAACACACTCTGTCACTGGAGGTCGAAGGTGCTGTACAAAGATAAAAATAGAGAAATAAAACATAGAGCCCAACATTTAAAAAGTAAAGTAAGATATAATACATAACATATGATATATGACATATAACCCATTAATAAGCACCAATTTAAAACTTAGACTCATAAATAAATGTTCAGCAACTTAATAGCTCATAGAAAATGCCTCCCTAAATAGATGAGACTTTAGAACCCTTTTAAAGCTTCCACCAAGGGGCGCCTCTCTCAGAGGTCTTGGAAGCAAGTTCCACAGAGTCGGATCTGTGACAGAAAAGTACACTTACCAGAAGATTTCATTCAGATCTTGGGATCTGCCAAGATGTCCTCCTTGGAGGAACAGAGAGGGTGGGGACAGGTAGGGAGACAGTAGGTCCCACAGGTGGCTAGGCTACAGGCCATGTAAGGGCTCTATATGACAGCAAGCCAATCTTGAAGGCAGTCTGCCACCTCACCAGCAGCCAGTGAAGACCATGTAAGACCAGCATGATATGGCAGGACCTAGGAAGGCCTACCAACAGCCTGGCCACTACTTTCCGCACCAGCTGCAGGTGACGCAATAGACTGTGGTTACTTCCTTCTGCAGAACCACATACTGTAAAAAATAAAATATGGGTAACCATTCACTACTTGCCCTGTGTTTTATATGCTGATTTAAGATAACAGCACGGGCCTATCTAGCTTCACTGTCAAGTTCCATATGCTGTAATCTCTTCCCTTCAATGGAAACACAGACTTGTTGTGTATGGTCAATCATGCATTATTCCTTATATGATTTTCAAAAAGATTTTTCATTGGCAGTGAGTTTTATATAGTCTTTATTCTGGTTATTTGCACATAATGCTATTCATTTTTTGATTCATGTTTAAATTGTATCTTTATATTTTTATTTATTTACTGAAGAGTTTCATCAGGAAAAGCACACTGAGCAATCTAATTGCTCATCTGCCAGTGTGTCCTGGGTGAGAGGGAGAGAGAGAGGGAGTTACATAGACAAGATACAGTAGATGATAACAATGATAAATCAACACAATTTAGTGCTTACATACAAGTGCAAGTCATGTAAGTGCATTACAACAGGGTGAAGTGCATACAGTGAGTAGTATACATTAATGATTTGTAGATAGACAGTGACTACTTGACAATTAATGGTTACAGAGATCATGATTGACAAAGCGTAATAGGTGCAAACTTTAACATCAGAGTAGTAGAGATGTGAAAAAGAGAAAACTAGGAGGTAAACCCCTAGGTTTGTGAGTAATCACCCCACTGGGGAAAGGCATGTGAGTGAACATAGGTTTCCTGATTCATTTAAAGGGGATAGGCAGTAGGGAATATTGATTTTGAGGGAGAAAAAACAAAACTTATTTAAGAGCAGGTATAATTAGGAGTGAAGAAGTTGTGCAGGGCTGAGGAAATAGAGTGAGAGGATGAGGAGTATCTTATTTGCTGTGGTAATGAGTTCCAAAGTATAAGGAAGTGGTACAAGAATGCTGCCTGTCCTGCTGAGGTGGATCGGAGAGGAACTACCAAAGTGTGAATGTCATTTGATCTGAGGGAGTGAGATGGAGGGGGAAGGGTAGACAGTCAGTTGGAGAGATAGGAGAGGAGGGACCCAAACAAGAACTTGAAGATTAATTTAGCACTGTGGGAGAGACATCTGTCAGTAACTGAAGGGAATGCAACAGAGTGGTAAAGTTTGCAGTGATGATTGAGTTGGGGTGGGGGGTCCAGTGTGAAATGGCAGAAGGAGTTAAAGAGGGAATCCAACCTGGTTAGGGAAGTCTTAGGAGCAGCACAGTAGACTACATAGTTGTCAAAAATAGGGAGGATAATCTTCTGGACTAGTTCACGCTTTGCTGTTAGCAGTAGGCAGCTGTGGTTCCTGAATTTGGTGCCTAGTTTGGGGTGCAGTTTTTTAGGATAGCATCAACGTGCCCAAAACAGTTGAGGTCTTGATCAAGCCAAACCTCGAGGTATGTGAAGGATGATGTATCTTCAAGTATTGTCCCATCAAGGGTGTGGAAAGAGAGAATGGCAGGAAGCCTACACTAGCTCATAGCTATAAGCTCATGGATATTAGTGACCTTTGTTTCATATTTTCTACAACTGATCCAAAAACAAATAGTTTGATACCTTTTATTAGACCAACATAGATGTAACAAAAAAAAAACAGTGACAAAGCTTTCGGATCAACCATGTCCTTCCTCTGAAGCTTATGCCAGTTGTTTGGAAAATCACATTCCATTAACACTCAGATCATACATAAAAAAAAGCAGAAATAATTCACATTGGTTTAAAATACCTTTTTTAAACCACAACAGAGATTTAAATGAAAGGAACCAGTTTATGCTAGCTGACTGCTGTGAAGCACTCCAGGGTCAAATGCCAAAAGAGGTAAATAAGAGGAATCCTTCGAGAGACCAGACAGTTTCACTTAATTACATAATGAATGCGTGATTGTGTTCTGTGAATACACTCTTAAGTAAATGCAAGACCTTTAGATTTAATACCCACTTAAGCACATGTTAAACATGTGATGCTATTCCATGTTAAAAAATTATAAAACAGAAATGTTCTAGCTATAACAATAGGTGGCTATGAAGAAAAGTTTCCCTAGAATCAACAAACTGTTTCACACACTCATACAGTATTAAACCTATCTGGAGACAATTTATCAACTATATATGCAACCAAATAATATATTCCATAAACATTACAACCTTCAGTGCTGTAAGAGTTTTTTACAAGACTATATCAATTATCAGAATTAGTGTCCAATAAAAAAAATCCAAGGACCCCCTAGTAAATGAGATCATGCATGCTAATGGGTTTAGTATTCAGTAATGTGTCAGTATATAATCAATCTATTATATGTATAGTAGCAGTCTTGGGAATCTGAATCAAAAACAAATGGAATTGCCCCCGATAACACCATAACATAGATAACTAGTTGGAAAGAAGTGTAAATTCACTATGAATGGGAACCAAGAGTCCTAACACACTGTAACTTCATAATATCATGTACCCAAACCCCACATACACAACCCCCAAAACCAACACACCACTCACCTACCCCAACACAATTTTTTTTATTAGAAACCAACATAGTTATAATCAGTTAAAAGTGACCCTATAACCAACAATATTAAAACAAAAAACAAAAACACACTGAAATCCCATTATATGTCCATCCTTGTACTTAAGGTCTGTGTAAGTTCAAGTAAGGTACTGTATCATAAAACCAAAATCAAGCTTCATCCCATCTTCTACCATACTGAGAAGTAAAATAAGCCTCACCTCAAAGCCCCATCTCTGTTATGTGCTTTTTTAATATGTCCTTTTAAGACCATTACTTACATATCTGAGATGGAGCAATCAGTCTGAGAGAAGTGCTGCCCCACTGATGTTTCAGTCATCTTCATATTGGGCCCTATGCACAAAAACATACAAGTAGTATGTTGTCCAGGTGTGCAGCCCCACAACCATGGGGGTTCTGCACATGGACCGCACTCACCAACACCGGCCTCCATGCACTCCCCTTATGCAACCCCTACCTCAGGGTACAGGATTCCTGGTGCAGCTGGATGCAGAGTGGAGGACCTGGGCATGCTGCCAATCAGCTGGCCACCCAGGTCTTCATGGTGGATCACTTGCACCCATGAGGCACCCTGTTTGCAGCTGGCATGCAGTGTGCTGACTACACCAGAGGGGGCCTGTGCTATGTTAACTGCCCCCACCCACAGAGGTGTGCCACAACATCAGGGGCATCCATACCAGGGGTTTGTGGATCCCCACTGTCACCGCTGCATCTAGCGGCCACAACTTGGAGGGCATGTGGGCTACATCTGCCTGGATTGGCGTAGCCACTGCCCCCCTGCACATGGCACTCTGCTCTACTGTACATTGTGCAGTGTGCTAGCTCACCTCCACACTGCCCCCAGCTGACCCATGTGCTGAACTCCACGAATGGCCAGGGGATCAGTTGCAAGGAGGGTGTAGGTAAGTGTGCAGAGACTGCCACAGAGGTGGTGAAGTTGGTGCAGTGAATGCAAAGTAGGCTTAGTGCTGGAGATATGCGGCTTGTACCCACTCTGTACACTTGGGTGTAGAGCCCATTAATAGTTTCAAACTTGCTAAAAAGAATGGCTACAGGACAATTGGCTGAGCTACAAACAAAAGCAATAACTTATAAAACAAAAAAAGTAGAGCTCAGGCCAGTATGAAGGAAAAACGTTCAAGACTCTTGAACGTCTGATTCAAAAAGATACTTTATTAAAGATAACAAGAGTCAACACCTTAAAAAAGCCAAACTTTTTTGGGCTTGGAAACATTTGGCCTTTTTTCTGATGTTAACTCCTGTATATCTGTAATAAAATAACTTTCTGAATCAGACTTTCAAGAGTCTGAAACAACTTTCCTTTTTGCTGGCCTGAGTGCTACCATTTGGATTAACCCATTAATAGTATGTCCGGGCAAGTTCATTCTAGTGCAAAGAACAATGCCTTATTCCATTGTATTGGGCATACATTAGACTATATCTAGACTATGGCTCCCCTTTCTGGAATCCAAACCAAATAAAGGACATAGCAATTCTTGAACAGGTTCAAAGGAGAGTAACTAGAATGATTCCAAGATTAACAAACTTGGATTATCAAAACAGATTAAAAGCTACTGGTCTCTTTTCTCTTCAAACTAGAAGATTAAGAGGTGATACGCTTATGGTTTTTGATTTAATAAATTCACCAGATCTAATGGAAAAATGTGGTCTAACACTTCAAAAGGAGACATGTTCAGAGACTGCATAATAAACAGCTTGAAGTAAAAACTTATAAACCCAGCAAAAGGGGAAACTTTTTTCCAATAAGAGCATCCATTGTATGGAACACCTTGCCACAAGAATTGGTAGTGGCAACTAGTGCCACTGTCTTTAAAAACAAATTAGATGCTTGGTTGAGGGATAATAGATAAATAATGTCCCACGTAGTGTGGGGAACAGTCTCAATGGGCTCTGGCCTTCTTCTGTTCTTTCATACCAAGTAATACCAAGTAAAGAGGTTGCCCTGTCTCTCCCACTGTGCTTCCCCAGTTTCTTTGGGCAGGACTGAAGGCTTCAGATTGCTGGTAAGTTTGTCACTGTTGGTTTGTGATTAGCTGAGTTTGTACTTTAAGTGCAGGTCTCATATTTCAGGGGATTAGTGTGATTTGAATATGAGGTATTTTCCTCACTGCCATTCACTGTGCTTCCCCAGTTTGTCTGGGCAGGACTGAAGGCTTCAATTTGCTAGTAAATTTGTAACTGTCGGTTTGTACTTAACTAAGTCTGTACTTCAAGTGCAGGTGTCATGTTGTCAGTGTTAGTGGCTCAGTAGGTAGCACACTTGCCTCTGAGGCTGGGAGATCAGGGGGCTGTGGGTTCAGTTCCCACATCTGGCACTTGGGTTAATATCCCAATACTGACACTGTAGTGCAGCATGAGGGGGATGCTGCACTTCTGAGGTGCTGTCTTTCGGATGAGACGTTAAACTGACGTCCCATCTGCCTGGGTTGGTGGTAGTTCAGGTGAATGCTAAAGAGCCCATGGCACTTATCGAAAAAGAGTAGGGGGATTTTTTATTAGGAGGCAGACAATACATCATAAATGAAAACACATACAGAAATCCAAAAATACTAAAAGAAAATCAAAAGTAATCCCCTGTACAAAAACCATACAGGCTGGAGAGCAAAAATCCAACACTCTTACTGTCTGCCATTTCCTACATATGAGAGAAGAAGAAAAAAATAAATCAAGAAATCCATACGTCTCCAAACATTGGTAAATACTTGACTGTCCAGAGTGTCATGCTCCAAAGTTTTCTGTTTAACAAGAGCCTGTGCAATTCATTTAAGTACAACAATATTCAGAAGTACAGTGTGTTGTAAAGAAAACTGACATCTGGCTTGCCATAAGTAGTATTTAATACATGCAAATACTAAAGCTAATGTGCTTGAATGATACCTCCCTAAAAACCTGGTATAATCACCTAAAATAAGACTGATAAGATATATGATGTGCTATACCCCATTGCCACTTAAATGCTAAATCTGTCCAAAATTTCACTGAATGAGGACAGTGAAGAAAAATATTTTCCTGGGTTTCTTCCTGACCAGTACATTCAGGCCTAATGCATTGCCTATCTGCAATAGGTTTGTGCTTCAGGTTACCCCTGACTCCTAATCTACCATGGCATCTTAGCCACTGAATATCCCACATTTGAGGTGGTGCTCTGTTATCCATCAATATGTGTAATGCCTGAGGTATCTTCGTAGAGACACAAAAGGGTAAATCTACTTGTACAAAAAAAAAACATTACCCATAATCTCAGCATAAAAATTATTCCTGGAAATATCATATAATTGAGCTTTACCCAATTTCCATTCCCTAAGCTTTCTGACTGCTGAGTCAGCATAAGACTGTACACCGCATTTAGAATTTTATTTTGGTACGCTCCCACCCTCCCATTGGGCCAGGAATGGGTGAAATAAGAACTGGGTCCACACTGACCATGGATGGTCATCAGGAAGGGTTTTAACCTGAAAAGAAAATATCATAAAAAAAGAGTGAAAAAAACTAATGGTTTAATCATCCCAAGTCCACCATGTGAAACCTTTAAATATGTAAACACCCATTTGATGGGATTTAACCTACTTCCCCATACCATCTGAAAGAAACAAGTATACAGTCTAGTTTCCAGGGAGGTCGGGACCAGAAAAACTGAACAGACCTGTAAAAAAACTGGCAATAAAAACTTCTTTATTACCATCACCCTTTTTTTTTTGGAAAAACCCCAAGCTTTCCATTGCTGTTCCTTGTGCTCACCTATAGCCAAGTACTTCTCCCAATTCAATAGTGCCAGATCCCCACTTCCAAAATTGAGACCTAAAATTTTAAGGGAATCAGAAACAGGTATACCCCCTATACTCTGTACTGTTGGAGTCCTGCCTACTGCCAGACAACCACATTTCCATAATTTAGAATGGTACCATTTAACTCCGAGAATTGATTACCCAAAGTGCCTCATGACCAGATTGAACATCTGCCACCAATAAACATACATCATCAGCATAAACCGAAGATTTTTGAGCCGGAATGATTAAAGATGGAGTCAAACCATGAATAAATTGATTATATTCAATTTCTCGTATTAGAGGATCTAACAAAAAAGAGTATAACAAAGGGCTAATAGGACATCCCTGTCTAACCCCCTGTGTTAAACAAATTTTGTTTCCAAGGGGATTATTTATTAAGGGACAGGAATGTGCATTAGCATATAATGTACCAATATAGTTAAGAAAGGTTGTAGGAATACTATACTTCTCAAGAACTTGGAACAGAAAAGTGTGAGAAACTTTATCAAAAGCTTTAGATTGATCTAAAACTAAAATAAAACCTGGTAATTTATCCTGGGCCCCAAATTCACAGATATCTCTGATGAATTTTAGATTTTGCTGAATAGATCGATGGGGAATAGAACAAGTTTGTGCTGGGTGAAGTACCCCTTGTGCTACAAATTGTAGCCTCTTACAGAGAAGAGAAGAAATAATTTTATAATTCATATTGAGCGGGCTGATTGGCCTCCAATTGCTCAAATCAGTAATATCCCCTTTTTTGTGTATAAATGTAAGAACTGCAAGGTTAAATTTTGCATCTACTAAATCAAATTGTAAGATGTCATTATAAACGTCAGCTAAAATGACACTCAGGTCCTCTTTAAAGGTTTTGTAAAACTCATTTGTGATACTATCTGCCCCTGGCAAAACCCCTGTTCTAATTTTTTTTATGGCTGCAAGGACTTCTGAGGGAGAAATAGGCTCTTGTAATTTATCTGCTTCAGAATGTGGTACTTGGGGAACTGGGAAGTGAAGAACGTCATCCCAAAAAGTAGTTGAAGTAAACCTAGTATTGAAAACGGAAGACAAATGCTGTTCTACAATCTCCAACATTTCTGCATCCAATGTCTTAATCTGGCCCCTGTCATTTCTTAGACCAGTCATAGTTTTTCTATCCAATTTTTGTTTACATGCAACATATGGAACTTTAAAAGGTTGTTCTTGCATGCCAAATTTCAGCTCTGCATACATCGACACTGCCCTATCGTGTTGGTAATGTTTCATTTTCTTCTTTAAAACCTCTAATTGTGTTTGCATCTCAAGGGACATTACCCGAGGACTAGATAATAATTTATAATACTGATTTCTATAATCTAAATATTGTAAATAATCTGATATACCCTTCCATCTACCATAAGAAATAAAAAAATCCTTAATGGCTATTTTGGTATCCATCCACCTGGAAACCCAGTCATCATAAAAATCTGCAACTGATTTTTGAGAAGTAAGGAATTACAAAGTTGGGATAAGAAAGGAACATCATCCAATAGCTGTGAATTTAATTTCCATCTTTTACTGATAGCAGGGAACCTTGTGGGAATCTGATGGAGCCCCAAAACATAATAAAGTAATTTGTGATCCGAAAAATCACAATGTTGTACAGAAAAAAGTTGTGTTATTAAATATTTAGAAATAAAAAAATAGTCTATCCTTGTTTGAAAGGAAGCCCTCTGATAAGTAAACACATCAGCCGTATGAAGCCCCCTATAGGCATCCCTCATATTTGCAACAGCCAATGTTTGTGTGAGTGCATGTGAATCACAATAGGTTTTCTGTTGTACATTGTTCCTTATCCCAATATCTAAACTGCAAGTCATATCACCTCCCCAAACAACATGTTTGGAAGTGAAGAGATAAAGCTTAATCTGCTGAAATAAATCAGTCCTCAAAGTTTTTACTTGAGGGAGCATAGGTATTAATCAGTTGGAGCAAAAACCCTTTATAATAACGATCAATAAGTAAAGCTCTACCTGGCCAAATGTCTAGAAGCCGTGTTACTTGTACTGTGGAGTGGTTAAAAAGAATTCTCATCCCATCTGCTGTATCCGGACCAAATGACCAAAAGGAAGGGCCTCCCCACCAGGCTCTTTTAACTTGAGTAACCTCGGCCAAAGAAGATAAGTGTGTTTCCTGCAAAAAGATGATATCAGCCTGTAAATCCTTGCACTGCCTCAAACAAATTATACGCCACTTGTAGTTTTTTATACTACAGCAGTTGAATGATATCATCTTTAGGCAGGCCATAGTTATTTAATGCTGGAGTTTAAGGTTTATCTTGTTTTCGTTTTTTACCTTTCTTTTTTTTAACTCTAAAAGGTCTTTTCCACCTTCTTCTTCTACCTCCATCTCAGAACCAGCTTCTGGTTTGGATGTGTCCGGGCCTGAATCTCCTTCCATATCTGCTAAAACTTGAAATGCATTTTGTGTGGGACAAGTCCCTAATACACCCTTTTGTCTACTAATAGCCTGAGTAATTCTTCTAGGGGTTTGAAAATCAGAATCCTGTGGGGCCATTGCTGGCAGGTCCTTGGGGGGGTGCAAAGTCTCAAGGTTGCATTCCACACTAGTGGAAGGGACCTCAGATGAAACCAATAACTGGTCCTGATCAGAGGGTCCAGGTTGCCCAGGTTCCTCATCTGGAAGTTACGTCAGACTGGAGTGCGAATCCTGGGATACATCTCCTCCCATCTGACTGGTAGAATCCATGTCTGTGTGTGGATGAGCAGAAGTCTGAGGTTGATATATACCCTGGGTCTGGTTTATTAAGTCCTCTTTATTGTGGCCTCCCTGCCGATCCTGACCTGCCCAAGGACACTGGTGATAGGCATGGCCAGCTTCGTCACATAAATTACATTTGAACACATTCCTACAGACTTCACAGTCATGATCCAGTTCCCCACAAAGCGCACACTTAACCTTATCACATGCACTACTTAAATGACGTTTACTGCCACATTGATAACAAGCTTTAGGCTGACCAGGATAAAAACAGGCCCCTCTGTCTTTTCCTAAAAAGAAACTATCAGGGACATGTATAACTTCATTATCAGTAATATGTAATTTGACCTTAAAACGCCATGCCCCGGTCCAGATCCCTTCAGAATCCATAATGGGCTCAGGGGGCCCCAAAACCATACATTTATTTTTCAGCCAGTATTGGATATCCCCCTCATTCACCCTCTCATTCCTAAACATAATATTAATGGTTTTGAACAAGGGTTTAGTAATAGGTATAGCCAAAAAAGGTAGCAATAAGGGCAAAGATTTACATGACTCATACTTTTGCCCAAATTTGTCTAACCCTGAAAATTGTTTAAAGCTAATATCAAATGTGTCTTC
The DNA here is from genome assembly GCA_016271365.2 of Neoceratodus forsteri. Taxonomy (NCBI): domain Eukaryota; kingdom Metazoa; phylum Chordata; order Ceratodontiformes; family Ceratodontidae; genus Neoceratodus; species Neoceratodus forsteri. The sequence continues at coordinate 638,913,103 of CM028138.1, read as the reverse complement.
CCCACGTATATTTATCAATTCATATATATCTGTAGCCAAAAAGTCCATTGAGTCTTTTAAAAGCTTTCTGGCAACATATGCCCTGTCTGGGTGTTCAGGCAAGCCACCCTGGTACCTAAGTCGAACTACATTTCTTCATGGAGCTTGCTCCAATTTATTGTTTTTAAATAAGTCCGAGAATTGAGGGCCTCTCCTTGCATTATTGCCCTGAGATGAATGAGTAGGAGGCTGCTGTGGCAGGCCCTCAAGTGAGGGAGTATTCTCAATTGCAGTCTCCAGATCCACATTATTAGTCATGGGAGAAAAAGACACAGTCTGACCTGAAGTGAATGCTCATTCTTGAGGAGGTAACTGTGGCTGTGACGCCACAGTCTCTGGTGCAGAAGAAAAGGAAATCCAGTTGGGGTCCAGGATCCACTGACCATCCAGCTGCAGTAACCAACCTGCTTGTGACAAGGCAGATTCTTTAGTCCACAATGAAGTTTGCTCTTCTGCAGACCGCCTGTTACTGGGACCCATCGCACCGTCTGACCATGCCGACACTTCTGCATTCTCTCCGTCAGCTGTAGTGATGACTGCTTGCACATCATCCAGCCTGCTGTTTGCCATCTCAGCAACCGCTGCACTACCTGCAGCACCAGGAACCACTCCAGCCATACCATTCTTGATGAGAGCAACCTCTTTCCACATACTTGGGGACTCGGTCACTAGATTGTGGTGAAGAACAATCCCAACTACATGCTCAGTCACCTGCAGATCTCCATGAGCCATTACCATCGATGACCCTTGAACTGGCATATCCTGACTCTCGTGACAATCCAAAGCCTCCCGCAGAGCTCCAGTCTGTATGTTCTGCTCCTTCTTGCTCAATGAGATGTTTGTCATGACAGCAGTATGACAATGCCCTCTGCTGACCCCAACAGAGTAGGTGAATTTCCCCGGTGTCCAGGCCAAATTTCTCCCATTCACTAAAAATACCACCAACAGCTTAATCTGGTTCAATTTCAGTTGCTTACCATCTGAATCCCCCTTCCCCCACTGGTCTCCCATGAAAAAGGGACTTCAAGGCCCAGTGGGCTGACTGGGTTAACAAAATTAAATAAAATAAATAAATAAATATTTCAGGGGATTGGGGGGATCATTTTTGATAATTGGGGCTTTTCTCTGTGAACATAGGGTAGTGGGGTCTGCAATACTGATCGTTTCTGGACTCAGCCAGGAGGTTATCCCACCCACTCCTCAACCCTTGCACCCTTGGGTTGGTCCTTCTTATATAGGGTGTGGGCCCATAGTGTTACACCTTTGTATACCACACAGGGAGTTCACACCAAGAATGGTACAGTCCCACACAAAAGATTAATAAACAAAGTAGCCAGCCTGGGAGTTGGTTGTAGGGTGGTAGCCTGGGTAAAGCATTGGCTGGGCAACAGGACACTGAAGGTAATAATGAACAGAGTCCACTCTGAAGAAAGGGGGGTTACTAGTGGGGTGCCACAGGGTTCAGTACTGGGTCCGGTCCCTTTTAATGTCTTCATAAGTGACATTGCAGATGAACTGGAAGGAAAAGTATGCCTCTTTGCAGATGACACAAAGATCTGCAACAGGGTTGATACACAAGGTGGCATGGAAAGGATGAGAAGGGACTTGGCAAGGTTGGAGGAATGGTCAGAATAATGGAAGCTTGGATTCAATGCAAAGAAATGCAAAGTAATGCACCTGGGAAACAAAAACCCAGGGAGGAGTACACAATGGGTGGGGGTAGTAACAACAAAAATGGAAAGGGACCTAGGGATAATCATATCAGATGACCTTAAGGTTGGTAAGCAATATGAGAAGGCAGTAGAGAGGCTGGGGGGATACTGGGATGTATAGGGAGTGGCATCACCAGTAGAAAACAGGACGTTGTTATCCCTCTATACAGAAAGTTGGTGAGACCCCATCTGGAATACTGCATCCAGTTCTGGAGACCCCATCTCCAAAAGGACATAGACAGGATGGAGGCAGTCCAGAGGAGGGCAACTAAAATGGTGCAGGGTCTGCAAGAGAAGCCATATGAGGAGAGACTAAAGGAGCTTAATATGCATACCCTTGTGGAAAGGAGGGAGAGGGAGGACATGATAGAAATCTTTAAGTACCTTAGTGGAATCAACAAAGTCCAAGAGGGTAGCATCATTCAGAAAAAGAGATGTGCTAGAACAAAGGGTCACAATTTGTAGATCAGAGAAGAATGGCTCATGGGCAATGTGAGGAAGTATTTTTTCACAGAGAGGGTGGTGGATGCATGGAACAGCCTTCCTAAGGAGGTTGTGGGGTCTAAAACTGTGGGAGAATTCAAGATTACATGGAACAGACATGAGGCAATTCTTGTGGGGGGTAGAAAGAAATAGGCTGTTGGTTAACTAGGCTCTGCAGCTTATCCAGTAGGTAGGGAAATGAGCAGACTAGTTGAGCCAAGCAGTCCTTATCTGCCTTCAAAGTCTATGTTTCTATGTTTCTAGGGGAGAAGCATAGTGGTTCATCTAGAGGGCATACCTAGGTTATAGTGCAGATCACATCAGACATGACAAGAGTGGTGCAGTACAGTGGCTGTGGAGTGGCAGTCTTCAGGGGAGACATTCTGGAGGCTGTGATGCTTCCCTATCTCTAGGCACCTCTCTGGGCTGAGGGAGGAGGTTGCCTGTTTCCGTGCAGATGTGACCAGGTTACAGGCAGCATCCACACCATCCATAGACCACTGGGTCCATAACATAAACCTCAAGGGTTGCCCAGGAAGAAGAGTGACTGGACCACAGTAGGCTCAGGGAGGGTGAGGGGGTCAGAGGCACACCCACAACTCGTAAAGCTTAATAACTCCTACACTGTTTTGGTGGAAAGGGAATGCCTCGCATAGGCACCCACAGCTGGGACCAGGGAGGAAGGTTAGGACCTCCATGCTGGAGCTCCAAGCGGGGGTAGGGACCCAGAAGGAGGGGAAAGCTTCTCCTATTTGGGGACTCTATTGTCTGGGGTGTGAAATTAAGGACACCTATCAGGAGGGAGCGGGAGGTCAAGTGCATCCCAGGAAGTGCTGCATCAAGGGATGGGGAGAGAATCCATTGGATCACTAGGGTGATAGCCAGGAAGGAGGAGCTGGATATCATTATCCACCTAGGGACTAATGACCTGGTAGGGAAAAGGGTACTAAGGTTCATACTAAGGTTTGTGAAACAGCATGAAGGCAGTCGCTCATAACACTCTTATACTAAGCCAGATAATAATAAGATAGGTCATAACCTGTATTAATTAATTTATCCAATCTGTATTTAAACATACTCTTAGTTTCACTAATAATAACATCCAGTGGTAGTCTGTTCCAGGGACCCATGGTTCTAAGTGTAAAAAAATATTGGCGACTAGTATGTTTAAATTGCTTTCTTATTAATTGTAATGGGTGACCTCTAATATCATAATTACAATCCTTAAATTGTATCCCTAATTCTGCCATCAGGTAAGGATCCTGAACAATGTCAAAAAGGAGTAATAAATCTCTACTTAGATGACGGGTAGATAAGGACATAAGGTTTAATGTTTTTAATCTGTCATCATATGTAACATTTTTTAATCCTGACACATGTTTAGTAAGACATCTTTGGACTTTGTCAAGTGAACTCACAACAGTTTTTTGGTAAGGGTGTCACAACTGGGCTGCATACTCTAAATGTGGTCTAACATATGATCTATACAGAGGCATTAAAACCTCAGACTCTCGTGATCTAATATTTCACAAGATAGACCAGACTGCCCCATTCGATTTTTTAATGACTCCATTAGTATGTTTTCTATGTGTCGTATCATGTGATATGGTGATACCCAGGTCTTTCTCATCTACTGTACTGATGAGATTCGAGCCACCCAGTTAGTATACAACATTTGCATTACTTTTTCCCAAATGCATAACTTTACATTTGATTATATTTAATTTCATACCCCATTTATTAATCCAAGATTTTACGTTATCCAGATCATTTTGGATGGTTAATGCTTGTGCTAAGTTGCTACAAGAGCCTCCTATTTTGACATCATCTGCATATTTGGTGGCAGCTGACTGACAATCATATGTCATATCTGCAATAAAAGCCTGGAAAAGGCAAGGGCCCCCAAACTGAGCCCTGCGGCACCCCACTAGACACTTTACCCACCTCAGAGGATAAACCACTAACATTTTGAGTTCGATCCTGTAGCCAATTTAGTTAGTCAGAGTCCTGGAGGATTTCAGGAAGCTGGGGGGAGACCAGAAAAGGTAGCATGTTCTGTCTCATTCTCGGAGGTGCTACCTATCCAAGGCACGGGGGAGGCTAGGGCACTCCACATCCAAACCTTTAACTACTGGTTGAAGGATTGGTGTGGAAGGGAAGGATTTCACTTCATGGGGGACTGGGGCCCAACCTGGGCAGATGTGAGCTTGTATCATGAGGATGGCCTACATCTGTCTGAAAAGGGGACCTCAGTCCTTAGTGAGAAGTTGGAATGCTCAGCAGAAAGCATTTAAACTGGCTGGGGGGGGAAGAACCAGGAGAGACAGATGTTTAAGGAACCCCCCTCTGCCATGGGAACATGCAAAAATAAAAGATGGTAACAGGAAAAACTGAAGCAGGCATCGTGGGGAAGGCAGGCAAAATGTGTATAAGGGGGGATAAGGGGAGCAAGATCACATGAAAAAGAATACTGGTGCAGGGGTAAGAGGCATGGTAAAGAAAACAGGAATGGGGTGTCAGGGTGTAAAACATGGAAAGCCATGTTTACTAATGCCTGCAGTCTGGGAAATAAGGTTCTAGACCTGGAAGACTTGATGATGGATGCAGACCTTGACATACCAGCAATAACAGAGACAGGCTACTCTGCTTATCACAGCTGGGATGTCAATGTACCAGGCTATACACTGTTCAGAAGGAAGGTATTTTAACCAAAAGGTATTTTAAACCAATGAGAATTATTTATTCTTTCTTTCTAAAATTTTATTTATAGAGTGTAACACCATTAGGGCTATTACATGCCCTATTTATAAGGTGAACCTGTGTAAATGTTTTCATTTAGAAAATGTTTATACAACATCAGATACAAAACAATTAAACTTCAAATACAAAAGCAATACATATAGACAAACTTGCATCATAACATTACAGTCTAATACCAATATTAAACATTTCTAGGACCCTTCCTGGTAGGATTAAAATGTACACCCCAAAACTTAATTGACCCTGTTACACTCACACCAGAAGAAATATTCCTGTTTTATTGCAGCCTTAAACATAGCCCTTTTCATTTCCTGATTTCTTAATTGTATCAGAAGTGCATTCCAGCTAACCGTGGCTTTATGTTCAAATGTCATCTTACCAAACTTGTTAATAATTTTTGGCTGTACTAATTCCCTAGCCCTCTTTAATCTCAGATTCAGTCCATGGTTTGGTCTTTGCAATTTCTCCTTTAAATACAAAGGTACCTCATTTTTTATTATGCCGCAGACTTGATTTATCAATATATTTTTTCTTCTTAACTCAAGTGTATTGCAGCTTAATGCATTATAAATAGCACAGTGATGTGTACTGCACTTGTATTTTAACACATATCATGCGAATCTGTTGTAAATGTGGTCCAATTTTGTTTATTTTTTATCAGCGTGCCAATATATATGGCTGCCATAATCGATAATAGGCAAAATCAGATGGTTTGCAGTTGTTAATTGAACATTCATTGTAGTACAATTTATAAACCACCTCACGGCTCCTATATGGGCATTTGTTTCATTATTAAATCTGAGATGTGATAGGCAAACGTAAAATGCTGATCAATGTAGACCCCTAGGTACTTTTAAACTTCTGTTTGAATTAAGGTTTTCCCCTCTCTAGTCCTGATCTTCATCTTCAAATGTGGTTTATTTAATTGAAATTGTTAAGAGCTAAAAAACATGGTTTGGGTCTTTTTGCTATTTATTATCAAGCCCAGGGAGCTGAAATAATCCAGCATTGTTAGAAAGTCTTTTTGCAGCTTGTTTATGTTTCTTTATATATGTATAATGTTATTGTTATCTCTGGTATCAATTACATATGTTAGAATATTCATATAATGATTGTAATGAAATTACAGAGAATTAATTCTAATCACCTAATCAAAGGAAATGTTTCTTGTTTCCTAATAATCTGATATCTAAAAATAAAATCAAGATAAAGTCCACTTTTGGAGGGAACCAAATTGATATCCAAGTTATAGTTCATGCCATTTAGCTATAATCTTATTAGAGGTCAAAATAAATTTTCGTATCAAATTCATATGAATAAGCAAGAATATCTGAATTAAATCTGTTTGGGGTATCAGTCACTAGCCTACAGATTTAATACTGTAACGTGAGTTCATTTCCTCTATATTCCTTAAAGCAAGGATTCAATGGGCCCTATGCACTATCTGGGTGGAGTGGCTATGCATATGCATCATGGGCATAAAACACCCACATGCCCCCCCCCATGTGGGATGCACAGCACATATGCACCTGATCCCTAGGCCACACAAGGAGCAATGCGCTGGGGTGGAGTGGCACCATGCGCCATGCACTACAGCATGCAGTGCTGGCCACAGGGGTGTGTAGAGATGCAGGGTACACCAGGGAGAGCCCTGCCATAAACCCCCTGCATGCCCTGTGCATACCCCACTGGACAATGCAAACAACCCACCTACCCTCCAGGGACATGGGAACAGGATGCCCAATGCCACCCACCTGCCCCAGAACACAGTGGTGCATGCAGCAACCCCCTCAACCTACATCACCCTTACCCCACATGGGGGCACTGGCACATAGCTGCCACCCCTTCCCCAGCAGCACCACATGGCAAACCCTCCTCCCAGTGCTAATGATTACCCTGGCACCCCTCTACCTGCAGGCATGCCCCCCACTCATCCCAAAGCACTGATTGGTGCTTACAGGGGGCCAGTGGCATTGCCCTACCTCACCTGCCACAGCCGCCAGCATCAGATGTCTGTGGAGCATACTGCCAACATGCACCCTGCCATGTGAGGGATCCAGTGCAGGACCCAGGCCAGGCATCTTATTGGATGCTCAGCCAGACCTGCGACCCATCCCCTGTCCTCTCCATGGAGTCCTGTATGCTTGGGGGGCAGGGTTGCAGACAGGTCACCAGCGATCTTGAATGCCACTGGTGCACACCTGTCCACGGGTGCGCAGCTACATGGGTGGGGTATGTGCAGAATCTGCATACCCCTGCCCCATTAGTGCATAGCACCCATTATCATGAAACAAAATATATCCTATTGTGTCAAATCAAAACACAAAGAGAAAATAAGCATCCATTATTCATTATGTCCTTCCTCTAATGAAGACTTCTTGACTTCAGCCTCATTGTCTGCCTGTTCCTCTTGATTTTTTTAATTTTCTTCTCCGTAATATAGGCTCTCAGTTCTTCAAGCACAAAGAATACTCTCTTGTCACCACCGCAGGAAAGGAAACATTCTGATATGTATAGTATTTTAAAGCTGATTCCAATTTCAGTAAGTTCCTCCTTACATTGTAAAAAAATGTTTATGGCATTGAAGTGTTACTGACGCAATGTCTGGAAAAATGTGACAGATGATTTCTTTAAAGTGCAAAGCATTGTTTTTACTGGCAGTGTTCAAGACAAGGTCTGGATCAGTATCAAAGACTAAAGAAAATACTATAATATTCTTCAGACCTGATGTATGTTGAATGATATTGGCAGAGGTCTGTGCCTGATTAAAAGCTGCAGTTGAATCAGGTGAGAGCAAGCTGAAGCTTTTATCTTGACTTATGGTTTTCATTGAAGAGCCAAAATAGTGTTTACTCATTGGAACCCTATAAGCCTTCATGATGAAATTATTTTCAGGAAGATTAAGTACTGAGATAAATAGCTCTTTTAGTAGCTACCTTAGAGATTCAAAGCCTTTGTCATAGGAGTTAGAGACCTCCTCAAGTTTTACGTTTTTGTAACTAACTGTAGTTTCCATAGCCTCATAGCCTCAGTTTTCCTTTGAAGAACTAATATGGCTTTTAAATTAGTACTTGCAAGGGCTTCATTAGTAAGTACTTTTTGTTGGACTGCTGCCAAATCTTTTTGAATAGTGCTTTGTGCTTCTCAGACCCTTTTAACCTCCGTTCGTATAGTTCTGATCTCCTTATCAAGTGTGTCTGATCAATTTATCAGCAAATCCAACTACAGTACATATGAACATATGAAGAAGCCAGCAAAAGAAGGCCATTTAGTCTATCAAGTCTGCTCATATTGCAGTGTCCATAGCTTGAGCTAATGTCCCTGCCCTCACTCCCCACTCCTCCCATCCTCCTACTCATGATCCTTACCTTCCCTCTATACCTATCCCAGCCACTCTTAAAGCTGCCAACTTTCTTCAATGAGATGATCTCTTCCACAATGCATTCCATGTGTCCACCACCCTCTCTGTGAAGAATTTGCTTCCTGACCTCCCTCCCTCCTAAACATCCTACCCTCCAGCTTAAGTCTGTTCACCCTCATGTTATGGTTGCCACTCAGCTTAAAGAGAGTCTCCTTAATTAACCTTATTTATCCCTTTCAAGTACTTTAAGGTCCCAATCATGTCCTCTCTCTCTTTCTTTCTCACCTGTCTTCCGGGGAGTAAATGTTCAGTGCCCTCAACCTCTCCTCATATGCCTTACTCTGCTGACCAGTTGTTATCTTTGTAGCCCTCCTCTGGACCTTCTCCAGCAGGTTAATGTATTTTTTGAGGTGTGGGCACCAGTACTGAACTCCATATTCAACATACAGCCTTACCAGTGACCTGTACAAGGGCAGTATAAATTCCTCTCTCCTACTGCAGATCCCCCTAACTATGCATCCCAGCATTAAAAGAAGACAAAAAGATAAACTGGTTAGAGAATGAGACCAATGCCTCCCTTAGATGTTTTAGGGAAGGTGGGAGTAGATCTAGAAGACAAGAAAAAGTGTACTTGTTTACCAAGATCCAAAGTTTTCTCTAGACTGGGTTTGCTTAAAGTCTTTGATGTTTCTGGCACATTTGTATTTGGCAACAAAACAGTAGCTGTATCTGAAGAACTTTGATCCGGTGATATTTGCCTTGTCTATAAAAAGATTGCTGCAGATGCTAAGAATGGGTCTGTTGATTTGGGAGATCAAAATGGTTTAATGACACTTGTGAGCCAGGAAATTAAGATATTGGGTGCCTTATTTGTCCCAGGGTCAGTTTTAGCAGGAGCAACCAAAATATCAGGCATATTCCCTGCACCAGATGGCGTTAGCCTCCCCAGATCCAGATGAATCGGTAAGAAAGTAAACAGAGTCTCTCGAATCTGTGTTGTGTCTGAGGAAGAAGAATCTGTCTTCCTCTTTCTTCCTCTTCTGTGGTTCAAGTTTGCTCTTTGATGTTCCTTTTAAAAAATTATTTTGTGTGTTTGGATAAAGGATTTAATGCCAATTTCTTCACAATGAAAGAAGCTCAAAGATAAGAATGGCCATAGCAGTTCTTCAGCATGGTTGCATTCCCGTTGCCATCTTAGGTCCCCTTTCTGTTTTTTGGTTTTTTCATGTATAATCTGGGTGTTGATAGAATGTGATTTTCCAAACAACTGGCATCAGCTTTTGAGGAAGAACTTGATTGGTCCAAAAGTTTTGGCACTGTTTTCTTTTGTTACATCTATGTTGGCCCAATAAAAGGTATCAAACAATTTGTTTCTGGAACTGTTTTACAGGGACTAACACAGCAGGTAAACTAATGTTGCATATTTTGTACAACTACAATTTTCCCTGCTTATAATAGGAATGTAAATAATATTAATTTCACCCAACAGTCCCAAATTAGCACTTAGATGTATTTTCTTTTAGCAACCTCTGCTGGATAACCCTCTGCAGATCCCTTTTTAATCTGAGTTTTAAAGCCAAGAGTATATATTATCTAGCACTGCAGGATCAGTTCCCACCAGAACTGCTGGCTATTGTATTAGCTTTAATGCATGTTATTTGATCTCTAAAGGGTTTCCATGTACTTTTAGTAACATTAAAGCTTTTTAGAGCTTGATAATTTAATAGGAATAAAACTGTTTAATAATGTTGGTTTGCTGTGTCATTGAATCTAATGGCATTCTCTTGATTATGAACGTATTTTTACATGGAAAATGTTTATCAATAAATAAAATGCTCAGTGAAATTTTGCATTATATTATAAACGAAAATGGGATCAACTGTGGGCTAAGTTCTCATCAGAACCTCTGATTTTTGTTCATAACTATCTATCTTTTTCTAGGGCTTCAGTCTTAAAATGACCTTCTTAGTTTCAGGTATTAGTTGCCATTGTTATAATTGTGAAGAATTGCGTGACTTACTGAGCCTTGATATTCTGTAGCAGCCTGGATGCTTATCACCCTGGTAATAAAGAACTTGATTTTACACTATTGGCTTGATGACCAGGTACACACACACTACTAGAATGACACCAGGAAATCATGCAGATACTAAGCCTAGAGCCAGTGGTGGTCTCAGTGAGGCATAGATTGCGATCTTACCAGAAGTGGTGGGAAAGCTTAGTGTCCTCCTTGGCATAGTACAATACATATAATTGTGGGATTGTGCAATATCTCAGAGTTACTCTGCTGTTTGGGATTTGTAATACTCTCAGGCCTGGATATTCAAACGTGTTGCACCATGCGCAACCCACTGATGCACCCTGGCATGATATTCAAAGGGGGATGTTACATTGCACAAATCCCGATGTGCCGTTGTGCACCAGTAATGTATGTGGCCCAAGTGTTGGGGGTGTGCCCATGCATATGCGGCACATCCCGATATTTAGCTTGGGATATGCGGTGCATATGTAGGCACAAACCCACCTTGCACCACACGGGCAAAGAGGTGCCCATAAAAATGGTAAAGTCAGGGGCCACCCAGAGGCCAGCCGCTGTATTGCGGGGCACAACACGGCACCTGTCTGCTGCCGGTGGCCACCTGACCTCCCCAGACACAAGCCAAGCATTGTGCCCCCCCACCCACAGATGCATTTATAAACCCTGGTGGTCCAGTGGACCCTACCCTAGCACCCGATCACAGGCATATCATTAATAAAACCTTGGGGGTCCAATGGACCTGCTCCCCTGCCCAATCGTGGGCTGTGGTACAAATTACATTCCCTGTTGGTCCAGTGAACCTCCCCCCCTCACCTGATCATGGGCATAAGTAAAATAAAAATTCCTGGTGGTCCAGTGGACCTCCTCTCCTCGACTGATTACAGGTAGTAGTATAAAATGTTTCCACAGTGGTCAAGTAGAAACCCCCCCCCATCGCCCCATCACGGCACAAACATATGGAAATACCCTGGTGGTCCAGTGATACCCCCATCCCCACTCACTCACTATGGCACCCCGTCACCCTGCACCCCCCAGTCAGCGGCGGGTGGCAGCACCCTGCCCACAAGCTGCCCAGCTGCCCGCAATGACATCATACAGTTTGGCTATAGCTATTGGTCCACTGTGTGGGCCAATGGGTCTCCTGATCAAACTGTACTGAATCCCAAATTGTGTTCATTCACAGGTGGGACTGTGTAGTCTGATTTAGCTGCATACCCCACTGTCCACGGTGGACCAATAGGTACAGCCAAACTGTAGGCTGTCAGTTGGCAGATGGCGGGCAAGTTGCGCGGTGGGGTGCTGATGCTGCCAGTGACTGGGGGTGCAGAGTGGTGGGCTACCACAGTGGGAGGGTGGGGAGGGATACCACTGGACCACAGGGTATTCCATATGTTTGTGCATGTCGAGCAATGGAGGTTCCACTGAACCACCATGCATCGGTTTATACTACTGCCTGTAATCGGGTGTGAAGGAAGGTCACTGGACCTCAGATATTTACTTATGCCTGTGATTGGGTGGCCAGGCAAGGGAAATGCAGGGCATCGGTCCCTGACCGCTGTAGCCTGTCAGGGCAACAGGCGCAATTTGCTGGGGATCGGCGCACAACATGCAAATGGGGTGATAATGACATGCAAATGGACTCATTTGCACCTTGCATGCATACTGCCCTCATTTGCATGTGCAGTTCTGAATATCAATTCATCAATCAATCAAAATCTTTATTTATCCAGGCGGGCATCATTGAGCAAGCTCATTTTCAAGATGGACCTGGTTTATACAAGGTTATTTTCAATTTCCAATGGACAATGACAATGCATGTAGAAATAGGCATAAACATTTACAAAGTAAAGAGTTAAGACATGGTGTACATAGGATAGGACAGGGTAATAAACATCAAAATTGATGATGTGAAGAAGAAAACAAAACAAACGACAAAAACAAGTAGGTCATGGATCTCATATATATGTATACATAGCACCAAGTATAATTGTACAGTGTATTTATAGAATATATAAGCAGTTTGGATAATTATCTAACCTGTAATTCTTTCCATCTTTCACAGATAAAACCATAGGGTGATGGGAAGGGTAGGGGGTCTAGCAATTGTGGACCAACCTGGGGAGGAGAGCGGTGGAATGTTGGTTGCTAGTATGGAGTGGGAAAGAGAGGTAATGGGGGCAAGAGGGTGAAGGTAAGAGCCATGTAAGAGTAGGGGTATGGGGTGAGGAGAATGTTGTAATTCATTCAGGTGCAATTCATTCAGGTAATGGATCATACAGGCTAATTTATGAGCAGTGATGGGAGAATCCCACGGACAAGGGAGATGAGGATGATGAGTGGAAGGTAGAGTATTAGTGCATAGGGCTAGATATGCTCAGCACACAAGGAAGTGGTGATGGGGTAAGTGTGAGGTCTAGCTAACACTGCGGGAAGCATTGGCAATGTTCCTTTATGAGGCGTGAATAAAGTGACTTAAAGGAGGTAATGGTCATGGGTAAACTAATTTTTAATGTTTTTTGTAGTTTATTCTACAAAGAGGGTAGTGCAAAGCTGATGGCATTCCTTCCAACGTGAGTGTTAACCTTGGGCAATTTCAATGTGATATTAGAGTAGCTTCTTAGTGCGTATTTACTTATTATGTTTTGCTGGAGACAATCTGATATATATGATGGTAGTTGGTTATTTAATGCTCTGAAAGTCCATGCGGCAGCATTCCTGTCCCTCCAGAACTGAAGTGAAGTCCATCCCACTGTTGCCTAAAGTGTGCAATGATGTGTGGTAGATGGGAGTCCTGTAATAAACCTCAAGGCTCTGTGATATAATGTATCAAGTTTTGCAAGGTAGGAGCTGTGACAGTGTTTATAGAGAAAGTTCGCATAGTCAATGACAGAGAGAAAAGTTGCCTGTACCAGCCTTAACTTAACGTCCATCGTGAAAAGGTGGTTAATTCTAAAGACCAAGCCTTTGGTGTAGTTTTTTTAGTAGTTCCTCCTTATGTTCTGTAAAAGAAAGCCTGTTGTCAAGCCATACTCCCAGATACTTGAATTTAGTAACAAATTCTAAATTTTCCCCTAGAATTGTGGATAGTTGCAAGAGAGATCCTGAGATTGTAGGGTTTGCTGCATGCATACCAGGAGAATATCGCTTTGATGCGTCTAGCGCTAGTGCATCCCCCTTCCCCATTCTGCCACTTGCGCCTGGCACAGTGCCACTGAGCAGTGCGCAATGCTTGTGCCCTCAGTGCCATATTCAATGGTGCTGAGCCGTGGCGCAGCACCGTTGAATATCGCCTGGTCCTTGCTGGGGTGCAGCCCAGTTGCACTGCACCTGGGCTTGCACCACAGCTGAGTGCAGTCTGAATATCTGGGCCTCTGTATTGCTATATTGGGGGAAGATTTTTAAGGATGTCTGTTGTTATGAATGTGCTGTACAGTATCTGTATGTTGAAAATTAAAACAGTACATTTATTGCAATAAAGGGTTTTTCAAATACACTCCACTTTAATATGGGCAATTGTTACACACATTTTGATGTCATTTATCTGTTGCAAAATGTCACATTAAAGTGACACTGTGCAAGTTATGATTTTTTTTGTATTATGGGTAATCTAAAGAAAGTCTACAATTACCTTCTCATGAGATGCCTTAAGGACTCTGATACTGCAACTTCTGGACAATAGACAAAAAAAAATTGTGGGGATCTGAAACTGGGGGCCAGGGCAGAAGGAGCACCATAGGGTATATTGGGGAGACAATGGGCATGCAAGGAAGTGATGCTGCACCCAGTGGAGTTGACATTTAGATAGCCAGAAAGCCAATGGGATGGAACCACTGGGGGGTTCAGAGCTGGACAGTGTCTTGGCCCCAGGTGAGCATAGGGCTGTGCCCTCTTGGGTCCATGCTACTGTCTGTCCCTGGAACCCCTCAGCATTTCCATCCCATCAGCTTTCTAGCTATATAAACAGCACTCCAACTGAGTGCCACATCACTGCATTGCATGCTCACCATCTCCCCAATGTCCACTATAATACCCCATGCCCTTTCTGACCCAGACCCCACTTTCCAATCTCCCATTGTGCCACATTGTGTGGCAGTGGTGCAAGTCATTTGGGCCACCACATGGCTGGTCTAAGGTGAGCCCACCGTGCCCACTGTAAGGCTTCTAAAATATGATAAAAGGGGGATGTGTAACCCTGCCGTGGCAAAGTACATGGGTGCTGATGTTTCAAGGGTGGCACAGAGAAGCTTGGGTGCATATGGAATCCTGATTTCAGTACAGCCTGCATTCAAAAGTTGGAATGCTGCAAAGTTTGATGCAAGGTGCCAATTATGTCATTCACCTTAGGTGCAGGCACTTTGTGTCAAACTTAGACATTCAGAACTCAAGCCCATTATTTCCATGCACTGATGCATATCAACATGCATTAATATAATACAGTATATATTGATACATTTTTTCCTTCAGTATAAATAAGTAAGTATGGCATAGTTGTCAAGTGATTTACACCTTTCTAAAGTGGCATAATCATATCACAAAAAATCCATTAACCTTGACCCATGCCATAATCTTCTTATGGCTTTGTAGGCTTTGATTGCCTGGATAAAATAGAATAATTTCACTGGAAGATAATCATATCTGATCAGATGACACTACTAAATTTATCAAATGATGAGTGAACTAAAGTTATTAGCATGCAATTAAGGGAGCAATGTTTACTTTCTCTGTGGAAGCCATTTATTGTTAAATAAACACTAACAAAAAAGCAACCTCATGAAGAAATACAAACAATACAAGTAGTTAAAAAGTTCTGAAAAAATTAGTAATAAACCTGATGCTAATATTTTTGCTTATATATATTTATAACACTTTTATGATAAAATAAATGCCTTCTTTTATCTGGCTGCATAGTCTGTAGGTTAGAGTAATGAGCTGTGAATGAGCTTGATCCATCCAGCAGACCTTGGTTTGATTCCCTCAACCTCCAGTTGCATACTGTGTCACCTTGAGCAACTCATTTAGCCTCCTCAATGCTCCTGCCTTATCTCTGAAAATAGGCATTGGGTTCAGTGGACCTTACCTGGTTACCAAAGAATTAAAAACATTTTTAGGTACAACACCTATGTCTGACACTTTTATTAATTTCAGTGACATTCATGTAGATTCTAAAAAGAAATTTAACTGCCAAGTAAAATTGTTTGCTCCAGTTAATTTATTTTATCTGAAATCATTTTAAAAAGTGGGCAATACACAGAGCTAACAGTTCCTTTTTCAAGATTTCACTTGCAAATGACCTGAGTATCTGGTCTACTGTGTTTTTAAAGATTTGTCCTACTGATACAGTTTTTATATGTTGATACTATTCGATTTGTATTGTACAAAGTTGTAAAAATAAAGAGGCTTAAACAATGCATTATCTGCTCTGGAGTACCATTCAAACATATGTTACCTATCTATATTGAAATGGATTAGTCCAAATAATGGATCGTTTCCCATATTCCACCTCCCTCCTCCAGCTCACTGACTTCATACTCTTGGGTATGGAGCAAGGACTGATTACTACTTATGGTTAAAGTTCCAGGCCCCCCTCTCCCCATTTTGCTGCAACAAAGCCTGCACATTTGTTCAAAATTAAATCTAATATTCTTACTTTTCATACTTTTTGGAGGAGCTCTTGGTTCTCATCATCCAGCTGAACTATAATTAAGCCTGACCACTTTGACAAAGTGATCACCTCCATCGGTCAAGTAAAAAGCATCCCATTTTAATTTGCCTTATCAGAGCTGAGGTCTCCTTGCTTCCCATATATTTTTGAAGAGACCACTCTCTAGGCTTCATTACTTATAGTGTGCTCTGGCCAATGAAAGGCTCACAGGTGTCTAATAGGGAGCTTAACAAATAGAAGGAGGCCACACTTGTCCTACATTCAAATCAGTACAAAAGGTTTGCAAGCTCAGCTCCTGTATTTACAATACAGTTTAATAAATTTAGTGGGGTGGCTCCTGGTGTGTGACCAAACAGAAACATATGGTTAAAGTTCCAGGTCTTATCCCCCAAATTGTACTATTGCCATTTTGTTGATTTTGTAAAGCTTTTGTCACTGTGGCACATTCGTTCCTTCTGCACAAACTTAAGCAGCAGGCCTCTCTGACTCTGCAGTCAGTTGGTTTTGTTCATACAATGAAAAGTAGGGCTCAAGCTGCCCCAACAGGAACATCCATGTCTCCTCCACTTTGCATTAGTTCAGGTGTTCATCAAGGGTCTGTCCTGGGTCCTAGTCTCTTTTCCATTTTCTTAAATAACCCACAACTGTCTGTTCCTTTGTGTCCATTCATATGTATGTCGATGAAACAGTTATTTTTGCTTCTTGCTTCTCTACCCAAGACCTCTCCTTCCAGCTGCAGTTGGATTTTGACAACATTCAATGCTGGTTCATGTCTAACCAACTGTCCCTCAATGGCAAGAAAACAGTCTCCATGACTTTTGACACCTGTTAGAGGCTAAACAGAGCTTCTCTCCCACTATTTAATACCCTTGATGGTACTAAGATTGAAGATGTTCCCTCCTTTAAGTACGTCAGGGTCTGCCTTGATCGGTATCTTGATTTCTCAGTGCATATTGATGCAATTGACCATAAGCTACACCCTAAGCTTGGAACTTCATATAGGAATCAAACATATTTGACTTCCTGCCCACCAAGAAATTGTACTTAAAATGGTTCTCCCTATCTTAGACTATGGCAATTTAGTCTACAGTGGAGCCCCTAAATCTCTCTCTTGCTAGCCTGGGCCCCTTTTTCACCCCTTCTGTCATTTTGCTCTAGATTGCCCACTGTGTACTCACCACTGTTCTCTTTCCTGCGCTCTTTCTCTTCCTTCCCTTGATGTTAGGTGCCTTTCCCCTTGTGTTTCTTTTATCTACAAATTCTGGTTAGGCACTCTTCCCGCTTATCTCAAATCCCTTTTATCCTCTCCTCCTTCTTCCTCTTATACCCTCTGAAAAGACATATCTCATGCTTTATCTATTCCTTCTAGTAAATCCACTATTGGTCAGTTTGCTTTTTCATACTGATTTCCTAAATTTTGGTCATCCCTTCCCCCTCTCAGTTCAATCTGCCTCTTCCCTTTCCTCCCTAAACTTCTTCTGTTTCTGTCCTACCTGAAACTGGCTATAACCCTTTTCTCTTTTTTCCCCCTTTCACTATGTTTGACCTGTTTATGCTTTTCCTCTATTTTTCCCTTCTTTACCTATAAGAATGTGTTTTTCTTTATATTAATTCACTAGTTGCTACTAATTAGATGGTTATATTTCACTTCTTACTTTATTATTGTAATTTACGTCTTATGTTTAGTAGTTTCATTATTGTTATCTCCCTCTACCCTCTCCCTCTCCCAATGGGAAATGAGTTATTTTAGCTTAGTATGCCCTTCCTGATCAAACATTATAAATACATACATACATACATACATACTAGTCTCTGATCAGTGCTAGAATGAGATAATAACTGATTCATGAGACTATTTTCGCTGGAATGTCTCACTGAAAACTGATGGGTAGAGTAAACGTAACCCTTGGAAATGTCCTTTTTTTATATCTACAGCAGTTCATAGTCAGCAAATTACAAAACAACATTGGACATTGGATTGGACTTAATCGAGAACACAGTGGTCAAGAATGGGTGTGGCTGAATGGCATAACTTTTGAGTCGGACAGGTAGAGTATTTTGATTTTTTAAATATGAGTCTGTATTGTTATCTTCTGACACTTTTATAGGTAAACCCTACAAGAGCAGGGAGAAGTAGGACCATATGAGGGCAGAGTGAAAAGTCTACAACACAACGAAGGGCAAAAGTTGAATGAAAATTAAGCTGCAAAACACTCAGTTTATGATTAAATAATGAGTAGGATTACTACATTCAGAAAAAGTAAAGATAAATTCATGCTTTCATACTTTTTAAGACCATTTCTATAGATACATTAGTAAAAGGAGAAAGTCCAGAGGGGGTATGGCTAAGATCAAAGGGGATAAGGGGGCATGTGAGGAGGAGGAGGAGGACTATGTAAAAGCATCTATCTTAAATAGATACTTCTGTTCAGTATTTACTGAAGAGAAGGTAGGGCAGGGCCCACAGGTCAGCACCATGGACACATGGGGGAGGGAGGTGTGCACTAGTCCCTTCACAAAAGAAAGGGTCCTACAAGAGCTCAATAAGCTCCAGGGTGGACAAGGCAATGGGATCTGATGGCATACATCCCAGGGTACTAAAGGAGCTAGGGTGGAACTAGAAGAGCCATTATCAGAACTGTTTAGTGAGTCTCTGAGCACAGGAAAGGTCCCAGAAGACTGGAGAAGGGCTCATATGATCTAGCTTCACAAGAGTGGTAGCAGGGAGGAGGCAGGAAACTACAGACCAGTCAATCTTACCTCAGTAGTGTGCAAGATTATGGAGGCACTCCTTAAGGAAAGGATAGTGCAACACCTGGAATCCATAGGAGCACAGGATACAAGACAGCATGGGCTCACAGAAGGAAGGTCCTGTCAAACTAATCTCATAGATTTCTTTGATTGGTAACCAGAGTGGTGGACCAAGGGGGAGCAGTTGATGTCACCTACCTTGACTTCAGCAAAGCTTCCAATACTGTTCCACCTAGAAGCTTGATTAATAAGCTGGGTAGGCTTGTGGTGGTCAGAAGTTGGCCAACTGGGTGGCAAACTGGTTGACGGGCAGAAAACAGAGAGTGGTGGTAAACGGTATACAGTCAGAAGAGATGCAAGTCACAAGTGGGGTACCTCTGGGATCAGTCCTGGGGCCAGTCCTCTTTGATATCTTCATCAGTGGCATTGCAGATAGATTGGAGGGTAAGGTTTGGCTGTTTGCAGGTGACACCAAGATCTGCAAAAGAGTATTTGATCCAGATGGGGTGGGCAGAATGAGAAGAGATCTGGATAAACTGGCAAAATGGTCAAAAGAGTGGCAACTGGGGTTTAATGCAAAGAAGTGCAAGATCATGCACATAGGGAAGAAAAACCCTGATGCCACTTATAGGCTGGGAGGGGAGTTGCTGACATTCACAAGGGAAGAAAGAGACTTGGGTATCATCATTACCGATGACCTGAAATCATCCAAGCAGACAACTATAGCAGTAGGTAAGGCTAGGGGGAGGTTGGGGTGTATTAGTAGGGGTATCACAAGTTGGAAGAGGGAGGTATTAATCCCTCTTTACAAGACACTGGATAGGCCCCATCTGGAGTACTGCGTGCAGTACTGGAGGCCACACCTTCACCAGGACATTAACCAAACTGAGGCAGTCCAGAGAAGGGCAACCAAAATGGTGCAGCGACAGCATCAGTAAACATATGAGGACAGATTAACAGAGCTCAATATGTATACCCTAGAGCAAAGGAGGAGAGAGGATGATATGATCGAAACATTCAAACACCTTACGAGGCATTAACAAGGTGAAAGAGTCTAACATGTTTCACATAAGAAAAATAGCAGGACAAGAGGACACAGCATAGAGGATTAGAGGAGGCAGATTAAGGGGTAATGTGAGAAGTTCTTTTTTCACAGAAAATTGGTGGATGCATGGAGCGGCCCTACCCTGGGAAGTGGTGGATATGAATATAGTGCAGGGCTTCAAACAGGCATGGGATAGGCATAAGGGAGCAATACAGATGAGTATGAATAGATAGGCCACTGACAGAGCAAAGGCCGATGGCACATTTATAAGGTAGAAAAAGAAATGGGTAGACTGGATGGGCCTTGCAGTCCTTATCTGCTGTCATCTTCTATGTTTCTATGTTTCATCACATAATTTTTTTGTATTGATTAAAAAATAGCATCAATAGTGTTTGTCAATACAAAAAAAATAGTATTGATACAATGTGGTTGTAATTTTGTGGCTCTGTTACAGCTAAAAAATATGTATCGATAATATACTAAAACAGCAGTTTCAAACTGTATCAGTACATATCGAATAGTATCAACACATAAAAACTATATCAGTAGGGCAATTTCACATTAGTTTGACTCCATGCTTTGACTTTATTTTATAAAAATTACGTTTCTGGCCCCAAACAGTTCCAAAGTGATATCATTAAAAAGATAAAATCTTCTTGAAGGATATTTTTTCCATCCGGCCATACCTATGGAGCTATAGCCACCAGGCACTAGGACCACAAGGAAATTTTTTGGAAGCAGTCTGCTAAGGCCACTCACAATGACCTCCAACGTTGGCACTTCCATATCAATATGGGCAGCCACTTCCCTCCTCAGTTTTCTTCCTGCTGTTGACCACACTCACCAGTTGCTGTACGGATATGATGTCACTAGAGTCGATCGCTATTTCATTCATTTCTCTCCCTAGCTCACTATCGCTTTTTGTAAGTGAAACCCAACATTGTGTATGTCATCTAAAGAGCTGGCTAAGCTCTTCAGATACTGTGAATGTGGTGAAAAGAATTATCCAGACAACTCACACAGTGTCTGCGTGTGCTGTCTCAGTGTGCCCAATAACATGAAAGCCTGCCAGATTTGTCTTAAATTTAACACTACTACCCGGCAATGCAGAAAGAGTGCCTTGAAGACCCACCTACTCAAACAGCAGGTAGCCAGAATGGAGAAAGAACTCCTGGAAAAGAGCTACACTACATCACTGGCCTGCTCCTTGGGCTTCACTCATCAAAGTCCTGGGAGAATGCTTCCGGACAGTACAAGCATAAGCACTGGGAGAAGGAACAGAGCAAACAGAAAACCTTCCAGGTATTTTCTCAATTGCCCCTTAACCCCAGCACAACCACTTCTGCACTATTGACCACTCCAGTGACAATACCTCCAGTCACCCTGACCATTGATCCTTCCAGGTTGGGACAAGCTGCAAGGACCACTAGGCCTAATATGACTGGCGCATTGCCATTGACATCGAGGATGGTGCATCCCCTGTCAACATTTCCAGCATGTCTGCAATGCAAGCAAGCATGACATTCAGGTGGAACTTTTATCCTTCACAGACATGTTGCAACACCTGCTACCTTCTCCTCCTGTAACAGGAGCTGGATTGACAGGGCCCCTTCAACAAGTCCCAGTGCCAGTGCCAGTCAGGATGATGTGCCAGTTGCCTTCTCGGGCATTGATGGTGTCTCCTACTGATCACATTGTTGAGGATCAGGAGTATAACCCTGACCTTATGGTGCAAGAGGAAGAGGATGAGGAAGAGAAGGAGGAAGAGTATGTTAAGAGCTCTTATGAGAGGTCTATCTCCATCATCTCTACAAGGAGTGAGGATGCTATAGTGCATACACAAGGATGCACTAGCCAGTAGGACAAATCGATTCAGAATTGCACTAGTCTGCAGATGGTTGCACTAGCCCATAATTATAATGGTAAATTTTGATCGCTTATGGAAGAAAACATGCAAAGAAATACTCTGATTATTGTACATTTATTCTGCTCCCACATTGCTTACTGCCCCAGCAGAAAAAAAGGTCTGCAATTCCATTACTTACAGTGTGCTCCTCATTGTTTTATACCACTACAACCTCTCTTTTTCTTGCCACCACCCCCTCCGGGACCCATCAAACCAGAGAATACCACAACAACATATGTTCAGTAAAGTAGTCCTTGTTCTGCACACACAATACCCAACATCTTTCATGTACTTTACCTCACCACACTCTCACTACCACCCACAGGCCAATGAACATGGGTCAAGCAGAAATAGACACTTTCAGCCCCCACCCTATCTGTATCTGTCTCAACTCACCTATCAGCCATCCACCCTCCAGTTCACCTCTCTGGAATGCCTGGTGCAGGCCACTCTGCCGGAATATGAAGGAATCATGGCAGGATCCAGGGTACCTGGCCACCACGTCTAGGATCCAACAGTGGCTGTCGCACACCACCTGGATGTTCAGTGCATGGTACATCTTGCGATTTACAAAGGCATTTCCTTCCTCCACTGGAGCCATTATTGCCACCTGTGTGCAATCGATGGCACCCATGACATTTGGAAACTATGCTATTGCATAGAAGGCCTGCCTGTTGGCCTGCTGCTGTGCACCCTGTGGGAAGGCAATATACCTCTCCTGGCATCGCAGCATGGCATCCACAAACTGTCTCAGGCACTGGGACACAGTGACCTGGGATATTCCCACTGTGTCACCACTGGGTCTTTGGAATGTACCAGTGCCCAAGCAGCACAATGTTGTACTTACCTTCACATTGACAGGCATGGCATGGGCCGTCTTTGTAGCTGTGACTAGTTCCTGCCCCAGCTCCTGGCACAGCATTGCTATGGTGGCCTTATTTAGCTGGTACCATGCTATGCACTGCTCCTCTGTGACCTCCTCATAAGATTGTCTGGTACGTATCAGTTGGGGGGCTCTGTGCCTGGCTGGTTGCTGTGGCTATGGTGGTACATTGCCCTACATCCTGCCATTATGATGCCTCCTTCACCTGCACTGCCTCTGCCTGGCTTCTGCTGCCAGCATTATGCCCAGTAGGGCTACCCGTGTGGGCATATTCATCCTTTTCTACAGTCAAACTCCACAGTCTGCACACTGCTTCCTCTAGTGTGCCTACCTTGTACTGTGTTACTCCTCCCCTTTATAGTGGTGTGCAGTTAGACCACCTTTTCATTGGTCTAGGTGGTAGAGCCTTGGATGGATGCAGGCTGCGTGTGCTGTGCTTCCTGAATAAGGCCTGTGGACACATTAGGTGGTGTGGCATGTCGCAGGTTCCACTGTGCTGCATGTCTGGATGCAAGGCGCAATATGCATCTGTGCTGGGGTTTGCCACAGCTTGCATTTCTGAATCACACTTGCATCATCTTTCACCGCATCTTGCTACTTGTGTCATGTTTTGCAGATGCATCATGTGGGCGTCCTACCTGTGGCTTTCTGAATCTGGCCCCAGATCTTTTGAAACAGTTTGTTTCCTATGCTCTATTGAGTACTTACCCGGTAATCAATCTTGTTTTTGCTGTATTATCATCCCACAATTTGCTCAGTTTTTCTTTGTTTTTGTTTACATTTCTCCCACCCGCCATGTTGAACTGGAACTCTTTGCTGCCATTTGCAAATGTGCATGACTCAGAGCACTACACAGGGACAGCAGGAACATGCAGCACAGGGTCCCAGAGAAGTAAACAAAAGATGCCATGCAACATGAGGAGGGAGTACTGCTGCAAATTAGGCAGCAGTCACATTAACTGTAGATCCACAACAATGGAAATACTTTTTAAATATCTAAAAAAGTAAAGATTGCTAGAAAAAAAATATTTACAGATATGGAAATCCAAACTATGGTTGTATGCTTCCTGCCAAAAACAGAATTTTGATAATCACTTCCTGATTATCTAGTGCTGCTGCTTTAAGTTACTTTTCCTTTTCTATGGAAAAGGGGCTTTAAAGTACCTGGGTATCCAATTTACAAACAATCTGCCGCATTTGGAACTTTTAAATTGTTTATTTTTTTATTTAGTTTTTGTTCACCAAGTGGGCACACTAGCCATAAATTGACTCTTTTTCAGGCATGACCCTTAACAGTTACAACAATAACAAGGACATCATCACATACATTCAAGAACAATTATGTATAAGGTAGTTACAGAGATTTCACACAGGTGCATCATAACAAAGCAAGAGAAAGCACTGATATTATATGATAACACAGAGAAAAACAATCATAGTGAGCACTGAGACAAGTAAGAACTGGGAAACATCTTAAGGGGAAAACAAGAGAAAGCATAACCAGAAAATAAGAGTACAAAAAGGTGAGGGAAGGGATTACTGATAGCAATACATGGGTCTAGTTAGAGGAAGAGAGAGGACTGGTATAGAAGGCAGGAATAAGGAGTAGTAATTATGTGTGTGAGTAAACACGGGAGTCCCCTCTTACCTAAGAAATTACAAACAAGCTTGTTTTGTGGTCTCACCTTCCCCCCCTTTTTCAGTCAAAAGTTGA
Source organism: Neoceratodus forsteri (assembly GCA_016271365.2). Lineage (NCBI taxonomy): Eukaryota > Metazoa > Chordata > Ceratodontiformes > Ceratodontidae > Neoceratodus > Neoceratodus forsteri. The sequence goes on along the minus strand of CM028138.1, from coordinate 638,888,749 downwards.
GGCAGTTCAAAACATACTTACTAAAATCCTATACCTCCTGCAATGAGTCATATTTTCAATATTAGAATAAGGTGTTAGTTGGGGGGGGCTCAGATCTGATGTTCACTCCTACAACTCCCAAAAGAAAGGGGAGGACTAAATCTCCAACATTTTGATTACTGTTCTTTCACAGGCCAGTTATAACATTATGCTGCTGGCAATCGCTGCAAAATCAAGTTCAGTGGAAGTCTATCAAATTGCAATCAATTACCTCCACAATGTAGATGAATACTTATTCTCTAATCTTCTCTCGGCTATTCCTTTAAAAAATGTTTCTGTGCACACAGTGACTGCTCCAATACTGTCGAGTTAAGTTGCTCTAAATATTTTCACACTTATCTGCCTGTGGGCCCTTGCATACAGTTCAGCATTTACCTCCAATTTGATGGATGGTATGCTCCATAATAGGGGCATAATGGTCTTAGGTACATCCTTCAGTTACGTGACATGAAGGGGATATGCACATTTCAAGACCTACAGCAAGAATTTCAACTCCCCTGCTCAGCACATTTTGTTGTCTTCAAATTCAATCTCACATTTTATGCCTGGGAGTCACTTTTAACCAAATACCTGTACAACAGCCTAATCTGCTGGCTATTAGTATGGGTTTCTGGAACATGGGTTGGGGGGCTTGGTACCCAACTAGGTATCTGAGGTCTGAGTAGACTCGATAGACTGTAAGGCCTAATCTGATGGCAATTAGTATGTTAGTATGTTAACTGGGGTGTTTTCACAAAGTTATCAGGGGCTACCGAATGGTAGTGTACTGATCTTATCTAGTAAAAAAAATTGCATAGAGGACTAATGGGACTAATGGAAGCATCTTAAGAAACAACAGAGGCCATATTACAAAGGTGGAATTTACAGTAGAACTCCACACAAGGGATGCCTTGTGAAATATTTGATCCCTAATTACCAAATAACATTGTCCTCCCAAAAAAGGGACTTTCCTTGAAAATGTTCAAATTAGATATTCTAGGACTCCTTCAATACAGACTCATTACATGGGCCAATACACAGGACAGCATTGAAGGGGTTGTGGAGAAACAGCTGCACATCAAGGGCATGTGGTTTTGCCCCTTCCTGTCAAGCTGTCAGCAATAGCGGGAACCTTGGACCACATTTTTACTGAAAAAGACCTGATAAACCTGTCTTCTGTCCTCTGATCTTGCTATGCTTCAATGGGGAATAAGGGTACAGACCCTTAAATCATTAGTGACACTTTTAGCCATAGCCAAAAACGTAATTACTTGATTATGGCTAATCAATTAAAATTTCCAACATTGTCCAGCTGGCATCAGAGATGGTCAAATCTATCTTTACAATGGAAATGCCGACACAAATATTTGGGGGCATACTCATCAAGGGAGGAGTCCTGGCAGCGCTGGGTCCTAAAACAGCTTGATACTGACCCTTTATTTGTTCCTTAACTGAGGCTGGTCAATGGAAGTGGGAGTCTTCTTTACGAATAAGTAGGATACAGAGTCTGGAAAATAGTCTTTATTGCAAGTTAGTGAAGTATTGGATTTTCAGCAGCATTATTACATTAATATAATTGAGCAGCTTGGCCTGTTGGTTTATACTCATCTATGGCAACTCCCTCAGCGATATGTAATGAATCTACTGTATGATATGTAATACTAATGAAAGCCTGCTACTGGGAGCTTTTGTCTTCCCCCACTGCCTTGTATCATGTATGCTCAATCTTGGTAGAATGTATGCAGCTGTGGATTGTCTGTCTCTTTCTTTGTACCTGTCTTTGAAAAAAGTAAAAAATGTTAATAAAAATCTTATTATAAAAAGAATGAAATGGCTCTTTCCATTCTTATGTGCCAGCATCAACCACTACCTCAACAACCCTCCATGACTACAATATAAACTGTAATGGTAGATTTACATTTTATTTATTTATTTTTGTTGATTGGGTAAGTATACTAGACAAAACATGCATATTTTCTGGTACGAACTGGAAAACATACAGTTATAACATGGATATATTACAAAAATACAGGCAGTGAACATTAAGTAAGTAAGTAAGTAAAATTTATTTATATAAGGCGTCCTTCCTGGGCCCAGGGCACCTTTACAATACAGTACAATAACAATATTTAAAATCAATAAAACTGATAACAAGGCAATAACAAACATTCAGTAAAACCCTGAAATTGCCTGGTTAAACAAATATGTTTTTAAGGTAGAGAATTCCACAGGGCAGGTGCCATAAAGGCAAAAGATCTTCCTCCAGATGTTTTCATGGATATCCAGGGAATCACTAGTAATCCCTCACCACAGGATTGGAGTGAGCGGGAGGGGTAGTAAGGAAACAGGAGTTCTTTCAGGTAGTGAGGTCCCAACTCATGTACTGCCTTATAAGTCAGCAATGCGACCTTGAAGGTGATCCACCACTGTATGGGTAGCCAGTGCAGTTCACACAGGACAGGTGTTATATGACTGGATATAGAGATTCTAGTCAACAACCTGGCTGTCATGTTCTGCACTAGCTGCAAGCGGTGGATGTCCACCTCTGGTAGCCCTTAGATAGAGGGCATTGCAGTAATCAAAATGACTGGTGACAAAGGCATGAACCAAGGTAGGAAGATCTTCAGGCGGGACTAGGTAATTCACCTGGGCTATACTCCTTAGATTGAAAAAGGAAGATTTAACTACAGCCAACACCTGCACCCTCAGTGTCAGACCCTCATCAAATACCAACACAGGTTATGCACCTAGCCCGAGGCCTTAAGTGGGGTCCCCTCAAGGTATAAACCTGAGGGTTTCCCCACCTTGCCCCTGTCGTATTAAAATCATGGTCCACCACCAATACCTCTGTTTTACTCGAGTTCAACCAAAGCCAGCTGGTACTTATCCAGTTCTGCATTTCCAGCAGGCGGTTATTAAACACTGTGATTGAATCAGACTCATGTTTAGGCACAAAAGACATGTAGAGCTGAGAGTCATCAGCATAGCAATGAAAACTCAGCCCATACCATCTTATAATGTCCCCTAATGGAAGCATATACACCGCGAATAACATGGGGGACAGCACCGAACCCTGTGGAACCCCGCAGAGCAGCCAGTGAGGGGCCGAGGAATGAATCCCAGACACCACTCTCTGTGATCTGCCCTCAAGGAAGGATGAAAACCAACTGAGAACTTCCCCCCTCAATCCTCAGAAAACCACAGACACTTGAGCATCACTCCATGCTCCACGGTGTCAAATGCTGCTGACAGGTTAAGGAGAACCAAGATGGAATGGGCTCTCTGATCTCTCGCCATCAGGAGATCATTTAGTACCCGCACCAGGGCCATCTCAGTGCTATGCGGTTTCTTGAAGCCATACTGGAGAGAGTCATAGATATTGTGGCATTGTGGCTGGTTAAATGATCCTCCGACTGCAAGGTGACCACCTTCTCAATAACTTTCCCTACAAAGAGTAAGTTTGAGACTGGTCTATACTTAGCTGGGCAGTTGGGATCAAGGGAGGTTTTTTTTTCAGAAGAGGGCGCACTACTGCATCCTTTAAGGGATCTGAAAAGATCCCTCTCTCCAATGAAACTGCCACTATCCCAGTGAGGACTGGGCCAATGACCTCTACACACCCCACTAGTAGGTGTGTAGGGCCTGGATCCAAACTACAGTAAGTTGGCCACAAAATCTAGACAATCTTTACTATATCCAAGACTGCAGGTTGGCTAAAGTGAACCATGTCAACTGGGCATTAGTACCATCCAACTGATAAGTGCAAGGTCCAATGGGAAGGCACTGGCTGATCTCATCCCTAATGATGGACATATTATCAGTGAAAAATTGCACAAACTTCTCACACTGTACTGGTGACAATGCTCAACCGGCATGGAGACAGGCTGGATTGCACAGTCTGTCCACAGTCCAGAAGAGTTGGGCTGGCCTATTCTTCACTGTAGCAATTTCCCTGGACAGGAACTCCACTTTCTTATGGGAAATTGCTGATTGGTAGATCTTATAGTGATCCAACAATCTAAGCTTATCCACCTCCAGGCGAGTTTTCCGCCAGCATCTTTCCAATCTTCACCCTTGTCTCTTCACCTCACGCATCTCCCCATTAAATCAGGGGGCCCCCAGGCAAAGACTAAGAGGATGAACATGAGCTGGAACAATGACATTCAAGGCCTCCACAACAGCCCTATTATAGGGCAACACCAGGGGCCCTGGGTCAATGCTATCTTTTGGAAATTCCAAGAAGTCCAGCTCCGTCATTAGGCCTTCTGAGATAACTCCTCTCAAAGGACAGAACTGCACTAACTCTTTAGGAGTAGGCCTATTTTGGGGGGCCTGTGAAACTGAATCTCAGGGTGTGATTGTCAGATCAACTGATTGGCTCCATCTCCACATCGAAGATCTCCATCCCCAGATGGAAGACCAAGTCCAATGTGTGCCCCCCTTCATGGACTGCAGAGGTAATAACCCATTTCAGACCCAATGACTCCGTCAATTGGAGGAGGTTTTGTCCAGATGGTGAGAGTTCATTGTCAACCCAGGCATTGAAGTCCCCCAGAATTAACCATCTGGGAGACTCTAGCACCATCTTGGTGATGAAGTCTGCAACCTCCTGCAGGAACTCCTTCCCCTCACCTGGTGGACGGTAGATGAGAAGGGTCCTGTAGCCTGCACCTGCACCTGCTATATACTCAAAGCACCTCCCTGAGATCCAGTTCCTGTCTAAAATAGACTGCAACCCCCCCATTCTCTACGGTCCACTCTTGGGTAGTGAATCGCCGAAAACCCAACCAGAACTGCAGACTCCAAAATAGGGCCCACACTTCCATCCAGCCAGGTCTCAGTGATGCAAGCCAGGCCAACAGAAGCAACAAGATCTGCAACCACTGCAGTCCTATTCTTAATCGACCTGGCATTGCTTAACACCACCTGAAAGGGACGGGTATCCAAGGATGGCCCCACTTCCGGCCTGACCAAGTCAGGGCCCTTAGGTATAGGCACAAGTCAAAGATAACCTTGTTCCTGTGCCCATTTCACCCCAGGGCATCTCCAGGTTCTCACTATCTCTATCCACCCACTCCTTTCCCACCCCCCCCACTGAATTCCAGGATCTCCAACTCCTTCCATTCCCTCGTCTCAAGATGCCGAAAGCTCAACATCTATTATAAACTTCCACAGGGAGCAGAGGATGTTCAATGGGATGAAGATCCTTTAGTCTTGAGGGAGAGTACTGCCTGACTGTGTCCCTAATGCCCCAGCACTTATTTCAGACACTCCTCACAGCCCAATATTTTCACTCACAACCTCACTTACCCAATACTCTTCCTTCCCCCTTTATTAAACTTTCCAACAATGTATCCCCTTACTTAAAAACATATAATAAGTTAACCCTTATCAAATCAAGAATCTTTATAACTCTATATTGTCCAAAAAGTTCCTTCCGTCTCTAGTTAATGGCTTTGCTTTTATTTCTATACCCCCTCCTCCACAATGCTCTCACCACTGCAAGAAAAGGAGCTTTTGAAGACATTCCAGGCCACCTCTCACATGGTTAGATATCAATCTTAGATAGTCATCCAAGTCCAGTAACCAGTCTGTTAGATAAATCCATAACCAATTTCCTCATACAAATTCCAGTTTCTTTTCTACCCCCCTACCATAATAAACAGGGCAGGCCCCTGGTACGCCTTACTCCCCACCACCACTTAAATGTTCCGGTCACAAAAGTTGAGATCTTTTTTTAAGCTGTAAATTAAACAGGAATATACACAAGCTCTTGAATGCACCTCCTCTCACTGAAGTACAAACAACTGATGAATCCAGAATAACAGATGTCATCAGACTCCCAGGCCCTCTGACTCCCTGAGGATCCAATGCAAATACAGACACTCTCACTGCCAAATCTGAAGCTGCAATGTAAATTATAAATGAGTAAAAATTAAAAGTCTGACCATATGTAGGTGGAGTTGTTGCACAGACTCCTTTATTCAAACTTATTTAGTGCCAAAATGGGGTTCAGAAAAGCCCATCCAAGGGACTGTGGCCAAAAATACTCACAGCCACCACCACAGCTCTCTGCTGGCCCCAACTCCCTGGTTGACCCCCCAGAGAGCCTAGGGAACTATCAGTTCACCCAGCTGGCTACCCTGCCAGAACCACAGCTCAGTCCCCCAAGTAGCCACAAGCCTCAGCTGCAAATAACCCCACAGGACCGAGTTCACCGTTGCATCAAATCAGTCCAGCCTCCAATGCCCACTCAGAGTACCAACTCAGGATTATCCAGGTAGTAGCCCAATCCACAAACAAATAAAACCTGGGCTAGTCCTCTCAGGTATTGCTTCAAAACTGTAGATCTGTTTTCCTCTGGCAATCCACCTCCTCTTCTTGGACTCTGCACTACACAGCATCCTATCCCCAGTTATGTTGGTCACAGCCAAACACAGGCAGAAAAAGTAGCAGCAGATCAGATCCAACTTAAGAAGAGTGCCCAGGTTCTATAGATCCATTTTTCATCCTTAAATTCTTTTTCAGTCAGGACGATATCGGGACCGAACAAACAGCCCCAGTGCACACCATGCAGTTGGCTGAAATGTTCCCGGTATCGCTCTAAAGACTAACTCACTCACTCACTTACTGCCCTAACTAAACAAAACAAATGGAGGGGGGCAGGCAGAAATAAGTGGGGAAAACAGGCAGAAATAAATAGAATCAGTAAAAAAATCACAATCTGACTACAGAGAGCAGCTTACAGCATGCCCAGCTCTACAGCCATCTTGTTCCTCCTAGCAAATTGCAATAGATGTGGTTGACTCTAGATAGAGAGTCAAAAAAATAAAGGCGAAGCAACATTACAAATCAAGCCATGTTTGCAAACAACATTTTCACTAACTGCATTAAAATCAAAGAAAGATAAGGCCATGAGAAAATGAATCATCACCCAGCCATTTATTTTTATGGACTTTAAAAGTTATGTCGCTCTGAAGCACTTAGTCCCAACAGTGTGGTGGGTCTTGTATGATGTCAGTAGTTCAAAATTCAGTTGCACTTTTCCCACCATGGTTAAAGGCCAGCAGTACCTGAGGCCCAACTCTTTTTGAAATAAACACTGATAAAGTGGGGCAGAAGTATGCTACCATGGCAGTTAATTGGCAAACTGAAAATCATGCCAAACATGCAGACAGAAACTACTACCAGTTCATAGGCTGCATGTACGAGGCTGATGGTCACCCATTCTGCCCAGTAGCTGCAGTGGAGAAATACCAATCAAAGTCTCCTCCAAATGCACCAAGCATATACATGCATCCCAGGAAAACCTGCAAATCCATTCAAGAAAGAAGCAGTTTGGTATACCCTTGAGTCCATTGGCATTAATTATCTTGCAAGCATGTGATCCAAAAAATGCAAATTAGCAGGTTGGCAAGATATCTATACCAACCACTGTCTATGAGCTAGGCCGGTTCAAATGCAATAGCAGAATGTGAAACATGACAAATTAATGCAGTTGCAGGTCAGAAAGCAGAAGTCTTACTTCCCAGCTACTGGGCGTTCACTCACTGATCAGCACAAGTTAAGTTCTATCCTTTTAGGAAAAGAAAGCACCCCTGAATCAAATATTTTGAACATCTCTGCCGCAATTGACCTAAACACTGCTGCAACCCTAACCTCTGCACTACACTGTCATAAAGGGGAACATGCTGCAAAACAAAATGCTGAAAATCCAACACCAAAGCCTTCAGCTTCAACAGCACTTACATAGTAACAGTTTCAACACACAAACCATCATTCAAGGGAACGCAGTGGACCCTTTGCCTCATGCCTGTGTGCCACAGATATGGGATTCATAGGCTAACCTACCTGTATGTCTGAAAGTCACATATCAGGTGCCCTATTAGATATTGCCAGCATGTATGAAAGAGGTGCACACCCCTTCCACACTCAGTCCTTTGGCCGTGCCCAAGCTCTGCATATGGGGTTAGGCAAGGAGAGTGACTGGGGCTTGGGTATGATTCCATGCCATTCATGACCCCAGCCCTATGGTAGATCATGTCAGTGGAGGAGGCATAGGTTACACTAGTAGGAACCATGCCATAGCCACTTTATACCACCTCTTACTGGCAGATGGCATTCCCAGAGGGACACACGTCCCCCTATTCTGCTGCCCCAGCTCTCCTACCATGCTTCAAGTGCTTGAGCTACTATGGTGCTGTTATCTGGTGTTTTAGGTTCCCATTGTGGAACAATTGTCTATTGGTACACACAGCCCCTTACTTCATACAGAGCAGAGGATCTAGTCCACAGGTGGGAAGAGCATCCAACTGGATGCCCACAGTGTTCTCCAAGCCACCTGTCTGCTGCCCCAGACCTCTTCATGCTCCAGTATGCATGTTGAGAGGGGCCAAGGATGGCTGGACCAGAATGATGAATGGCTTAGTGTGCTGTGTGTACTTGTCCAGAGGAACATACTGCAGTAAGGCATAGGCCACAGATTGTGTGTTTCATATCTATAAAGTTGATTTAGTACACTCTGCAAATTGATTAGAAATTGATGGATCCATCGCAAAATCTTGTTGATGTGTCATATTACCTGCTTAACTTCAAACAAAGCAATTTTACAGTGTTCTTTACAATTAAAGGTTTTATTTAACTGCCTTTCAGCTATTGCTGAATAAATGATCATAAAACAACAGCACAGCAGTTTGTCAAAATTGGGGTTGGCTGTATAGCCTAGGGGTTAGAGTAACAAGCTGTGAGTGAGCTTGGTATATCCAGAGACCTGGGTTTGATTGCTACAACCTCCATTCAGATACTATGTGACCCTGAGCTAGTCACTTAGCCTCCCTAGTGCTCCCAGATCATCCATGAAAACAGGAACTTGTGCCTAGTAGGCCTTACCCAGTTACTAAAGTATAAAATAAAAAAACTATTAAATGATATAGTAGTACTATATATAGTATAAACTTCATGTTACAATGCACAATGGTTTGCAACTTTATATAAATTCTTAGAAATCTGTGAAGCTATTTCAAGTCCAAATGTAAGAACATCATGTTTGTTAACATTAAAATAATTTAAAAAGTTAGAATCAAAATAGTAGACAAGAAAATGTTACACGTCTTAAGAAGTATTCAGTTGTAACTTTATTTCTGAAGTATTTTTTGAGGAGTGGTCAAGAGTATGGCAGCTGGGTTTCAACATGAAAAAAATGCACAGTAATCCACCTGGGGAATAGAAACACAGGGGCAGAGTACAAAATGGGAGGAATGGTACTGACAACTGCTATACAGAGAAGAGACCCAAGGGTGATCATATCAAATGACCTAAAAGTGGCCAGCCAGTACAACTAGACAGTTAGGAGGGCTAGTGGAATACTGGGATGCACAGGGAGGGGTATCACCAGCAGAAACATGGAGGTGGTATTGCCTCTGTATAGATCTTGAATAAGAACCCACCTAGAGTACTGCATCCAGTTCTGAAGACCACATCTCTGGAAGGACATAGACAGAGTGGAGGCGGACCAGAGAATGGCAACTAAAACTGTGCAGGGTCTGCATCAGAAACCCTATGAGGAGATACATAAGTACTTAAATATGTACACACTGGAAGAGAGGAGAGAGAGAGAGAGAGAGAGGAGGATATAATAGAGACCCTCAAATATATAATGGGAATAAATAAAATACCAGATGGAAGCATTTTTCAGAAAAAAGATGCTCAAGAACAAGGGGGCGTAATAAGAAGCTGGAGGGGGTAGATTCAGGAGAGATTTGAGAAAGTACTTCTTCACAGAAAGAGTGGTGTATTTCTGGAACAGTCTTCCAGGACTGAGATTTGACTCAGCCAAATTTAAATTTAAATCTGTGTCTGCCACATATAGTATATTGGGAAAGGGATCAAACAGCTGGTGTGAAATACTGCTGTAGACTTGGTCAAATTTAAATTTAAATCTGCATCTGCTACATATATTAGGGAAGAGATCAGACAGGTCTGAAGGTAGGATCTATGGTCACAGATCCACACAAACACATTTAAAAGGGTGAGGATATGAGGATCTGGCAGCTGGTACAGGCAAAAAGGAATTGGGGATGGGTGGAGGAGGAGTGAAATAGGATACTGAGGGCAGGAGGGGAGAAGGGAGGGTAGTTCAATGCAATCTATGCAGAGCATTAGTTGTTCTAGGAATAATGTGAAAAGCGGGTGGAATGCCTGGTGTGCAGGCACCTGGGACAGCGTAAGGAGTAGTTAAATTGGTTAAGAGAGGAATTAGAGAGAGTGGCGAGATGGAGGAAGGAACAATGGAGTGAGGAACAGATTAGAACTGCTATGGGTCAGGTTGATGGCAAAATAAGGTGGGGTGGAAGAAGAGGGTTGCTAAGGAGTCTGGGGACACTATCTAAACATAGCCCTGCAGTACTAGAATAGGAGATTGGCGAGATGGGAGGTTAGGAGAAATGGGAGGAGGAGAGGGAAAGCTGTGCAAGGAGGCAGAAGAAGGGTAAAGAAAGGAGATGATAAGGCTTGTTCAGAAGTAGGGAGACCAGCATCAAACAGGTTTATGGTACTCGTAGGTCTGGAGGACCAAGGGCATGGGGTGGTGGGTCTCAAAAAACCATAGAGGGAAAAGGTCAGCAATATGTGGATGGGAGGAGACAGTAGACTGAGGGGGAAGGAGATCTACACAGTCAAGGAGGAGCTAAGGGTGAAAGGGAGGATGGAATACTGGAAGAACAAGGAAGGAGAGGGACTGCAGTGGATAGCAGGGGACACCAGAGAGGATGCAGAAAAAGGGGGGCAAGGGAGAAAATAGAAGAGAGTAGTGGGGGTACAGAAAAGAGGACCAATAGGTCAAATAGGAAACAAATGAAGGGGTAGGAGGCTGGCTCACCAGGGGCAGACAGGTGGACACAGGCAAAGACTGGAGGGGAGGAAAAGGTGCTGGTCATTCAGGATTCCAGTATCAAGGATATACACTGGGAAAAGAAATGGGATCCAGATAGGAAAAGGAAAATAGAATGTGTGCCAGGGATGGACTTAGGCTGGGCAGGGCTTAGGATCAAGGAAATGATAAGGAAGGTGGGTGGCAAGCCCCACTTCATCATTCACATAGGCACACATGACTTGGCAAGAAATGAGGTTGGAGTGGGTGCAACAAAGGTTTAAAGAGCTAGCAGGCAGCTGCAGGGATTCAGTGAGTTCAATGGTATTCTCTGAGGTAATCCAGGTCCCAAGTTCCAGTACAGGCAAAAAAAAAGAGAATAGAGGAGTTTAACGAGTGACTATGGGACTGGTGCACATCAGCGATGAAAGTGAACAGGAACGCACAGGAACTCAGTTCCTGTATCTTTTTTGCAGCAGGAACAGAGTTCCTGTACTTCTTCCCACTAACACTGGAACTGAAATTCTTAAACCAGCAACATAATGACAGTTTTTGGGCCTGTGACCTGAGATCAGGGTTTCCATAACAACAAGTGACTTGTACAATAATATTATTTTCCTAGAAATACTTCAATATCTCTAACTGAATCTACTCATGTCCAAACAGAAGTGTCTTCTGTCAGCTATCCTTCAGATTGAAGATCATCATTCTGCATTTCATGTTTGCCAGTATCTGAATTCCTATACTTCTTGTCTACCACTTGCACCACTGGTGCACATCAGATGGGTTCATTTGCATTGGAGACTGGGGGGTTCAAGTGGAAGGATCAAAGGACAGGCTGCACCTCAGTGAGGAGGGGTCTAGAGAGCTCAGAGGAAAACTGGCAGAATACATGAATAGGGCCCTGCATTTAAACTGTGGGAGTATGAGACTGGGAAAGGCATAGAAGCCAGTAAGAGGGGCAGGAAACTACTGTAGCTGACACTCCCCCACAGATGGGGGTAGGGAATAGAAGAGGAAATGATGGAAATCGATGGTAAAAGATTTGGAGGGCTGTGGGAGGAAATAGAAGAGGGGATGATGGAAATAGAAGGTGAAAGATTTTGAGGGCTGTGGGAGGAAATAGAAGAGGGGATGATGGCAATAGAGGGTGAAAAATTTGGAGGGTCATGTGTATGAATGCTCAAAGACTGGCCAACTAGATTGAGGACCTAGAGGCCACCATAGCTGGAGAGAACCTTGATCTAGTCAGCATCAGTGAGACCTGATGCAATGAAGGCCAGGACTAGGATATGGCAGTACCAGGTTTTACATTGTTCAGAAGGGACAGGAGAAAAAGAAAGGGGGAGGGGTAGCTCTTCATGTAAGGGACAGCATAAAGGCTACAGAAGTACAAGAAGAGAGGGAAGCCGAGGTTCTGTGGTCCACTCTGAAGAAAAGGAATGGGGACATTATCCATGCAGGAGTGATATAAAGACCTCCAGCATACACCAAAGAAGTAGATGAGGAAATGCTGGAAGCAATTCAAAAGCTGGCTCATCAGGGAGAGTTGTTACAAATGGAAGACTTCAACCTATGTGACATGGCCTAGGGACTCTCAACTCTCAACATCAGCAAGTTCCAGGAGCAGAGACTTCCTAGGTCCCTTGCAGGAGCATTCCTCAGGCAACTGGTAATGGAACCCTCTCATGAAGGAGCAGGCAGTACTGCACCTAGTGCTGTCGAATGAAGACAGTGTTGCTGAAGTCACAGTAGAGAACCATCTGGGAACCAATGACCATCTTATGGCGTAATAGCTCCAAATGTTCTGCACTCAATCAAAACAGTGAAGAAAGGCAGTAGGCATCATATTTCTCTACAAATCCATTATTTTCAGAGATAATGCTCCATCAAAATCACTCATGTACCAACAGGGCCCAGTACTTCACCTCTCTATTAGACTTCTCTTAGAAGGATTTGTAGAGAAATATGATGCCTGCTGCCATTCTTCACTATTTCTATTGGGTGCAGAACATTTGGAGCTTCTGGTTTTGTATAAGGGTTGTCACCCCTGCTCTACACCACTTGGTTACCTGAGTGCTTGTTTGACTTTTTGGAGCAACACCTTATTGTGTGGTCTTGTATAAAAACTGGGTTTACACTGAACTGTACAAGGATGAGCGTCATGGACTTCAGGAGAGCAGATTTCAAGACATTGGGAGAAGGCCTCAGAGACACCCTTGCAGGGATTGGGATGCTAGTGGAACCAAGGACCAGTGGGCAAAAACTAAAGAGGGCACTGAAAGAGTTATGAATCTGTAACAGGCAGGTATGCAAGGGCAGGAGAAAATAACAAGAACTATGGTTCTCTTCAGAGCTAGTGGAAACTGTAAGAGCGAAAAAACTAGCATATCAAAGATACAAAGACACAGAAAGAGGAGGATGAGTTAATTTACCAGGAGAAACAAAGGAAGGTAGGGAAGGCAGTAAGGAGAGCAAAGGCACAAACAGAGGAGAATACTGCCCAGTCAATAAAAAAGGGGGATAAAACCTTTTTTAGATATATTAGCAAGAAGAGAAAGATCAACGAGTGAATAACATGAATGGGGGGGGGGGTCTGTGAGGAAGGGGACCAAGTAAAGGTGAACATAGTATTTACAATAGAACGGGGAGGTAAGAGGCCAACTATAGTGAACAGGGGCAGAATTGGTATTGATGTGACCACTAGTCCATTCACAGAGGAGGAAGTTTTCAGAGTACCAGCAAAATTAAAAGTTGACAAAACAATGGGACCAGATGGAGTTCATCCTAGGATACTGAATGAGCTCAGAGAGGTGCTGGCAGCAGCACTGGCAGTTTTGTTCAACTTATCATTGGGTACATGTGTAGTTATGAAGGACTGGAGAAAGGCACATGTGGTCCTACTTCACAAAAGTGGGAATAGAGAGGAGGCAGGAAAGTATAGACTTATCAGCCTGACTTCGGTAGTGGGCAAGTTATGGAATTACTATTGAAAGAAAGGATAATGATGGGTTCTGAGGGGTAAAATGAAAAAAGGAATGGTGATAGGAAATAGTTTTTAATACTGCTAAATGCCCTCATTGTTTTCCTTTCCATGTCAGGTTATACATTATTTACAATGTTTGGATTAACCAATAATATAGCCTGTTAGTACACTCAAATGGCTTCATTGGGGACTGGGTGTCGACCTGGAGGAATGCAGGCCTATACTGGCATGATGGTCTGCATCTGTCCAGGAGGGGAACCAGAATCCTAGGTGATAGGTTTAAATGCATAATTGGCAAGCATTTAAACTAGCCAAGGGGGGCACTGAAAAGGAACAGGTAAAACCCAGCCCCCCCACCATAACACAGTAGTTAGAGAGGTAAAGATCAAGGAAGAGAAGTTAATGGGGAGCAGGAGAGGGGTAAATACAGAAATAAGCAGTAAGGACAGGGATGGGGCTAAAAGAGGTAAGACCATCAGCAAATGGAGGGTGATGAGTACCATTGCCCATAGTCAGTGTAACAAGCTCCCTGAACTAGTGGCCTTGATAGAAGAGGGACATCTGAATATTGTGGCAATCACAGAAGTATGGTACACTGAGAACCATGACTGGGATGTCAACATACTAGGATACACAATGTACAGGAGGGACAGGGAAGGTAAAAGAGGAGGAGAAGTACCTCTCTATGTAAGGGAAGGGATCAAAGCAATGGAACTAAATGATAAACAGGATATGGCACCACAATTCACACAGGGGTGGTATACAGACTCCCATCTCGGGGGAAGGCAATGAACAAGAAAATGATAGAAGGCATCCTTAGAATGGCAGGAAAAGGGGAGTTATTTTTGATGGGGGACCTAAATATGCCAGACGTTAGCAGGGGCACCTTTGCTGCAGCCACATCAAAAAGCAGGTTTATTCTTGATGCCCTGCAGGGGGCATGCCTCAGACAGCTAGTGGTGGAGCCCACTAGGGAGAGAGCAGTCTTAGGTGTTGTATTGTCAAATGGGGATGGAGAAAGGATCTCAGAATTAGAAGTGTGTAGCCATCTGGGAATAAGTGATCACAAAACAGCATGGTTCATGATAAACACAGCTGTAGAGTTGAGCCATATACAAGCAAGACTGTTGTGCTTTAGAAGGGCTGATTTTGGGAAAATAGGAGAGTGCCTCAGAAAAGCGCTAGCAAGAAGGAGGGGTGGAGGAACAATAGGGAAAATCAAAACAGCCATCACAGAGGTAACAAGCCTTTGTGTGAAGCAAATCAGCAAAGCAAAATGAAGGAAAAACACTATGGTTCTTAAAAGAGGTGGCGGGGAAGGTTAAGGAGAAAAAGGTAGCATTCAGGAAGTATAAGGAAACACAGAAGGAGCAGGACAGAGAACTGTACCAATTAAAGTAGAATGAAGTGGGGAAGGCAGTCAGAATAGCAAAAGCCCAAACTGAAGAAAAGATAGCCAACTCAATTAAGAAGGGGGATAACACTTTTTATAGGTACATTAAGGAGCAAAGAAAGATGGAGGAAGGGATAGTGAGGCTTACTAAAGGGAAGGGAGAGTGGGCAGAGGATGACAGTGAAAAAGTAGGGATACTGAATGAATACTTCTGCTCAGTATTCACAAAAGAAGAAGAGGGGGGTGTACCTAAATCAAATAATTTGATTATTTGACACACACAGAGAGAAAGCAGCCACAGCTTCCTTGAATTAAGGAGGTTATTTTCTCGACACCGCTGACCTGAATTATTACTTTTTGGACCTGTGTAAGTAACTAGTATTGATTTTGTTTTTTGTGGTTGACTTTGCTTAGTTTTAACTATAATTTGCCAGGGCAGAACTCTAGCTGGGAGATATTTGCAGTAATTTGTGACTAGACCTGGTACTTAACCTCTGTGAAATAGGTGTCTGAAAGGATGGAAAGCACTCCCTGGGGTGAAGGGTCAGAGTTGTAATTGATTGTTTCTGGACAGCATGGGTTTACTCCCTCCACCTTTACCCTCACCCCACCCACCCCAAGCTAATAACTTTATTTATAGCAGGATCTTGACATCACCTCCCAAAACTGCTACAAACATACACCTGTTCATATCCTTAAAGGCACAGCACACTGAATGGGGTAGAAACACTCACAAGCTTACACACAATAAAACAAGAACAAAAAACAAAAAAAGAAAAGCATCTGTAACAGGATGGGACACAGACATGTGGGGAGTGGTACAACGCACTGGCTGTGGAGCAGCAGTCTTCTGGAAGACATTCTGGAGACTGTGTTGTTGCCTTATTTGCAGGCACCTCTCTGATCTGAGGAGGTTGTTTGTCTCCATATTGACCTGGCAAGGATTCAGGAAACCTGCTCCCTCACCCAGGCTACCATCACTACCTCAGAGGTTGCAAAGAAAGAGGAGTGGTTGGACCACACTGGGCTCAGGGAGGGTGAGGGTGGTGGAACAGAGGAGCATCCCTCCAGTTATGCCTCTCCACAATGCATTCACCACTCTGGTGGAGCATGGTTCCTCTATGGAGGCACCCGCAGTGGAGACCAAGCAGGATGCTGGGAACCTCCACAATGGAGACCCACAGGAGGGTGGCACAGGACCCCACAGGGGAAGGCATCAACTCCTGGTGGGGACCCAATTGTTAAGGGTAGAACTGGGGAGGAGGGAAGGAGGTAGGGCCTGCCCAGCACCATGGCTTGATGGACAGGAAATGAACTCTCAGGTTCACGGGAGCAGCAGCAAGGGGAGGAGCTGGATATCATTATCCACATTGCAAACGAATGACCTGGCTGAGAATGGATCACAAGCAGTGCAACAGGAGTTTGTGGATTTGAGGAGGGCCTTAGACAAGTAGCACACATGGTAACTTTCTCAGAAGTGCTACCTGTCTATGGCATGGATGAGGCTAGGATACTGCACACTATGGGATTCAATGACTGGTTGAAAAACTGGTGCAGAGCTCAAGGATTTGACTTTATTGGTGACTGGACTCCACCTGGAGGGATGCAAGCCTATACAGATGTGATGATCTGCATCTATCCAGGAGGGGAACCAGGATCCTAGGTGATAGGTTTAAACTAGCCAAGGGGGGGGAGGCACTGAAAAGGAGAAGGGAAATCCTAGCCCCCCAAAGCAAATCAAGGTAGTTAGTGAGGTAAACATCAAGATAGAGCAGTCAATAGGGAGAAGGGCAGTGGTAAATGGAGAACAAGACAAAGGCAGTAAGGACAGGGATGGAGCAAAAAGAAATAAAACATTAAAAAATGGAGGTTACTGAGTACCAATTCCCGTAGTATAGGTAAAAAGCTCCCCGAAATGGTGGCCTTGATAGAAGAGGGATGCATGGATAGCGTGCCAGCCATAGAAACTTGGCACACAGAGAACCATGACTGGGATGTCAACATACCAGGCTACACAATCTACAGGAGGGACAGGGAGGGAAGAAGAGGAGGAGGAGGAGTAGCTCTCTATGTAAGGGAAGGGATCAGAGCAACAGAACTAAAGGGTAAACAGGGAGGAAAGGAGGCACTGTGGATCACCCTGGAAACTGGAAATTACTCCACAATCTGCACAGGGGTTATATACAGACCCCCTGTCTCAGGGGGAGGAAATAGACAAGGAAATGATAGAAGGCATCCTTGGGATGGCAGAGAAAGGAGAGGTATTGCTGATGGGGGACATGAATATGCCAGATGTTAACTGGAGCACCTTTGCTGCAGCCACATCCAAGAGTGGGGCCATTCTCAATGCCCTACAGGGGGCATGACTCAGATAGCTAGTTTTGGAACCCACTCAGGAGGGAGCAATCTTAGACAAATGGAGACAGAGAGATGATCTGTGATCTTGAAGTGGGTAGCCATCTGGGAACATGTGACCACCAAACAGTGTGGTTCACGATAAAATTAGCTGTAGAGTCAAGCCACACAAAAGTGAAGGTACTGGACTTCAGGAGGGCTGATTTTGTCAAAATGGGAGAGTGTCTCAGAAAAGCACTAGCAAACAGGCAATAAGGTTGGTGGTGCAACAATGGGAAACATTAAAACCGCCATCACAGTGGCAACAAGCCTTGTGTGAAGCAAATAAACAAATCAAAATGAAAGAAAAAACCTCTATGGTTCTCAAAAGAAGTAGTGGGGAAGGTAAGGGAGAAAGAGATAGCATTCAGGAAGTATAAGGAAAGACAGAAGGAGCAGGGCAGAGAGCTGTACCAGTTAAAGCAGAAGGAAGAGGGGAAGGCAATCAGAATAGCAAAGGCCCAAACTGAGGAAAGGATAGCCAACTTACGAACATACGAACATACGAAATTTGCCAGCAGATAAAGGCCTAGAGGTCTATCAAGTCTGCTCGAATGTGCAGCTAGCACCCCTTATTCTGCAGCTGCCCTTCCCTTCCACCCTTCCCCTTCATCAACCCTCCCTGTCCTGTCCCATCCTCGTTTGAAGCAGTCCACTGTTCTACTGCATACCACTTCTGCAGGTAACGATTCCACCCAGCCACCACCTCTCTGTAAAAAGTGTCTCCTCATCTCCCTCCTGAACCTTCCCCGCCCAGTCTCATATCATGGCCCTGGTGGCCCTCCCTCCTTACTTTGAACAGCCCTCTGTACCTGTCTTGTTTATTCCTTTCATGTATTTAGTGTTTCAATCATGTCCCCTGCTCTCCTCTCTCCAGTGAGTACATGTTCAACTCCTTCAACCTCCCTCATGATAAGTCCCCCAGACCCTTGATCATCTTTGTCGCCCTGCGCCTGCACTCCCTCCAGTAACTTAATGTCCCTTTTCAGATACGGACGCCAGAACTGCACGCAGTACTCCAGGTGTGGTCTAACTAATGACCTATACAGTGGCAGAATCACCTCCTCCCTCCTTGAGGATATACTTGCAATACAACCCAGCATTTTGCTTGGCTCCTTGCAGCTCTTCCTACACTGTGCCGAGTTGTTCATTGACCCTGTGATGAGCACACCCAGATCCTTTCCTCCCTCTGTCTGGGCTAGCTGCACTCCCCCTAGCTGGTAAGTCCTCCTTGCTCTCTTCATCCCAAAATGCATCACCTTGCACCCTTGGCATTAGTGCCCAGTTGCCAGGTGTCTGACCAGGTTTCAGCTTTGCCAGATCATCCTGCAACCCTGCCATCCCCTAGGTCATCCACCACCGCCAACCTTGGTATCATCAGCAAACAGACTGATCTTGCTCTTGATGTCCCATGATATGTCTGCAATGAATATCCCAAACAACACTGGTCCCAACACTGAGCCCTGTGGGACACCACTGTCACTGCCCTTGGGTGTGAGAGCTCCCCACCCACCACCACCCTCTGTTGCCTTCCTGCAGCCAGTTTCCTACCCATCTCACCAGCATTGCACCTGCCCCTGCCTCACAACTTCCTTCCCAGCCTTCCATGTGGCACTGGTCGAATGCCTTACTGAGTCCAGATACAGGACATCCACTGCATGTCCCCGTCCAGTTGCCTAGTTACCCAGTCATAGAACCCGACCAGGTCTGGTTTGGCAGGATCGCCGGCGAAGCCATGCTGTCTGCTGTCCGGTAGTCCTTGGCCTCAAGAGGGCCACCAGCCCTCCTTCAGGATAGTCTCCGCTTACCCACGATGGATGTGAGGCTCACTGGTCTGTAGTTTCCTGGTTCATCCTTGGGCCACTCTTGTGGAGGGCACCACATGAGCCATCCTCCAGTCCTGAAGTACACCTCCTGAATGTGAGGCATTAAATAGGTCTGCTAAAGGTCCTGCAAGGACCTCTGCCAGCCCTTCAGTACCCTGGGTGGATGCCATCTGGGCCTGGTGCCTTGTCCACCCTCAGTGCCTTCAAACCCTCTCGAACTCTGTCCTCCATGATTTCCCATCTGTCACCACTTCCCCTGCGTCTGCTATTTCACCCATCTTGGGTGTCACCCCTCTTCTCTTTAGTAAATACTGAGTAGAAGTACTCATTTAGTGCTTCCACTTTATCATACCCTGCTTCACCAACCCCCTCCCTTCTAATCCTTACTATTGGTCCTTACAGCTCCTTTTCTCCTGATGTGCCTTAAAGAAGTCCTTCTCCCCCTTCTTAATGCCTTGTGCCAGCCTGAGTTCCGTGAGATGCTTTGGCTCCCCTCTGCCCTTGTCACCTCCTTCGATTCTGTCAAGTACTCTCTCTGTCCTCCCCTCCCTGTTTTCTTGTATTTCCTAAAGGCAGCTCTTTCTTCCTTACCTTTTCCATGACCTCCTGCTCAACCAGCTCGGTTTCTTAGCTCTAGCCTTCTTGCTCTGGGCTTTGCAGCAGGTTTTGGTTGCCTCCACTATCCCCAACTTTATGAGCTCCCATCTCTGGTTAGTATCCATACTAGATTGAATTCTGGCCAGGTACCCTTTTACCACTTCCCATCCTCCCAAAGAGTCAGCCTTCCTGAAGTCCAGCACTCTTGTGCCAGATTCCCTCCTTCCTGCCCATATCCAATGTGAGCCATACTGAGTGGTGGTCACTCCCTGACAGCGGTTCCTCCACTGTAAGTTCTCTCCAAAGTCCCATTTGCCAGCACAAGGTCAAGGGTATTCCCTAACCTGGTTGGTTCACTGACCATTTGCAGCAGGAAGCTGTCCTGAAGGCATCCAGCAGTACCTGCCCTTCTGTTCCTGGTTGTTGGGGTGCTCCAGTCCACTTCTGGCATGTTGAAGTCCCCCACAATCACCACACTACCCTTCTCGCAGGTCCTCCTGATCTGTCCCGCTAGTTCCCTGTCTAACTTCTCCATCTGAGATGGTGGCCTGTACACCACTCCCATTCTAAGACTAACTTGATTAAGAAGGGGGATAAAACCTTTTACAGGTACGTAAGGGAGCAAAGAAAGATGAAGGCAGGGATACTGAGGCTGAATAAAGAGGAAGGTGGTTGGGCAGAGAGTGGCAGTGAAAAAGCAAGGATATGGAATGAATACTGCTCAGTATTCACAATGGAAAAGAAGGGGGAGATACCTAATCCAGTCAATAGAAGCACTCTGGATAAGGGGGTTAATATTAGTCCTTTTACAGAAGAAAGGGTTCCAAAAGAACTCTTAAAACTGAAGGTGGATAAAGCAATGGGGCCTGATGGGATTCATCCCAGAATTCTAAAAGAACTAAGGGAAGAACTAGTAACACCACTGAGTACCCTTTTTAATAAATCATGTGAGGATGGTGTGGTAACTGAGGACTGGAGGAGGATAGATGTGATTCCGCTTCACAAAAGTGGGAGCAAGACAGAGGCAGGAAACTACAGACCCGTCAGTTTGACCTCTGTGGTAGGGAAAATGATGGAATCATGCTGAATGAAAGAATTCTTGAGTACCTGGAGGCCAGTGGGGCATGGGACCCAAGGCAGCATGGATTCACAATGGGAAGGTCATGTCAGACAAACCTAATTGATTTCTTTGACTGGGTAACCAAAGTAGCAGACCAGGGAGGGGCTGTGGACATGGTCTACCTAAACCTAAGCATGGCATTTGACACAGTTCTGCACAAAAGATTAATAAACAAATTAGCCAGCCTGGGAGTGGGTCTCTGGGTGGCAGCCTGGGTAAAGCACTGACTGGACAACAGGACACAGCAGATAATAGTAAATGGAGTCCACAGTGAAGAAAGGAGGGTTACTAGTGGGGTACTGCCGGGTTCAGTACTGGGGCCAGTCCTTTTTAATGTCTTCATAAGTGACATTACAGAGGGACTAGGAGGGAAAGTATGTCTATTTGCAGATAACACAAAGATCTGCAACAGGGTAGATACGTCAGGTGGGATGGAAAGGATGAAAAGGGACTTGACAAGGTTGGAGGAATGGTCAAATGTATGGCAGCTTAGATTCAATGCAAACAAGTGCAAAGTAATGTACCTGGGAAACAAAAACCCAGGGGAAGAGTACATAATGGCAGGTGAGGTACTGACAACAACAAAAATGGAAAGGAACCTGGGGGTAGTCATATCAGACGACCTAAATGTGGGCCAGCAATGTAAGAAGGCAGTAAGGAGGGCTGGGGGGATACTGGGATGCATAGGGAGAGGCATCACCAGTAGAAAACAGAAAGTTGTTGGCCCTCTGTACAGACAGTTGGTAAGACCACATCTGGAGTACTGTGTGCAGTTCTGGAGACCACATCTCCGCAAAGTCATAGATAGGGTGGAGGCTGTCCAGAGGAGGGCAACCAAAATGATGGAGGATCTGCATCAGAAGACATATGAAGAAAAGACTAAAGGAACTAAGGATGTATAGCCTCGAGGAAAGGAGGGAGAGGGGGGACATGATAGAAACTTTCAAATACATCAAGGGAATCAACAAAGTCCAAGAGGGTAGCATCTTTCAGAAAAAGAGATGTGCAAGAACAAGGAGGCACAATTTGAAGATAGTGGGGGGATGGCTCAGAGGTAATGTGAGGAAGTATTTCTTCACAGATAGGGTTGTAGATTCAAGGAACAGCCTTCCTGAGGAGGTCATAGAGTCAAAAATAGTGGGGGAATTCAAGAATGCATGGGACAGACATAAAGCAATTCTAGTGGGGGAATGAGGAAGTAGGCTGTTGGTTAACTAGGATCTACAGCTTGTCCATTAGGTAGGGAAATGGGCAGACTAGATGGGCCATACGGTCCTTACCTGCCATCAAATTCTATGTTTCTATGTTAATAGAAGCACTCTGGATAGGGAAATCGATACTAGTCCATTCACAGAAGAAAGGGTCCTAAAAAAAATCTTAAAACTGAAGGTGGACAAAGCAATAGGGCCTGATGGGATTCACCCAAAAATTCTAAAAGAACTAAGGGTAGAATTAGTGACACCACTGACTACTCTTTTTAAGAAATCATGGGAGGATGGTGTAGTACCAGGGACTGGAGGAGGAGGCAGACGTGATTCCCCTTCACAAAAGTGGGAACAAGACAGAGGCAGGAAACTACATACCTGTTACTTTGACCTCAGTGGTAGGGAAAATGATGGAATCACTTCTAAAGGAAATAACTGTTGAGTTCCTAGAGGCCAGTGGGGCACAGGACCCAAGGCAGCATGGATTCATAGCAGGAAGGTCATGTCAGATGAATCTAATAGATTTCTTTGACTGGGTGACCAATGTGGTAGACCAGTGAGGGGCAGTGGACATGGCCTACTTGGACTTTAGCAAGGCATTTGACATGGTCCCACACAAAATATTTATATACAAGTTAGCCAGCCTTGGAGTGGGTCCCAAAGTGGTAGCCTGGATTAAAAATTGGCTGGACAACAGAATGCAGAGGGTAATCATAAACAGAGTTTACTCTGAAGAAAGGGGGGTTACTAATGGGGTACCACAGGGTTCAGTATTGGGACCGGTCCTCTTTAATGTCTTTATAAGTGACATTTTAGAAGGACTAGAAGAAAAAGTATGTCTCTTTGCAGATGAAACAAAGATCTGCAACAGGGTTGATACGGAAGGTGGGGTGGAGAGGATGCAAAGGGACTTGGCAAGGTTAGATGAATGGTCAAATATATGGCAGCTTAGATTCAGTGTAAGGAAGTGCAAAAAATGCACCTGGGAAACAAAAATCCAGGGGAAGAATACACATTCAGGGGTGAGATAATAACAATTACAGAAATGGAAATGGACCTGGGTGTAGTCATATCAGATGACCTTAAGGTGGGCAAGCAATGTGAGAAGGCAGTAAGGAGGGCTGGTAGGATACTGGGATGCATAGGGAGAGGCATCACCAGTAGAAAACAGGAAGTTGTGATCCCTCTGTACAGACAGTTGGTGAGACCCCATCTGGAGTTCTGCGTCCAGTTCTGGAGACCCCATCTCCGCAAGGACATAGACATGATAGAGGCTGTCCAGATGAGGCCAACTGGAGGCAGTACAGCGCAGTGGTCTAAGGCTCTGAGCTGCAAATCTGGTGACATCCAGCAGACCAGTCATGGGTTTAAATCCCACAGCTTCCACTTGCATACTGTGTGACCCTGAACAAGTCACTTAACCTCCTTGTGCTCCCAGGTCACTCCTGTAAAAAGCTTTCAGCTAGTGTGCTATACCTGGTTAAACAACTAAAATTAAATTAAACTAAATGGTCCGGGTCTGCACCAGAAGACATATGAAGAGAGATTAAGAAGCTTAATATGAATGCACTGGTGGGGGGGGCATAATAGAAACTTTCAAGTACATCAAGGGAATCAAAAATCCAAGATGGTAGCATCTTTCAGAAAAAGAGATGTGCAAGAACAAGGGGCCAATTTGAAGACAGGGGACAACAAAAGGTAATGTGAGAGTATTTTTTCACAGAGAGGTTGTGACTACATGGAATAGCCACCCTGAGGGAGAAGTGGACTCTAAAACAGTGGGGGAATTAAAGAATGCATGGGACAGACATAAGGCATTTCTAGTTGGGGGTATGAAGAAGTAGGCTGTTGATTAACTAGGATCTGCAGCCTATGAATTAGGTAGGGAAATGGGTAGACTAGGTGGGCCAAGCGGTCCTTATCTGCTATCAGATTCTATATTTCTATGTTTCAAATCGTCATTGTGTTCCTCTTTCCTTGCCAGTCACTATTCTTTCTTTTCATTAGTTAATGTTTCATGCTAGTCATCTGAATGACCGGCAGTGGTTAGCTGATATTGTTGAATGTTCAGCTAGTCAGAAAAAGGGATCAAAAACTGCTGAGAAAGTAAGGATTCTATGTAGTGACAAAGGCAATTAAGATTAGTTTGAAAAAGTTCAACTATATAACAATAGTGGATAGATATAAGAAAATAAAAGGGCACCCAAAAATTACAGCTCTAAAACGTGTTTCATACTGCCAGTAAGAGAAAGGGGCAAGGTGTAGGCAATTATTTGAGGAGGATGGATAGAGCTAATGGTTACTATTTATAAGTGTCAGGCACAGTTACAACATTTTATAGGGTAATAATACTCATTGTGGTGGAGGCGGATAGACATAACGACCCAGGGATGTAATGAGTCTTACTTCAGGCGGAAGGCCTATACCCCTGGAAGTTCCAAGTATCCCATAACGCCCACCCTGGAGGGTATTATTAATAATTTATTACTGGGGTTACATCGTTTTTTATTAATAATGCTTTTATTAAAAAAGAATGTCAAATATTATTACAAATGAACAGAATGTGGGTTTGTAAAATAGTCCCTACACTAGAGCAGGTGCTGCTGCTGTTTCTTATAGGTAGGAAGTGACTGTGGGAGGAAGCTATAGACTGAGTAAATGCTACTGGCAAGAGAAAAGGAGCCAAGTAGGAGTGAAATACATGGCACTAAAGTAATTTTTTATTTACTACAGAAAACAGAAACTGAGTTCGTGTTTCTGCTGTTTGTTTTGTGGGAGAGCATTGTCACAAATGAAGTGACTTCTGAACGGACTGCATGGTAAGCTGAGTTGGCAGACTGGCCAATGGTGTTCGCAGGTTAGAAGCAGAGCAGGGTTGTGAGGCAGGAAAGTGTTTTAGTAAAAAATTGTATTATTTACTGTTTTGCGGCCGTGGTTTGTTGATGCTTCGAGCGAGATGAGTGAAATTAACTTGAAGTGGGCTTATGTCGGTGAGTCATTGGCTAGCTGAGGAAAAAAAAATGGTGTCAAGTTCTAGAATTGAAATATGCATAGCCAATATTATTAAGAAATAACGTTCGGGAATCAGGCTGCTTCAGCCAATTAGAATAGAGTTTTACTTAAACCATTATCTAATAAGTAATAGAGTGCTGTAGGTTTTTCTCACATAGATACATAGATACATAGACAGTGTCGACAGATAAGCCTATGGCCCACCCAGTCTGCCCATTTGAGCTTGTAAGTTCAGTTTGTTTCCTAGAAGTCCGTTTCCCTACCCCTGACCTCTAGAATTCCTTATGTCTATCCCATGCATTCTTAAATCCCATGATTGTTTCAGCCCCCACCACTTCCTCTGGCAGGGTGTTCCACTTGTCCACCACCCGTTCTGTGAAGAAATTCTTTCTCATGTTTCCTCTGAATCGTCCTCCCTCCAACTTCATCCCATGCCTTCTGGTCCTGGAACATCTTTTTGCTTAAAAATAGTGTTTTCCTGCACCCTGTTTCTCCCTGTAAGATACTTGTATGTCTCTATCATATCTCCCCTCTCCTCCTCTCCTCCAGGGAGTACATGTTCAGTTCCTTCAACCTGTCTTCATAGGACTTGTGATGCAATCCATGCACCATCTTTGTTGCCCTCCTCTGAACCTTCTCTACCCTGTCTATGTCCTTACATGGTATGGTCTCAAGACAGTATACTGTACTCCAGGTGAGGCCTCACTAGTGTCTTGTATAGTGGAATTATGACCTCCCTTTTCCTGCTGGTGATGCCCTGCCTATACATCCCAGCATCCTATTTGCTTTACCTGATGCCTTGTCACACTGTTTCCCTACCTTGGGTCATCAGAGATGACAACCCCAAGTCCCTTTCCTGCTTGGTGCATGCTATATCCTCACCCCCAACTGATATATTGTGCCAGGGTTTTTGTTCACCCATAGCCATTATCTTGTACTTCTTTGCATTGAATTTCAACATCAAACCATGACCATTCTTCAAGTTCTGCAGGTCCTTCTCATTCGTCACCCTCTGGTGTGTCTACTCT
Organism: Neoceratodus forsteri; assembly: GCA_016271365.2. Lineage (NCBI taxonomy): Eukaryota > Metazoa > Chordata > Ceratodontiformes > Ceratodontidae > Neoceratodus > Neoceratodus forsteri. The sequence continues at coordinate 638,862,303 of CM028138.1, read as the reverse complement.
GTTACAGAGCTTTGTGTCATTAGCGTACAGTGAAATTCTGCCTCTAGATACTGTGCAATGTCACTGATGAAGATGTTGAATAGGACCAGTCCCAGTACCGATCCCCTGTGGTATCCCACTGGTCACTCTTCCCTCTGTGGAGTGACAGCCATTTACCACCACCCTCTGGGTCCTGCCACCCAATGATTACCTCCCACCACACTACTGTCCTGCCCACACCATATTCCCCAGTTTGTGTAATAGTCTTCTATGTGGCACAGTGTCAAGGCCTTGCTGAGTCCAGATAGGCCATGTCCACTGCCCTCCCTGATCCACCTCCTAGTCACCCAGTCAAAAATTCAATGAGGTTGGTCTACATGACCTCCCCTGGTGAAACCATGCTGCTTGGGTCCTGTAGTCCATTGACAACCAGATGTTCCACCAATCTCTCTTCAGTAGTGCTTCCATGATCTTTTCCCACTACCGAGGTGGGCTGACTGGTCTATGATTCCCTGCTTCCTCTTTGTTCCCACTTTTTGTATAAGGGGCTACATCAGCATACCAGTCTTTAGGTACCTCCCCTGTTTCCAGTTATTGGCTAAACAGGATAGCCAGAGGTTCAGCCACCACCTCTCTTAGTTCTTTACGGACCCTGGGGTGCACCCCATCTGGCCCCATTGCTTTGTCAACTCTTAGCTCACTTCCAGTTCCTTCAGGACCCTTTCTCGTGTAAGGGACTTGTGTCCCATTCTGCACCATTCTCACCCTGTGTACTCCTTCAGACCCATTACCCCTCTTCCTCAGTAAAGACAGTGAAATACCTGTTCAATATGTCTCAGTTTACTGTTGTCATCCTCCACCGCGACTCCCATCCTCCCTCTTAGTCTCACTATCCCTCCCTTTGTCTTTCTTTTTCACTTATGTACCTGTAAAAGGTTTTGTCCCCTTTAACCACTGATTTTGCAATGTGTTCTTCTGTCAGAGCTTTGGCTTCCTTACTGACTTCCCTGCCTCCTTTGTTCTCCTGGTACTTCTCCCTATCCCTTCTGTCTGTCTTTTCCTGCATTGCCTGAATGCAATCTTTTTGCTTTCACTTTCTTTGCTACCTCTTTGGAAACCATAATGGTCTCCTCTTCCTTTTCCTCTTGCTAACCTGCTTAATGCATAATTCTGTTGTTCTTATAATCCCCATTTTAAATACTGCCCACTGTTCTCAACCCTGATTCCTGTCCCATTCCTTAATGCCCTTTTAAGTATCTCCATTTTCCCAAAGTCTGTGCCCCAAAATCCAGGATACGTGTTTTGTGTGGTTTGGTTCTGCTCTTTCTGTGATTTCAAACCACAATGACTGGTGGTCACTGTACCCAGGTGCTCCCACTGTTACCCCATCACACTGTCCCTGTTTAGAGCAGAAGGTCCAGTATTGCCTTCTGCTGGAGTTGGTTCCATGACCAGTTGCTTGAGGAAGGCACCCTGAAGGGAGTCCAGGATAAATCTGCTCCTAGTTGTTGCTTCTGCTGGGATGCTCCAGTCCACATCTGGAATATTAGAGTCTCCAACCAGTACCTCACCCTTGTCTGCCATCCTTTGGATGGCTCATCAGCTCTCTATCTGTTTCTTCCTCCTGGGCTGGTGGTCTATAGACCACACCTGTGCAGATGGCTGGCCATCTTGAGGGGAATCTATTTATTTATTTATTTTTTACCAGGACTCAATAAAGTTTTGGGTTCTTTTAAAACTGGAACTAGCTGAGAAATGATATGAGTTGTACTGTAAGTGGAAATGGGAAGAGGTGGTTGAATAGTACCATTCCTTACTGATGAATATTCATTAAATGCTATTGAATTATTCACATGTTTAGTAGTACGAAGAAATTAAAGAGCAGTTGACACCTTCAGGAGAAGTTTAACAAAACATAATATTTAAACGCAGTTTGGTTTGTATTTCACATTAGTTCTGTATTCCTCCTCCCTATTATTTATAACTGGTGTAATTTGCCTGAAAACAGGATATTTGCCCCAGAAGAGTTAATCTATTCCTGTTGCTTTCTCCCTACCTGAGGTCATAATAAGCTGCTTGCGACAGCACAGTTACTCCCATGGCAACAGGTTGTGATGTCACAGGACGGGTTTATGACTTGAAACAGGGAGTAAGCTAAAGAGGCAGATGAACTCTAAGACATGAAGATCATGTATTCCTGCATATATCCCCAGTAATAAATAATAAGGAGAAGAAGTCTATAGAATACTTATGGATTGAAACCTGAGTTGTACCTAACTATCATGCTTTCCAAAGTTTCTTTTGAAGTGCCAGCAGCTCTTTAAGGCTAAAATTGTGTTCAATTGTACTTACGCAACTGGATGAGATGATCCTTGTTGACTTGATTTGCGTTGTGGCTTTCCGTCTCTCTATTCATGGGATATACCACAATGTAGGGGTAAAAAGCAAAGAATCCTAGAAGAGGGGTCCCCCCCCAACAGGTGCCATGGGAATGATTCCTTCAGCTAAAGGTAGCTTAGGAAGAAGCCCACAGGTAAAAGAGATGAGCCGCTGGAGGAGGAGGAGGGGTGGATGGTGGGGCAAAGTAAAAAGAATCCAGGGGAGGCCCAGGATGAGTGACCCTATAAAGCCTGATGGGGGAGTAGCATAGTTGCTCTACCCATTGAACCTCAGGCTTAAAGCCCTCCCATTCAGTTGTGCTCATGCAACTGGATGAGATGATGCTTGTGTGACTTGATTTTCATTGTGGCTTTCTGACTCTCTATCCATGAGATATACCACTCTGCAGGGGTACAAAGCAAGGAACCCTACAGAGGGTTCCACCACTGCAGGTACTGCGGGAATGATTCCGTCAGCTGAAAGTAGCTTAGGAAGAAGCCCAAATAAAATACTCAGTCAGGTGTCAAACATCAAAGAGGCAAGGATGATGAATGAATGAATTCTAAGAAGATGATTAAGGGTGGACCGCCTAAGGACAGAGGGGAAAGCCAGGTACACCATCCGCTTCCATCCAACTGCAGAACCTAACTAATTAACCTGAGAAAGCACTAACCCTAACTAATATTATGACCACTGGTGTGGAAGAGAGGAAAAAAACCTTTGTGGAGGAAACCTCTGCAGATCCAAGGCCTAGGTCACCATCCCTCCAGGCTGACAATGTTTGATTTAAGGACATATGTCACTAAACAGAAGGATGTGAATAGGAAAGATGATGATGGGATAGGGGGAAAAAAAAAGCACAGATCGAAGAAGGAACAGGAGGCAGCATGGAATTGAGAGGGGTATACTTGAGTAGTCAATGTGAAGGAGTAGATCCATGTAGAGGTCAGAGGAGCAAGGGGTATCCAGATGCACTTATGAGTAGACTGAGGATAATGAAGACAGATGATGATGATGATGATTGCCACAGGAGTGCAGCAGCTCAAAGGGGAAGCCTGAGACCCAAAGAGAGATATGCTTGATAGAGTCAAGTGATTAAGTAAGCTCCAAGGCCAAAAATGAGGCCTGAAACCAGAGAATGCGCTCAATTAGAATAACCATGAGAGTGAATCCATGATTGAGTGAATCCTGATGGCTGGCATGAGGGAAGGCATGTCTAGCACTAGAGGGTATGCTTGGGTCAAGCAATATGGTAATGCAGTAAAGCCTTAAGTGGAGGCAAGGCATAGGATTCGATGAGAGGAATGCACGAGTGAGTGATGTAAATGAATGAACCATGAGGCAAGGATGACTGAATGATGACCGGAGTCATGAACCTGATACATCTGGCAGGAGGGCTGCATGTTGATGACGTGGCACATGATTAATGATGGGTATGCCCAAAAGAAATATTGATTGGAGGCCAGACGGGGTTAGACAGACAGCAAAGTGATGTGGATGGCAGAGCTTGAGAAGGCAGACAGTCTGAACTGCAGGAGAGCAGCAGTTCGATGAGGAAGCATAGCACCCAAAAGAAAGAAATGGAGTGGGGGAAGGTGAGGCCACAGCACAAGGGTTCTGGGATGATGGAGGGAAGCCTTGAAGGCTGGAACAGGTAAGGTGAGGTATGAAATGGACTATGCATGAATAGAAGATGAAGCCTAGAAGACTGGTACAGTGTTAAATAGGTATAAGAAACTACTAAAGGGAAGGTAGGTTGAACAACAGGGTAGAATAAAATGGGGTTCTAGGGGGAAAGGATGAAAATGGACTTGGCAAGGTTGGAGGAATGGTCAAATCTATAGCAGCTTACATTCAATGCAAAAAAGTGCAAAGTAATGCACCTGGGAAACAAAAACCCAGGGGAAGAGTACACAATGGTGGGTGAGATACTGACAACAACAAAAATGGAAAGGGACCTGGGGGTAGTCATATCAGATGGCCTAAATGTGGGCCAGCAATGTGAGAAGGCAGTAAGAAGGGCATGGGGGGATACTGGGATGCATAGGGAGAGGCATCACCAGTAGAAAACAGGAAGTTGTTGGTCCTCTGTACAGACAGTTGGTAAGACCACATCTGGAGTACTGTGTGCAGTTCTGGAGACCACATCTCCCCAAAGACAGACAGGGTCTAGGCTGTCAGGAGGCAACCAAAATGATGGAGGTCTGCATCAGAAGACATATGAAGAAAAGACTAAAGGAACTAAAGATGTATAGCCTCGAGAAAAGCGGGAGAGGGGGACATGAGGAAACTTCAAATACCCTAAAGGAACTCAACAAAGTCCAAGAGGGTAGCATCTTTCAGAAAAAGAGATGTGCAAGAACAAGGTAAGGCACAATTTGACGATAGAGGGGGGATGGCTCAGAGGTAATGTGAGGAAGCATTTCTTCACAGAGTGGGTTTTGGATACATGGAACAGCCTTCCTGAGGAGGTCATAGAGTCAAAAACAGTGTGGGAACTCAAGAATGCATGGAACAGACATAAGGCAATTCTAGTGGGGGTATGAGGAAGTAGGCTGTTGGTTAACTAGGATCTGCAGCTTATCCATTAGGTAGGGAAATGGGCAGACTAGGTGGGCCAAGTGGTCCTTATCTGCTGTCAAATTCTATGTTTCTGTGTTTCTATGTAACCATCAACGAGCAGCTGAAGGACCAAGTCCTCAGGTAGCCACCGTAATACTGCAGAAAAGGGGCAGGAGATTCAGATAACAGCAGAGATCCAAGAACCTGGAGAATCGAGATACCAGATCTGAAGTGAAAGTGAGGTGCAAAAAATTTAGGGAACAACAACTTTCAATGGTGGTACCTGGATGTTCTTATTCCCCAACCTCAGCTATGCCATAAGACAGAGGCGGAGGGTGTTTGTCCTCATTCACATCAGCTTAAAAAGTCTCAGTATTTTACAAACCTGACACACCCGGTTTAACACTGAATTTTATGTACTGGAAGGGCATATGATCGATAAGGCTCTGTATCAACTTGGGAAAGCAGAGAAATTACTTGATAAAAAAAAGAGTCTGCAACCCAAACACAACCCTGACTCAGATGGGGAGGAAACTTCAAATGACTTACTGTGACGGTCAGTTTTTACATACCCAGTTGGGCCGGTAATTTTGTCCCCGTAGCACCAATATGAGTTTTCCTGCTGTGGCTTTTAGAGGTTTTGAACAACTGCCATTATGTATGACTACATATATACTGCTTAGAGTGGAATGCCATCACTCACCTTTGATAGTGCTGCACAAGTACAGCAGCTAGAACAGATGCAGGTGAGAGCCGGAGTGTTGAAATTCCAGTTTATTTTTAAAGACAATCTTTTAGTCATGGAGCATGAATTGTTTATTTACCCAATCCCCAAGAGGGGTTTCACCAGAGACTGAGGATAATAGCTCAATTTCCATGGAAACCATACGACTGGGGACAACATGGCACCATAGATGACTGCCCTCTCTCCATGCACATGTAGCACATATTTCAGAGTGGGGTGTCCTGTATGGGGTATACCCTCAGTTCTGGACTCTGGGCTGGGCTCTGGACCTTGGAGGAGGAGTGAGCTGGGGGGCCGAATTGGGATAGTTAAGTCCTAGAAATACCCTGGGATGAAATGGGACCTAGATCGTGATCCATCTTGTCTGGTTCCCATACCCAAGGGCTCCTACATTCCAGGGCAGATAGCCCAGTTGGTTCCGGAACCTTGTCCATCTTGAGTGGTGTTGTGCAATGTCAGGTCTATAAAGAACAAGATGGCTATCATTGCTGATCTCACTGGAACAGCTGGCCTAGCATACATCACCGAGACCTGGCTGGATGAAAATGCCGGTCCAATTTTGGAGGCAGCTGTTTCTGCCAGGTTCTTGATGTTACACTACTCAAGTCTGGACCACAGGGGCGAGGTTGTAGCTATCTGTTTTAGAATGGAATTGGGCCTTATGGAGAGTCTAGTTGAGGATCCCAGATCATTTAAGTGTACTGCGACTGCAGGTGTGGGGTACAGGACCATTCTCATCTACAATCCACCCAGGGTGAGAAAGAGTTCTTGCAGAAAGTCACAGACTTAATCGTTGACATGGTGTTGGAGTTGCCCAGGTTGATGGTGCTGGGTGATTTCAATGCCAGGATCAAAGATGAACTCTTGCAATTTGGTCAGAACTTTCTTCAACTGATGAATATGTTGGACTTCACACAGGTTATTGCCTCTGCAACCCATATTCATGGTCATTCACTTGATCTGGTTTTCCTCCTGGGAATGGAAGCTCTGACCTGGTGGTGGAACTGATTGGATGGTCTGACCATTATACTGTAAGATTCCATTTACGAGCTCCCCCTTATAGGCCTGCCCCTGTGGAGATGTCAGATGTCGCCATTTGAGGGATGTTACTCCCACTGGTATCTCGGCAGTTCTTGACCTATCGAGATTTATTGATGCCAGCAAGGGTCCAGAGCACCAAGTCCAAGTCTATAGTAAGGCCATGGGGGCTGCTATGGATTCCATCGCTCCCATCGAGTTCTCCCCCTCACTCTCAGCCCTTGGTCCCCTTGGTTCGATGGGGCCTTGAGAAAGCTGTGGTGTGTGGGGCGAAGGCTAGAGCATTGCTGATGGAGATCTACCCTGGATGCTGACCACCTTAGATTGATGGAACATTATTGAGTCTATCAATCAATAATTTCCCATAAGAAGGCAGAGTTCCTGTCCAGGGAGATTGCAGTAGCTCAGAATCGACTGACTCAGCTCTTTCGAATTGTGGACAGACTGTGCAATCCAACCTGTCTACATGTCTGGAGAGCTTTTTCAAAAGATAAGTGTGTTGAGTTTCCTTAATTCTTTGCTAATAAGGTGGGCGACATTAGGGATGCGATCCATTCATCATGCTCTCTGGGGGGCCTAGGTGGTCGGTCTGCAGTTACTACGCCTCAGTTTTCTTGGGATCACTTTGACTGGCCAGCAGTCTCTGATGTTGTGTGGATTGTCCAAGATATGCGGCCTACTTGCTATAGTCTTGACCCAGGCTGTACTCGCTTCATTTTGGAGTGCTTGGATGTCATCGGCCCTGTCTTGGCAGATATAGTTTGATGTTCTTTAGAGTTAGGTGAGTTTCCAAACTCCCTGAAGGAGGTGGTGGTTACACCACTCCTTAAAAAATCTTCTCTGGACCCAAACTGTCCTGCCAACTACAGGCCAATCTCTAACCTGCCCTTTACATACGAAGAAAGACTAAAGAAGCTTAATATGTATACCCTTGAGGAAAGAAGGGAGAGAGGGAACATGATAGAAACTTTCAAGTACCTCAAGGGAATCAACAAAGTCCAAGAGGGTAGTATTTTCAGAAAAGAGATGTGCAAGAACAAGGGGCACAATTTGAAGATAGAGGGATGGCTCAGAGGTAATGTGAGGAGTATTTTTCACAGAGGGTTGTGGATGCATGGAACAGCCTCCCTGAGGAGGTTGTAGAGTGAAGAATAGTGGGGGAATTCAAGAATGCATGGGACAGGCATACTGCAGTCCTAGTGGGGAGTGGGAGGAAGTAAGCTGTTGGTTAACTAGGATCTGTAGCTTATCTGTTAGGTAGGAAAATGGGCAGACTAGGTTGGCCGAGCGGTCCTTATCTGCCATCAAATTCTATGTTTCTATGTTTCTATGTTTACTGGGAAGTTGTTAGAGAAAGTAGTTGCTTTTCAGTTAGATAACCATTTGACCATCCATGGCATGTATGATACCCTCCAGTCTGGTTTGGGTGTTTAATGATGTCCTGATTGCTAGAGATTGGAAGTGCCATTCAATCTTGGTTCTTCTGGATTTCTCTTCAGCCTTTGACAGTGTGGACTATGGGGACTGCTTGAGTGTCTGTGGGGCATCTGGGATCTGTCAGGTACAGTCCTCAAGTGGTTTAGATCCTTCCTCATAGGCAGAACTCAGAGAGTGGTGTTGGGGATTTATTCCTCAACTTCATTCTCTCTCTGCCATGTGGGGTTCCTCAGGGCTCTGTGCTGTCCCCTATGTTGTTTGCAGTGTATTTTCTGCCATTGGGAGACATTGTAAGGAGGTATGGGCTGCAGTTTCACTGTTATGCAGATGACACCCAGCTCTACCTGTCTTTCGCCCTGACCAAGATAGTGCAGTCTCTGTCTTTAGTAGCTGTCTCATAGAGCTCCAGGCCTGAATGCAGGCCAGTTAGTTAAAGTTGAATCCCAAAAAGACTGAGGTGCTGGTAGTGGATCCAAGTTGCAGGATAAAGAGGGTGGGAACACGGCCTGCCTCCAGGCTTTTGGCTCAGGGATAGTCAGCTTGTGCCCTTTGTTCAGGTGCAGAATCTGGGTGTGATATTTAACAAAGGACTGACACTTTGTGTGTATGTGTCCGCTGTAGTCAAGTCCTCTTTTTACCATCTGAGGAACATTGCCCAGATTAAGCACCTTGTTCTGTCTTGCGACCTCCCAATGTTGATCCATGCCTTTGTGACCTCTCACCTTGACTACTGTAGCTCCCTATACCAAGGGCTTGTGGAGGTTGATATGCACCACCTGCAGCTGTGCAGAACGTTGCAGCCAGATAACTGGCAGGGGTTTCCTGTGCTAGTCGTATTACTCCTGTGCTGTGTGGACTGCACTGGCTACCTGTTCAGTGGCGAATCACCTTCAAGGTTGGTTTATTGACTTATAAGGCCCTACATGGACTGGGTCCTGATTACCTGCAAGAGCTCCTGGTTCTTTACTTCCCCCTCCGACCCCTCCGCTGAGCCAACGAGGGATTGCTAGAGGTTCCCAGGGTCCAACTGAAAATATCTGGTCCTAGAGCATTTATGTACACATCCCCGATCCTGTGGAATTCTTTGCTTCATCGGATTAGACAGTGCCTGAACCCGGAGAGCTTTAAGACAGTCTTAAAAATGTATTTGTTAACCTGTGCCTTTGGGGATTGTGCTTGAAGACCCTGATGTTTTATTCTATTGACATATTTTCTTTTTTATATTTTATTGTCTTACTTATGCTTTATCTTTTGTACAGCATTTGATATGAAATGTGCTATATAAATACATTTTATTATTATTACTTTTATTATTATTTGAACACTCAGGTGTAATTAGGTACAAAAGGTAACATTACCTTACTGCATCACCCATAAATCAGAGCTGGATCAGATTGTCATCAAGTGCTGAAAGATCACTCCAAGCAGTGACACTTTTAGGGGAAATAAGATCCATGTTACATGCGGTAGCATTAAGGTTTTGGAACATTATTAACTATGTTAAAGTTAGCAGCTCAACTGCACAGAAACTATAACGGAACACCGAAATGGCAGAAGCAAACATAGCCGAGGGTTCAAATGAGCTTACGGCAGATGACAGCTGCCGAGCAGCAGCAGCGAGGGAGACAAAGAGAAGTGGGTGGCTGAGGGAGGCCGCAAACAGCACAAGGGAGAAAAGCACATGGGCAGGAGAGTGAGCTGGTGGCCAGAGGCTACCACAGGGAGAGGAGAATACAGGTGAGCTGAGAGCAATGCAGAGTGATGCCTCTGGCCGGAAAGAGAAATGTATCCTGGGTAGGCACAGGATGAGTGACCTGATAAAGCCTGATGGGGGAAAGATGTAGTTACTCTGTCCATTGAACTTCGGACTTAAATCCTTCCCATTATGAGCTGCCTCTGCCATTGTTCTGCATCACTTGTTACTGTCCCTACTTCCAGTGCAATGATAAGATTAGCTGCCCACCACTGGCACTATAAACAAAGCCCCCCCATTTAGAAAACATATTCCCTGGCCTCAATGAGATCTAGTGCTGGGTGATATCATAACTGCACTAGCAAAATTGTCAATTTCACTGCCATGTGATTTTCATCTAATTACAAAGATATTGCATAAATCCATTGATCAAACCTTTCATCAAAACTGTACACTAGAAACTGTTTATTGTTAAGTAGCCATTTGGAATGTTAGATGCAAATATGAAAATGTTTAATAATTACTGGTGATCCCCTTTAATAACTCATTTTACTAGATAAAAAAAATGCTGTAATAAACCAAAAATGGTTCCAGTCAGGAACATCATGGAACAAAATAAGGTGGACAAAAATAAAGTGGCAAAAACAGTGTCACCATCAATATTGGCAGAACAAAATGTAGCATGTCAGAACAATGCAGGTCACACGACATGCAGGTAGCAAACAATGTCCACCACATGGAGACACTGCATTAGAACACACAACAGCAGGCACCCATGCACAGGAACAGCACAGGGGTGCAGGGAGATGGAACAGGGCAGGGTGCAACCACCACTGGGGGAAGCAGGCCACTGGACACCTACCATGGTAATCTAATGGCACAGGCACCCGTTGGTGGGGTACCCCCACCAGAATTCTGAGTAATGGAGAATGTGCACCGGGTGACCACTGGAGGACAGGTGGACCATGGCGCCATGTGGATCACCGTGTATAATGCAAGGGGCCAGGAGCACAAGCCAGTCCCCAGCAACACACACAACACATAGAACAGGGGAGATGGCATGCTGGCTTGTGCTCCTGGCCCCTGTGGTTCCAGTGCAGTGCCTCCATGTCGTGGACGTTATTTGATACCTGTGTGTCTTATAGCCTGCATTGTTCTGACATGTTACATTTTGTGCTGCCAATATTGATGCTGACATTGTTTTGCTGCTTTATTTTTGTCCACTTAATTTTGTTCTGCAATGTTGCTGACTGGAATCCCCCAAAATCAGTTTATTACAGCATTCTGATAATTTAATACACCTGTGCAAAGTTGTGCAAAGCTGCGTAAACCATGCAAAACTATGCAAACCACACAAAATCCCAGTAATTATACAAAATAATAGGATAGGCATGTGTGTTTTTGTGGATTTTCTACACACCTTCTGCTCTGCTCTCGAGGTTTATGGGTCATCACACACCTCGGGTGTGTAAAAAGAATCCATAACACACACTTGCTTATCCATTATGTTCCATTTTATTTAGTTGTTTGTTTATTGCTAACATTTTACCAGGAAAGAAATACTGAGCTAGTACCAGCTCTTTTCCAGATGCATCTTGGAGGGATGGGGAATGGAAGGTAGTATAAAAGGAGAAAAAGTAAATGTGCAAATTTTTTTCCCAAATTACTAACATTTTACAACTCAGGTTTTTTAAAAAAGAAAATTATTTGTGAAATTGTGTGAACACTGCAGGCATTTCTAGAGTTTTTATTGTTTATTGTATTTATTATTAAGCAACAAAGCCTATGGGCATCAAATGCCCATTTCCATAGGCATCCTTAGGCAAGAGGGAACCCCCAACGTAGGTGCATGCAAAGTAACTTGTCATCAATAAAAATAACAGCAGTTTTCAAATTGTGTTAAATAATTACAAAGAATTGTTATTCTGTTTCTAATGGTGACATTTCATGCTAGCGTGGAGTGGGAACCATAGTAAAGGTCTACAGTAAACTTATTATATTCAGTAAATGTCATTCAGTTAACACTGTAGCGAGGATTTTAAACCTGAAAAGTCCTATTGTAGAGCTACTGGGGATTAACCACAGCACTGGCTGCCTTTTCTACCCCTACAGGTACTATCATTAAGGTACCAGTGGAACTAGCCCTACTTCTGGTGGTCAATATCCACCCCATGTCAGACAAGCTACATGTATTTCTGTTTCTTGTGAGGTCTGGTACACATGGCTAGCAGTTATAGAATGTGGGTCTGATGCAAACTGCAACCACACTCAAGTAGATTTCAGAGGGGTGCAGTTACAAGAGCAGCTAATCCCCACACACACTGAACTGAAGCACAAGACTGGTACTGCACTCATTGGTTGTGAATAAAGAACAGACTCCATCTCTGTACTAAAACATTTATTTTGTCTCAATGATATACAAGAAATTAATGCTAGAGTCCAAAAATTAAATTGTCACCCAGGAAAACTAATGCTTGATGCCAGTCTTGTGCTTCAGTACCTGTGCAGAACCAGTCTTGTCCTTCAGTAGAGTACAATGCCGAAGGCTACCACTTGCCATACTGTTCAGCCAGATGCTGACTGAGCCATCAATGACTCTGCAGTTTAAGTATATTCTGCACAAGACTGGGATGGTAGTAAATGCCTCCATTAGAAGGACATGCTTACAGCAGCCTGACCCTCACACATCTCACTCAGGAATTAAAGTACACTAAGAGCTCAGTCAGGCCACATCAGATCAGGTAGCATAGCAAGCATAACTCTCACTCTCTTGGCATTAAAATACATACTGTAGCACTGGCCTTCAAAAATCAGAGCAAAGGACCAGAATGTGCAGCACTTTCCTATTTTAAAGAACAATATGTCTATAAATAGTGGGTCCCATATAAATAGTGTTAAATATAGTGTATAGAGTGGAAGACTAGGTTAGCTGGAGTGGAAGACTAGGTTTCCTGGCAAAGGCACCAAGCATCACCTGAGTTATTTTCATTTAGATTTGTTTGTAAGGACAGAGCAAGGAACAAGATCGAGGATTTGTCTTTTGCTAGGCAGAGTTACTGTTTGTTACTATTTTTTTTTGTTCTCACAAGGTTTAATACTGTTTTTTTGCTTACATTTTACTGTTGTAATCTTCTCTGATTCAAATTACTGTTGCAAGGCATACCTTCTGTTGCATCATTACAGGGTATACCTACAGGTTTGTTAATGTTTTGTGCTTACAGATTACTGCTGTAATCTATGATTCAAATTGTTTCTGCAAGATATATCTTCTGTTACTGCTTTATTTTTCTCTGTAGCAAAGTGTTTTGCTTGATTGTTGGGGTTGAGACCTAGGATTTGGAAGGATATTGTTGCAACATTTTAAAAGTGTCCTGCTAGCTGAGAAGTTAAGTTTTTATCTCTGGTTTCACTGAAAGATTTTGTGTATTGGAATCAGACATAGCAGACTGCCTACATTGAAAGGCCTGCTTACATCACAGGTGTCACTAGTCAATCAATTGGCTCTGGGTGGGGTTTCATCACTGTGCTGTCTTAGGCATCCTTCACAGTTAGAAGCCAGTCAGACTGACTTTGATTAGTCTCTTGTTAGCTGAGAACCTTGCTACACTGCAAAGAACAAACTATAACTCCATTTAGGACCTGGAAACCTGATAAGGCATAATATTTGTTAAGAAGGGGAGCTACGCTTTCTACAAAATGTTTCATTTTTTTTCCTTATTGGCATTAAGCAGAAATTGCAGGATTCCATTAAAAGTGTAGTAATTTTATAACCAGAAGGAGTGAGATACAACTGAATTTGCTTGATTGTTGGGGTTGAGACCTAGGATTTGGAAGGATATTTTCAACATTTTAAAAGTGTCCTGTTGGCTGAGGTAGATTAATTTTTATCCCTGGACTCGGTAGAGTGGTTTGTGCAAGGAAGCGTGGTCTAGTAAATTGTGGTGTTAGCTGAATTACTATAAGGGCAATACTCACCAGGGTGGTGGAGCAGTTGTGTATTTGATTGTTTCTAACAGTCACCAGTGGTTGTGGACTACCACCCACCCCACCCACTACCCACCCCCAGGCATGGCATTTCCTTTATAGCCACAGTTCTGACATCACTTTCTCAACAGGTCTTTGGGCAGAACTGTCATATCATTAATAACCCAGCACAGTGCAAAAGGGTAGTACACACACAATAATAATAATAATAATAATAATAATAATAATTTTATATATATATATATATATATATATATATATATATATATATATATAACATATTAATATATTATAAGGGAGAGGGACATGTGAGAGCGAAGTGCAATGCACTGGCTGTGGGGCAGCAGTTTTCCAGGAGACATTCTGGAAACTGCGCTGCTATCTATTGCGGCAACTGTCAGCTCTGAGGAGATTGCCCACCTCCCGAGCCTGAACTAGCAAGGACTAAGGGAACCTCCCCTTCCAAGAGCACCACTGCCACAACCACTGCCTCAAGGTTGCCAAGTATGAAGAGCAGTTGGACCACAGATGGGTCCTGGGAGGGTGCAGGTGGTAGACCAGGCGAAGCCCCTAGTTATACCTCTACACAAATCATATGCCATTCTGGCAGATCAAGGGTTCCTCTATGATGGCACCCTCAGTGGAGACCCAGAAGAATACTGAGGACATCCACACAGGAGACCCACAAAAGGGTGGCAGGGACACCACAGGGAGAAACAGCTTCTGATAGGGACTCTATTGTTAGGGAGGTAAAACTGGGAAAGGGAGAGGAGAAGGAAGTAAGGTGCCTGACTGGTGCCGTGGCTTGGAGGGACAGGAAGCGAATCCTCAGGATTGCAGAAGCAGCATCACAGGAGAGGAAACTAGATATCACAGTCTACCTTGGGACAAATGACCTAGCTAGGCATGGTATCAGTGCAGTGCAGAATGAATTTGTGGAGTTGGGGAGGGGCCTCAGATGGGTAGCAAGTACAGTAACCTTCTCAGAGGTGCTACCAGTCCATTGGCAGGAGTGAGGCTGGGTACTGCACACCATGCAGTTTAATGAATGGTTGCAAAACTGGTGCCAGAACACAGGGCTTTAGCTTCATTGAGGACTGGGGAGCCACCTGGAGAGATAAGGTCTATACCAGCATGATGGTCTGCATCTGTCATAAAGAGACAAGCTCCTAGGTGATAGGTTTAAATACTTCCTTGTAGCTTTTACACTAGCCAAGAGGAGGCGTGATAAAAGGCAGGAAATTTCAAGCCTCCCCACAAAACATAACGGTAATAGAAGGTAAACACTGAGTACAGAGCTCAACACAGGGCAGGACAGGGGTACATGGAAAAATAGACAAGGACAATAAGAGCAGGGATGGGAAAAAAGGATAAAGCCAACACTAAATGGAGGCAATGAGTACCAATGCCTGTAGTCTGGGAAACAAGCTCCTGAGCTAGTAGCCTGATGGAAAATGAACAATTGGATATTGTGGCAGTCACAGAAACATGGTACTGAGGACCGTGACTGGGATGTCCAACATACCAGGGTACACAATCTACAGAAGGGACAGGGAAGGTAAAGAGGGGTGGAGTAGCTCTTCCATAAGGGAAGGAATCAAAGCTACAGAACTAAAAAGTAAAGGGAGGATAAGAGGCACTCTGGGTCACCTTGGAGACGAGAATAGCATCACAATCTGCACAGGAGTTATACAGACCCCCCATCTCAAGGGAGGAAATGGACAACAAATGATGAGGACATTCTCAAAATGGCTGAAAAAGGAGGTTACTGTTGATGGGGGACCTGAATATGCCAGATGTTAACTGGATAACATGTACTGCAGCCACATCCAAGAGCAGGGTCATTCTCAATGCCCTACAGGGCAGGCCTTTGACAGCTAGTGTTGGAGCCCACTCGGGAGGGAGCAATACTAGACCTGGTACTCTCAAATGGAGAGGATCACAAATTTAGAATTCAGTAGACATCTGGGAACAAGCGACCACGTACAGTGCTTCACAGATGAGCACAACCATGGAGATAAGCCATACAAATGCAAAGATACTGGACTTTAGAAGGATGACTTTGGCAAAATGGGTGAATACTTGAAAATGCACTAACAAATGACCAAAGGAGGGTGAAAAGAACAATGAAGAAAAATAAAAACTGCCATCATGGGGGCAACAAGCCCATCAATGAAACAAATAAAAGAAAACAAAGCAGGTAAAAAAAAAACACTATGGTTCTCAAAAGAGGTGGCAGGGAAGGTTAAGGGAAAATACATTCAAAAATATAAGGAATCACAGAAAGGGCACGACAGGAACTATATCAATTAAAGCAGAAAGAAGTGGGAAGGCAGTCAGACTAAAAGCCCAACTGAGGAAAAAATAGCCAACTCAGTTAGAGGGGATAAAACCTTTATAGGTACATTAGGGAGCATATAAAGGTTAAGGGAGGGATAGTAAGATTAATAAAGGAGGGAGGTGGGCAGAGGGAGGCGGTGAAAAGGCAGAGATACTGAATGAACACTTTGCTCAGTATTCACAAAAGAAGATGAGGGAGGGTTACCTAAACCAGACAATAGAAGCACTCTGGATAGGGGGATTGACACAGTCCATTCACAGAAGAAGAGTCCTGAAGAACTCCTAAAACTCAAGGTGGACAAAGCATTGGGGCCTGATGGAATTCACCCCAGAATCCTAAAAGAGCTAAGGGAGGACCTAGTGACACCATTGACCATGCTTTTTAACAGATCATGGCAGGATGGGGCGGTACCTGAGGACTGGAGGAGGGCAGATGTGATTCCCCTTCACAAAAGTGGGAGCAAGGCAGAAGCAGGAAACTACAGACCTGTAAGTTTGACCTCAGTGGTAGGGAAAATGATGGAAACTCTTCTGAAAGAAAGAATTGTTGAGTACCTAGAGGCCAGCGGGGCACAGGACTCAAAGCAGCATGGATTTACAGCAGGAAGGTCATGTCAGATGAATCTGATGGATTTCTTTGACTGGGTGACCAAAGTAATAGACCAGTGAGGGGCTGTGGATATGGCCTACCTAGACTTTAGCAAGGCATTTGACACAGTCCTCTACAAAAGATTAATAATCAAGTTAGCCAGCCTGGGAGTGGGTCCCGAGGCGGTAGCCTGGGTAATGAACTGGCTGCATAACAGGACACAAGAAGGTAATAGTGAATGGAACATTCTGAAGAAAGGGGGGGTTACCAGTGGAGTACCTCAGGGATTAGTACTGGGTCAGTCCTCTTTAACATCTTTATAGGTGACATTGCAGAGGGTCTGGAGGAAAGGTATCCTCTTTGCAAGATGACACAAAAGATCTGTAACAGAGTTGATACACAAAGGGGGTAGAAAAAGATGAGAAAGGACTTGGCAAGGTTGGAAGAATGGTCAGACATATGGCAACTTAGATTCAATGCAAAGAGAGAAGTAATGCACCTGGAAACAAAAACCAGGAGAAAAGTACACAATAACAGGAGGTACTAACAACAACAAAATGGAAAGGAACCTGGGGTAGTCATATCAGATGACCTAAAGGTGGGTAAGCAATGTGAAAAGTCGGTAAGGAGAGCCAGGGGGATACTGGGATGCATAGGAAGGGGCATCACAAGTAGGAAAAGGGAAGTGGTTATCCCTCTGTACAGACAGTCGGTGAGACCCCAATTGGAGTACTGTGTACAGTTTTGGAGACCTCATCTATGCAAGGACATAGACAGGATGGAAGCAGTCCAGAGGAAGGCAACTAAAATGGTGCAGGGTCTGCAGCAGAAACCATATGAAGAGAGACTGAGAGAACTTAGCCAAGTATACTCTTGATGAAAGGAGGGACGGGGACATGATAAAACATTCCAAGTACCTCAAGGGAATCAACAAAGTCCAGGAGGAGTAGCATCTTTCAGAAATAGAGATGTGTAAGAACAAGGGGCACAATTTAAAGACAAAGGGGCGGCTCAGGGGTAATGTGAGGAATTTTTTTTTCATGGAGAGAGTGGTGGATACATGGAACAGCCTTCCTGAGGAGGTCGTTGGTCTAAAACAGTGGGGGAATTCAAACATGCACGGGACAGACACAAGGCAATTATAGTGGTGGGTTGCAGGAAGTAGGCTGTTGGTTAACTAGAATCTGCAGCTTATTCAGGAGGTAGGGAAATGGGCAGACTGGGTGGGCCAAGTGGTCCTTATCTGCCATCAAAGTCTGTGTTTCTATGTTTCTATGTTTTTGAAGGGTATATCATCTCTGAAATTATAGGTGGAGCATACATTTTTGTGACTTTCTTATCTATCATTAAGCTAAGCAAAATTACTGTTTGCTACTATTTTATAGTATTTTTTTACTGAAATGTTTTCTGTTTCTATCTATCACGCTCACAAGGTGACATTCCCTTGGTTTCGAAAATAGCTCACGTTATCCCATTGTTCAAATCTGGAAATCAAAGTGACCCTAACAACTACCACCCAATTTCATTACTGCCCGTTTTGCCAAGTTACTAGAAAAATTAGTCAATGCCCAATTGAGAGGTTACCTGGAAGCCAGTAACCACCTAAACCCCCTCCAATCCAGGTTCAGGCCTAAACATAGTACTTTATCAGCCTTAGCAAAAGTTACAGATGTTTGGTTAATGTCATTAGACCCTAAAAATTATGTTTCTGCCCTTTTCCTAGAGCTAAGCAAGTCTTTCAATACCGTTGATCACCAGTTGTTGTTGGACATGTTGTATAATATTGCTTGGTTAACATTTCAATAAAATGGTTTTCTTGTAATCTCACTGGTAGGTGCCAACAGGTGAAAGCCAAAGGTGTTCTTTCTCCCTTAAAACCTCTCCTGAGAGGAGTACCGCAGGGATCCATACTTGGATCTGTATTGTTCGCCATTTATATTAACAAAATCATAAATGGCATTAGTGCAGGTAGTGTCCACCTATTCTCAGATGACACTGTGTTAAATGTCACAAGGCCCTCTCCTCTCCTTGCCTGTTTTGTGCTACAGTGCGAATTCAACCAACTACAACAAAATCTTCTCTGTTTAAAGCCACTTCTCAGGCCCAAAAAACAAAAATCTTGCTCATCACCCTTAATAATGTAGAAGTACCCATTAACCCTCTGAATAGTAAATACCAAGTCAGGACCATCCTCGAGGAGATCCTTGAACCTGCCAATAAATTCAGTTATAAAATGGGCTAAAATATTCCACAATCCTGATTGGCTAAAACCTAGTTTAGCCATGTCCTTATCAGCATGAATTGTGCCAACCAGCACTAATTCTGCCAAGGTCAGCCACAACACACAAAAATATCACTGTGCTCAACACCATCCTCTCAAAAAAGGAACCTACAGCTCTTTCGCGGAGCTCCATGCCAACCTAAGCAGATGTCCAACCAGAACAGCAGTGCCACCAGCAAAAAATAAATAGCCATCTATACAACATGCCCCAGTTTCTAAATGCCAAAATTATCTTCCTACTTCATAACTGTTATTTTTTTTCACTGTCCATCCGCCCCTCACCACCAGTGTAGAGCTCTTATTCCCAGGATTTTAAATGGTGCCAAGAAAGCTGTAACTGAACGTACCAAACCTTGAGGCCACTATAAAAAAATCCAGAAACATAGAAACATAGACTTTAACAGCAGATAAGGACTGCTAGGTCCACCTAGTGTGCCCATTTCCCTGCCTATTATATATGCTGCAGATCCTATTTAACCAACACCCTATTTCTTCCTACCCCCCCCACAAAAATTACCTTTTGTCTGTCCCATGCATTCTTGAATTTTCCCACAGTTTTAGACCCCACAACCTCCTCAGGAAGGCTGTTCCATGCATCTACCACCCTCTCTGTAAAAAATACTTCATCACAATGCCCCTGAGCAGTCCCCCCCTCATAGGTTCATAGGTATATTACGTGATCAAAGGACAAGCCCAATTTGGTCACACCACCTAAGCTAGGTGGACTACATATTTTAAGTCATTCATGTGAGAATCAAGCTTAGATTTAAGTTGAGTTAAATTATTACAATGCACTACATCATTTGGAAGTGAATTCCATATTGGAATTATCCTCTGTGTAAAGAATTTATTTCTCTTTGAAGTTTTATTTGTGGATGCATTCAGTTTCAGTTTATGTGATCGAGTATGTACAGATGTTGGATTCCAAGTCAAATACATAGTTTCAAACAGGAGTTCATCCTTTATTGCCCTATACAGCAAACAAAGGCCACCTCTCAAGGACCAACATTCCATACTATAAAGATGTATTTGTTTTAATCTTTCTTCATAAGTCAATGAACACATGCCAATAATATGTTTGGTGACCCTCCTTTGAATTCTCTCTCTATATAATCTATCTCTAATTAATGTTGGAGCACTAAAAGAGGAGCAGTAGTCAAAGTTAGATCTAACAATACTAGTAAACAGTGGGAGTGATACGGCAGATTCTCTGCTTTTTATACATTTGAAAATACAATTAGTCAGTCGGGTACATTTTTCAACTGTAATATTTAAATGTTCTGTGAATTTTAAATTATTTGAGATAGTGACACCCAAATCTTTTTCTGAAGTAGTTTCACTTAACAATTGGTTATTAATATAATAATTAACATGTTATTTAACCCAAAGTGATAACTTTACATTTATTATAATTAAAGTTCAGTTTATGTGTAGTAGCGCAGTCTGAGATTAAATTCAAATTATCCTGTAAATTTGAAATATATTTCATATTTTTAACAATCCTACCTAGTTTAGCATCATCTGCATACTTCGTTAGTCACATTCCATCTTAAGTGTTCATACTAGCTATTAGAATATCAAACAGTATTGGACCTAGGACTGAGCCCTACGGAACCCCGCTCATAACCTCCGTCCATGTAGATGTATACACTTGTAATGACACCCGTTGTCTTCTATCTGTCAACCATTGTAAAATCTAGGCAATAATGTGTCTATTAAGCTCCATTTGTATTAAACATTCATATAAAACTTTATGTGAAACAGAGTCAAAAGCCTTTTCAAAATCCAAATAAATGATATCCACTGGAAGACCCTTGTCCAAGGTGTCACTTACCGGCTCAAAAAAGTTTATTAAATTACTATGACACAACCTACCAGGTTGGAAATCATAATGTAATATATCAGAGTGTCCTTTTTCTGCAATATGTACATTAATCTTATTGGATATAAGTTTTTCCATTATTTTACATACAGTGGATATCAGGCTTATAGGCCTATAGTGTTTTAGCTCTTGTTTTGAACGATTCTTGTATATAAGAATGACTAAAGCATCTCTCCATTCCTTTATAACAATACCCTTTGCTATTGATTCATTGAAAAGAAATGTTAATATAATAGCTAACTCAGATGAGACATTTTTTAAGAATATCAAAGGGATATTATCAGGTCCTACAGATGTAAAAGATTTACATGAATTAATGATGGAATAAATTTCGGCAACAGTAAACTTAACTACAGGATCTAGCATGGTGGAATTCTCATTTAAAAATATGTCCTTATTTAAAATATACTAGCAAAATATTGATTGAATTTATTTGCCATTACTTGTTCATTGTTTATAATCTCATCATTAATTTTTAAAGGGTCAGTTATACTGGGTGTAGATTTTAAAAAGCCAATGTAATTAAATAACTTTTTTTATTATCACCCCGATTGCTAACTAGATTATATTCTAAATCCTTTTTAGCCTTTTGATTGCATATTTTGCTTTTTTAGCTTTTTGAACAAATTTAGACCAATTAGATTGTGATTTATTTTTATTATATTTATTAAAGGCCTTTTTTTTGGCCAATACCAGTCTTTTAATTGTTGTAGAATACCATGGTGGAAGCCTTTTCTTCTGAATGCATTGGGGTTACATATTTTCCTATCAAGGTTAGATAACAAAGAGTCCCCTAATACAAACATTTTCAAATTGTGTTCCCTTGCTACTGCACATCTCTTTTTCTGAAAGATGCTACCCTCTTGACTTTGTTGATTCCACTGAGATACTTAAAAGTTTCTGTCATGTCCCCCCTCCCTCTTTCCTCAAGGGTATTCATATTAAGATCCTTTAGTCTCTACTTATATGGCTTATCTTGCAGACCCTGGACCATTTTAGTTGTCCTCCTCTGGACTGCCTCCATCCTGTCTATGTCCTTGCAGAGATGGGGTCTCCAGAACTGGACACAGTACTCCAGATGGGGTCTCACCAACTGTCTGTACAGAGGGATAACAACTTCCTGTTTTCTGGTAGTGATGCCTCTCCCTATAGATCCCAGTATCCCACCAGCCCTCCAAACTGCCTTCTCACATTGCTTGCTAACCTTAAGATCATCTGATATGATTACCCTCAGGTCCCTTTCCATTGTTGTTGTTGTTGTTACCACCTCCCCCCTCTCCATTGTGTAATCTTCCCCTGGGATTTTGTTTCCCAGGTGCATTATTTTGCACTTCTTTGCATTGAATCCAAGTTGCCATACTTCAGACCATTACTTCAGCCTTGCCAAGTCCCTTCTCATCCTTTCCATGCCTCCTTGTGTATCAACCCTGTTGCAGATCTTTGTGTAATCTGCAAAGAGGCATACATTTCCTTCCAGTCCCTCTGCAATGTCACTTATAAAGACACTAAAAAGGACTGGACCCAGTACTGAACCCTGTGGTACCCCACTAGTAACCCCTCTTTCTTCAGAGTGGACTCTATTTACAATTATCTTCTGTGCCCTGTTGTCCAGCCAATGTTTTACCCAGGCCACCACCTTGGAACCCACTCCCAGGTTGGTTAATTTGACTATTAATCTTTTGTGTGGGACTGTGTCAAATGCCTTGCTAAAGTCTAGGTAAGCCATGTCCACAGCCCCTCTCTGGTCTACTACTTTGGTCATCCAGTCAAGAAATCAATTAGATTTGTCTGACATGACCTTCCCTGTGAATCCATGCTGCTTGGGTCCTGTGCCCCATGGCTTCTATGTACTCAACAATTCTTCCCTTCGAAGTGATTCCATCACTTTCCCTACCACAGAGGTCAAACTGACAGGTCTGTAGTTTCCTGCCTCTGTCTTGCTCCCACTTTTGTGAAGGGGAATCACATCCGCCTTCCTCCAGTCCTCAGGTACCACACCATCCTCCTATGATTTGTTAAAAAGGGTAGTCAGCTGTGTCACTAGTTCTCTGCTTAATTCTTTTAGAATTCTGGGGTGAATTCCATTAGACCCCATTGCTTTGTCCACCTTCAGTTTTAGGAGTTCTTTCAGAACCCTTTCTTCTGTGAAAGGACTAATATCAACCCCCCTATCCAGAGTGCTTCTATTGACTGGATTTGGTATCTCCCCATGCTTTTCCATTGTGAATACTGAGCAGAAGTATTTGTTCAATATCACTGCTTTTTCACTGTCACTCTGCACAACCACCTTCCTCTTTATTCAGCCTCAGTGTCCCTGCCTTAGTCTTTATTTGCTCCCCAATGTACCTATATCCCCCCTTTTAACTAAGTTTGATATATTTTCCTCTGTTTGGGCCATTGCTATTCTGACTGCCTAAGTGCATTACTTTGCAGTTCTTTGAGTTGAATCTAAGCTGCCATACATTTGATCATTCCTCCAACCTTGCCAAGTCCCTTTTTATCCTTTCCACCCCACCTTGCATGTCAGCCCTGTTGCATATTTTTGTGTCATCTGCAAAGAGACATACTTTCCATTCCAGTCCCTCTGCAATGTCACTTATAAAGACATTAAAAAGGACTGGTCCCTGTACTGAACCCTGCGGTGCCCAACTAGTAACCCCCCCTTTCTTCACTGTGGACTCCATTTACTATTACCCACTGTGTCCTGTTGTCCAGCCTGTGCTTTATGCAGGCTACCACTCTGGGACACTGTTTGGTGGTCACTTGTTCCCAGTTGGCTACCCACTTCAAGTCAGAGATCCTCTGTCTCCGTCCCCATTTGGGATGGAGAGAGGATTTCTGATTATGCAGACTATCTCTATATCTACAGCCATAAATCAGCTCTATCCACATTTGACATGCTTTATCGTAGGGCCATAAGATTTATAACTAATGCTCCCTACAGGACGTATCATTGTCCTCTACACAATGATTGGTTGGTCCTCTCTTAATGGTAGGAGGCGGAGTAATGCAGCCCTTTGGCTGTATAGAGTGTTAACTTTGAAACTTCCCCCTTACATTTGTTCATTGTTCAAATATGACACTTGTGCTTAGTCCCTCAGGAAACTCTCTTATATAACCTTTGATATTCCTAGGATTAGAACAACGTTTGGTTCTGCATCAATAAGACATGCTTTGCCTTCTGCATGGAACACATTACAAGATAACCTTAAACTTAAATTACTCATTGGACTAAGTGTGTTCAGGTCTCTGCTCAGATGAACACTGACGGTAAATTGTAACTGTTTGCTTGAATCTGCAGTGGCTCTGTGTTCCCCTACCCTTTGACCTCTACTAAGCACTACGAGCTTGCACAACCTTTTGCACCCTACCCCTTTCTCCCCTTACTACCTCTGCCCTACCCTCCTCTCTTCTCCTTGTCCCTCTACTCTAACTCCCCCTCTCCCCCCACCTTACCTTCTACCTACTCTCCTGGTGCACTTACCCAGCTTTTCCTTCCCCTCTTACTGCCTATTTTCTTCCGTCATCCTTATTGATAGTAGTAGCTACGTGTATTCCCTAGCTAATATGTAATCCTACTGTGTGTGTTTCCATGTCATCCATTGCAACTAAATGTTATAGAACCTTATTATTTTTTTTTTTAGAGTTACTTCTCCTGTATTTTGAGAAACTGTTGGGGTTTGCATCTGCTGTCTTATTTGTTTTGCATCCTCTTGTTTTTCATATTTGTCCTTCCAGGACCACCTTGTAAATGAGTTCTCCCAATGGTGTTTTCCTGCTAAAATAAAATTGAAATGAAAGTGAATTGAATTGTTTGGTCTAAAAGGTGTTGCAATCTTCTCACATTGAAGGAGCTAACTGCTTCCCTCTCACAGCTCTTCCAGGGGATTAGGAGAGTAATTGGGGGTAGAGCTGACAAAACTCTGGTAACTTTAACAGAAGGAAGGGTTAAAAGGTCAGGTTAGTTGGTGAAGTTGAGGTGAAAGACTAGGTTTGCTGGCAAAGGGACCTAGTTTCACCTGAGCTCTTTTCTTCTAAGTTTGCTTGTAAGGACAGAGCAAGGAACAAGATCAAGGATTTTTTTTTCTAGGCAGAGTTACTGTTTGTTACTACTTTCTTTTTGTTATCAGAAGGTTTAATATTGTTTTTTGCTTACATTTTACTTCTGTAATCTTCTCTGATTCAGATTGCTGTGGTAGGGTATACTTTCTGTTGCATTATTACAGAGTGTGCCTATAGGTTTGTTAATGTTTTGTGCTTACAGATTACTGCTGTAATCTCTGATTCAAATAGTTTTTGCAAGGTACAGATATATCTTCTGTTACTGCTTTATTCTTCTCTGTAGCAAAGTGTTTTTTGCAGGGTATATCTTCTCTGAAATTGTTACATGTGGTGCATACAGAGTTTATAGTTTTATTTATCATTAGGCTAAGCATTCAGGGCTATGGCATTTGTTGCTGGTTGATTGTTTCTGCTCTTACCTCCTTGTTTCTTTCATCCATCGTTCTTCCTTTTTGGCAGGGGAAGGGCTCGGCCAGCCACCCCATCCCCAAACACCCCATGCTACACTCCTTCTATAGAGTAGCACAGTTGTGACATTTCAGTAGTAAAGCAGGAAGGGGAGGATCAGAGGGGTATCCACACAGTGATGTTGTTTACAGGGGCACAAGTAATTTAACTTGTTACAACACGTTATACAAAAACGAAAAAACAACAAAAAAAATTTACTTTTGCTTTCATTTCCCTCCTTTTTAATTACTCGGACCAGGTTATAAACTGAACAGTTCAACTGGAATGGATACTATTAACTGCAGGCACTGTGGAACACTTTTCAAAAGATCACTTATACAGGATTTAGGAAGCTGTCCTACATGCTAGACCATTGGAGATCTAAGGGCAAAGCTCCAGGCAGCATGAGCAGAGACTGCATGCCTTAAATTGCATATTCAGGAGGAAATATATTATGAGAACTGCCTACCATTTCCCCAACATCCAACTGAAGTACCTCAACCCCAGAGAATAGTTGATCCGGGAGGCTCGCAGGTGGTTAAGAGGGGCAAATCAAGCGCCCTATCACTCAATGCTCTCCAGCATATCACCTCCACAAACCATATACAAACCACAAACAGGTGTCTGCCTATATCTCCAAAATCAAACAAAAGGGTAGAGGACCCTGAAGAGCAGGACACTGCTGTACAGGAGCTAGCGCTACAAAACACACCCAAAACAGGGACCAAAACAAACAAAAAAAAAGCAAAAAGGAAATCCAAAACACTTCTGATCATAGGAGACTCCCTGATTTGGGAAGTTGATACCTACCTCCAGCCAGGGGTAATGGTCAGATGTCTCCCAGGTACATCAGCATAGAGAGACACTGACCACATTGCTAAAACTGTGCAGGATGCAGGAGAAAATATTGATGTCCTGATACACATAGGGACTAATGATTTTACCAGCTGGTTACTTGTAGAGACCAAGGAACACTTGACCAGGCTGGGAGACAAACTTACATCTATTTCATCCAGCATCTCCTTCTCTGAGATCCTGCTGGTCTGGAGAGAAAGGGGGGCAGACTGACGGAAGGTCAGAGAAGGGGAGATAGGGGAGCTAAACATGTGGCTCAAGGGCTGGTGACAGGAAAAAGGACACAAATTTGTAGGTAACTGGCAGCAGTTTTGCGAACTAAAGTTCTTTTAATTTGATGGACTGCATCTGACTAAGGAGGAAGTCAGAGCACTGGAGCAGATGTTTGATGTCTTTGCAGAATATTTAAACTAGTCAGTGGGAGATGGGTGCAGCACTCAGTACATCATATGGGAAGAACACTCCTCCCCACTCAGCTATTGATCAATCAGGTGTTCATCATGTTTGTAGTTCATTTGCATCAACAAATAATGAAAAAGGTCCGGCTCCCCATATGACATGTATGGAAATGCTGGACCTCACCCAACAACTAACGCACTGAAAACTGGCAAATGGAAAATCATGTACACAGATGCCCACATTCTGGGAAACAAAATCCCAGACCTGCAGGTAACAATGTCAGAGGCTAAACTGGACATAGTAGCCATTAGCAAGACAAGATTCACCAGTAATCACACTTGGGAGACTTCAGTACCTGGCTATGTATTGTTCAGAAGAGACTGAGGTGCAAAAAGTGGGGAGAGTAGCCCTTTATGTCAATAACAATATCAAAGCTACAGAAATTCAGAATACACATAAGGAGCCAGAAGAACTGGGTCACCCTGGAAACAGGAAATGGGACAGCCATACAAACTGGGGTTGTGTACAGGCCTCCAGACCAGAGGGAGGACATAGACACGTTACAGTTAGAAGATATACAAAACATGACATCAAAAGGGGAGATTCTGATAATGGGAGACTTCAACATGCCAGATACAGATTGGTCAATACCAGCAGGGACATCTGCCAGAACTAGGCAAATAGTGGATTCCCTGCAGGGGGAGGGCCTCAAACAACTGGTACAACAACCCACAAGAGACAGGGCTATCCAAGATCTAGTACTGACTAATAGGGAAAGGATCACAGATCTCCAGGTAGAAGGTCACAACATGATATGGTTCAATTTGACCGCTAGAACAAAATCATCCCATTCTAAGGCAAATATATGGGACTTCAGACGAGCTGACTTTGATAAGATGGCCAACAGGGTTAAGCTAGCCCTGGCAAAAAGAAATACAGGTGAGGGGGTACAGGCAAAGTGGGCAAGCATTAAAGATGCAATACTTGAAGCAACATCCCATTGTGTTAGTGAAAAAGGAAGTGCAAAGAAGTAGGAGACCACTTTGGTTCTCAAACACAGTAGCAGAAAAGGTCAGAGTCAAAGAGGCTGGCCTTCAGGAAATATAAGAGAACACATCAGGACACGAATGGAGGCATACCAAACTTCCCTAAGGGAAGCAGGGAAGGCAGTAAGGCAGTCAAAGACCCAAACCAAATAAACACTAGCACGAACAGTAAAAGAAGGTGACAAGGCTTTCTATAGATACATTAGTGGAAGAAGAAAGTCCAGAGGGGGGTATTGCTAAAATCAAAGGGGATAAGGGTGTGTGTGAGGAGGAGGACTATGCAAAAGCATCTATCCTAAATAGATACTTCTGCTCAGTATTTACTGAAGAGAAGGTAGGGCAGGGTCCACAGCTCTGCACTATGGACACGGGGGGGTGTGCACTAGTCCCTTCACAAAAGAAAGGGTCCTACAAGAGCTCAATAAGCTCAAGGTGGACAAGGCAATGGGACCTGATGGCATACATCCCAGGATACTAGAGGAGCTAAGGGTAGAACTAGCAGAGCCATTATCAGAACTGTTTAGTGGGTCTCTGACCACAGGAGAGGTCCCAGAAGACTGGAGAAGGGCTCATGTGATCCCACTCCACAAGAGTGGTAGCAGGAAGGGGGCAGAGAACTACAGACCAGTCAGTCTTATCTCTGTAGTGGGCAAGATTATGGAGACACTCCTTAAGGAAAGGATAGTGCAACACCTGGAATCCATAGGGGCACAGGATCCAAGACAGCATGGGTTTACAAAAGGAAGGTCCTGTCAAACTAATCTCATAGATTTCTTTGACTGGGTAACCAGAGTGGTGGACCAAGGAGAGCAGTTGATGTTGCCTACGCCTGACTAGCAAAAGCTTTTGATACTGTTCCACATAGAAGATTGATTAATAAGCTGGGTAGGTGCAGGGTGGGTCAGATGTTCGTCAACTGGATGGCAAACTGGTTGACTGGCAGAAAACAGAGAGTGGTGGTAAATGGTATAGAGTCAGAAGAGATGCGAGTCACAAGTGGGGTACCTCAGGGATCAGTCCTGGGGCCAGTCCTCTTCAATATTTTCATCAGTCACATTGCATATGGACTGGAGGGTAAGATTTGTCTGTTTGCAGATGACTCCAAGATCTGCAACAGAGTAGATGAACCAGATGGGGTGGGCAGAATCAGAAGAGATCTGGATAAACTGGCAAAATGGTCAGAAGAGTAGCAACTGGGCTTTAATGCAAAGAAGTACAAGATCATGCACATAGGGAAGAGAAACCCTGAACCAAATATAGACTGGGAGGGGAGTTGCTGGCAATTAAAAGGGAAGAAAGAGACTTGGGCATCGTCATCACAGCTTACCCGAAACCATCCAAGCAGACCACTAAAGCAGTAGGTAAGGCTAGGGGGATGTTGGGGGTGTATTAGCAGCAGTATCACAAGTCATAAGAGGCAGGTAATAATCACTCTTTAGAAGACACTGGTTAGGCCTCATCTGGAGTGCTGTGTGCAGCACTGGAGGCCGCACCTTCACAAGGACATTAACTAAATTGAGGCAGTCCAGAGAAGTGCAACCAAAATGGTGCAGGGACTGCATCAGAAAACATATGAGGACAGATTAACTGAACTCAATATTTATACCATAGAGCAAATGAGGGAGAGAGGTGATATGACTGAAACATTCAAACACCTTAAGAGCATTAACAAGGTGAAAGAGTCTACCATGTTTCAATATAAGTAAAATAGCAGGACAAGAGGACACAGCATGAGATTAGAGGGAGGCCGATTAAGGGGTAATGTGAGGAAGTTCTTTTTCACAGAAAGGGTGGTGGATGCATAGAATGGCCTACCTCAGGAAGTGGTGGATATGAATACAGTGCAGGGCTTCAAACAGGCATGGGATAGGCATAAGGGAGCAATACAGATGAGTATGAATAGATAGGACATTGACAGAGCAAAGGCCTATGGCACATTCATAAGGTAAAAAAGAAATGGGCAGACTGGATGGGCCTTGCAGTCCTTATCTGCCTTCAACTTTTATGTTTCAATGTTTCTATGTTTCTGTCATCTCAGCTATGGTCTCTGTGATCAGCTTAACCCTTGCATGCTCAGTGGGTAAAGGAAGGGTTCAGGCTACGCAAGCTTCCAGTGTAGGCTGCTCTTTTTTAATTAGTTTAACTAGAGGCTCACACATTCATCTTTGGAAAGATGGGCAAGCTTTGCTTTCTCTGCTAACAGCTCTGCATGCCATAATTTATGCTTATTTTTTAAATGATTAAGCAGGTTTAATGTCCCATAACTTTTCACTGATGAACCTCTACTTATAACAATAGTCGCAGTACACAGAATACACTTCGCTTTCACATCAGTGTCAGCATCAAGGTAAAAATACTGCCAAACTAAACTTTTTTTAGACATTTTTGCCAAAGGCAATAAGGGACAAGCACACACCAGCAGCTTACTTGCACCCCAGCATCCCTGCATCTAAATTACTTGAACCAGCTCCTTAAATAGGCAGCACCTGATCGGGTTGGTTACTATGAAAAACTGGAAATATCTGACCAGATTGGATCACCGGACTGGATATCCATGCAACAGTGGTCTTAAGGAGTATTTCCATCAAGTTAGTTCAACTATTTAAAAAACTCTATTACCTGGGCAGCTATTTTGTGTCAGGTAAGCAGTGGATAATTCAGACTTCATACAGAGCTATTGAAAGTAATGAGCTAATGGTTTGTCCAGAAACAGTTCTTTTTTTGCCATAATAACATGTTTTTTTTTTATTTTAAATAGGATTTTGAACAGCAAATTAAATTAAAAAGGACAACATAATAATGTACAGAAGGATCATTACAAGAAGGCCTATGTAAAAACATTTTGCATAAGTCAAAGATGTTTCTGCAGTAACACTGAGATAATGAATAATAATCACATAAATAGCTAACTAAATGATTAATCAAGGTACTAAGATAAAAGATAGAGCTATTATAACAATGATACTAGGATTACAACACTAACCATAGACTTATGGTTTTCAGCATCCCTGTAACATCTTTAGGCATCTGACATAGAAGTTTAAACAGTAGTCAGCAGCAAAAGGGGCCCATATATTTAGTAACTTTTCTAATCTATCTATAAGCATATAGGAAATCCTCTCATTGTTCACTGTACAACACATCTTATACCATTCAGCCAATGTAGGTGTCTTGGGGTCTTTCCAATGTTTGAGTATCAAACACGGCACAGACAGAGATTACAGAGAGCCACATTCTCTGTTGATAAGAGAGAGTAGTGACTGTTGGGAAGCTTCCAAGGATGTAAATAAGCAGGGAAGGGGGTAAAGCAGTCAGTAATAAAGCTTTAACTATCCTCTTCACTTCATCTCAGCATCTGCTCAGAGAAGAGCAGTGTCACAAACCCACTCAGCAGGTCAGGTCCTCTACTCCCAAAGTGCCAACCTCTGAGTGCAGTCTTGTGAACAGTGTAACAGACAAGGTAATCCTCTTGTCTGTTTTTGTGAGTTCTGATCAACCTTTGGTCTCCAGTTCTGGAGGGATTCAAACTATTAACCTCTTATTAGCATATCCAATGCACAGGCTCAGATATATCTGCTTTCAGGGGGTCAGATATCTTTGCCTACAGGCACCTAACCAGGTATTCAGAGATAAACCCTTTAAAACTTTAATAAAGACTTCAGATTTATTGCTTCTCTGTCCAGTTTGATAACACCATTCAAGCTTATGTCTATTGTCTGCTATAACCATGGAATTTTCTTACAAAATAAAAAGAATGCAAAGACAGACCAAGTAAGTTCTAAAAAAGAATTTTACTAAAATAGTTAAAAATATGTGAAACACAAAATACAGAACTCTTATATCAAAAGACATACACATCTTTTAAAAAGAAATAAGGTTTAAACAGCGTAACTTCCTACTTCAGTACTTAGTTTCTAAATACTTGCTTAAGTGCTCCCCAAGATGTTTCATTGTCAGAGTACAGGTCAGAATGTGTGTCTCTGTAAAACAGAATTATTCCTAAACAACTGTATTGGCCATCTCCTTTTTGGTGAGGTCAGCTAGCTCCTCCTCTGTCAGATTATATTTAACAAATATACAGTATATCTTATACAACCACAAGTTGTATTTTCAAAGTATTATATTCAGCAATCCTCAGCATAACTCATGTGTGTCAAATGACATCTCTTTGATCCATGCTGCACACGCTCCTCACACAGGCTTCATATGAGCATTTACAACCTCGCACTAATACATCACAACCTGTTTTTCTTCCTTCAACATCATAAACCTTTTTTTATGATTTCCCTGTTAATAAAGTTAATTTAAACAACTCTGTAATTAGCTCCTGGTCTGCTATGTAACACATTGCATCTAAAAACTGAATGTGTGTGATACACATGCTGTCAGCATTTCTCTTAGCTTGCATCTGTCCTTCAGCTGAAAATGGGGGTGGGGGGGTGAGTGAGGTTATTCTAAGGGCACTTGATTTTCAGCAGGAGACATTCAGTAATACATTTTATTAAAAAAAAAGAAATGATACAGCACTCAGAATATGGCTGTCTACATCACATTCTCCCCACCTAGACTGAATTTGGGGGATCTATCCCCTACATGGGATGAGCTTCCCAAATTAGCTCACTCCTCATAGACCCTAGACAGTCCATCTGAGTTTTGATTATTCGCTCCAGCCCTATGTACAATTTTTAGATCATACCCTTGTAAAGCAAGACTCCATCTTAGCAGTCTCCCATTGTTCTTCCCCATCTGCATCAGCCAAGCCAGGGGGTTGTGGTCAGTCTGCAGAACAAAATGCTGCCCATACAAGTATGGCTCTAATTTCTTTAAGGCCCACACTATGGCAAGACATTCTTTTTCCACCGTAGAGTATGCTTGCTCCCTGGGGAGCAGCTTCTTTCTTTTTTTTTTTTTGCCATTCACTTTTTATTCAGTTTATGATGCAGAGACATGATATCCAGGCAACATACAAACACTTAAAACATTGAATTACAACAGCCTTATAACAATTAGCCAACTTAATAAATCTCCGCAAACCCCCACATACCCACCCCCAAATACCAACCTCCCCCATACCACCATACCCACCCACACAAGGCGCAACCCCTAAAGTGGTCAGTACAAGACATACCACTTACCTACCTATGAATAAGATATAACCAATGGGGACCAGATTTTCTCGAATAGAGGCAATTGATTATACCAGAACAGCTATCATCCTCTCAATTCTGAGGCTTGCAAGAAGGTCCGCTAACCATTCAGAATAGGTAATCCTAAGGCAATCCTTCAATGTTTGAGAACTAACCTTTTCACCGTGATGGAAATCAAGGCCATGTGAAATTTCCTCAGCTTGACTGAGAAACCTGTCATGTCCCTAACAAGCAAACCTCTGGACAAAACATATCGTCTAATCCTAAGTAACGGACTGGTCTTACTCCTTATTTCATTCTACAGTGGTGTGATTTTAGGGCACTGCCAAAGATATGCAATAAATCTCCTCCTCCTTGACCGCATCTATAACATTTAGGATCCTCCACCAACTTTAAATCTGCTAACTTTTGAGGGAGTAATAGATATTGTATAAAATTTTAAAATTGAATAAGTCTCAGGCAATCTTGTGAATAAACCTGTGACAGTTCTGCCAAATCTGTGACCAATCCAGTGTTATGTAGGAAAGATTTTGGCCCAATATGAACAGAGCTAAATTCTCCGTAAAGGCCCAGTGGAACAACACTTGATAAATTTTGGAGATAGCCTGGGGAGTTCTATCATCGGACTAGATCCACCCAAAGCGGGATCGGGCGGGTTAACCAGGCTCAATCCGATGTTTTGAGCTAATGAATGACGTAATTGAAAACCTTAAAGCTGTCTTTCTTAGACAGCCCAATTTGTTTAATACTTCAATGGTTGAGAGTAGACCCCATCATCATTAAGAAATTCCTTTAAGAGCAATCCCCAGGTAGAGATAGCCAATTATGCCTGATAGTCTTGTTTCCTATCAGCCATTAGGGGTTACCATAATGGGTTGTGCCCCATCTTTAGCTTGATCATATTTCAAGTAATTGCAGAGTTGGTTATGAATCCTTAAAGAAACCCCAATGGGGATTTCTTTAACAGAGGAGGAATGCCTACCAGTAGCATAAAATAAGGCCTCTGGGTTAAAACCCCAACTCTTGATAAAACTAACTTCAGGTTTACCCACAGCGGAGCGTATTCTGCAGGTGAGGAGCAGGCCGAAGAGTATGCCATCTACCATATCTGTTTACTTGTACTTACCAAAAGTAAGAGCAAAGTGAGAGTAGTTTCAACCCACCGAGTGATTTAGGGGCCGCTAATTTAGAATAAGACATCCTGGCTTTCCTATAGCCCCAAACAAAATCAGCAATTTTCCTATGAAGTTTATTAAACCATGACAAGGGGACCCAGACATTCAACATACTTAAGGGGTAGAAAAGCCTAGGAAATATGTTCATTTTAACAATGTTTATTCTACCCCATAACGACAGTGGGAGTTGTGCCCACCTTTTCATGTCTAATTCTATGCTATGAACTAAAGAATCCAGATTTAATTGACGCAGCCGATCTAGATTGTTTGTCAGATTAAAGGCCCAAGTATTTAAAGAGTTTAGGGCTCCATCCTAAGCCCAAATCCTCAATTTCCCTTTGAATACTATTATTGAGGGTAGACCACCATTTTGTCCTGATTCAGTTTGTAATTGGCTAAGGTGCTAAACTTATGTATTACCTTTAGTAGATTAGGAACTGAGCTATTAAAACTTGAGATATAAATTAGTAGATCGTCTGCATACGCGTGACTTTAATAACTTGGTCCCTGACTTTGATCCCCATAATTTCAGTACACTTCACTATACTCCTTATAAGAGGCTCCAGGTATAAATTAAATAGAGAGAGGGATAAAGGAGCAGCCTTGCCTCGTACCGCATGTAGTTTAAAAAGTGCTGATATAGCCCCATTACACGTAACTCAGCGGAGGGGTTGAGGTACAGTGCTCTAACCAACCAACAAACTTCTCTGAAACCAAATCTATCCATTACCAAATATAAAAATGCCCAATGAACCTATCAAAGGCCTTCTCGGCATCCAAGGGACCAACGCCATCGGAGATCGGCCCCCTCGGAGACCGAGAAGACATATCCAGTGTTCTAAAGTGATCGGCGAGAATCTACCCTTCATAAAACCAACTTGCTCAGCTTCTATCAGTTTGGGTAATATTTTATTAATTCTCTCTGCCAATATTTTAGCCAGGATCTTTATATCATAATTTAACAACGATATAGGTCTATAACTGGCAGGCTTCTCAGGTGGTTTGTTTGATTTAGGGATCAAGACTATAAGCGCTTCTGACAAAGTTTTGTCTACCTCTTCCCCGGAAAGAATATGCTGAAATAAGCTAAACAATAGGGGTATCAGCTGGGAGGAAAATGTTTTATAAAATTAGGCGAAAACCCATCTGGGCAGGGGTCTTGTCTACAGGCAGATCTTTAATAGCTACTTCTATTTCCCCTTGCGTTATTCCGCATTAGAAAACCACAATCAATTCATCTAACCTGGGAGTGGAAGCTGGTCCAAAATGACAGGATTTCGGATTGAGCTGGAGGACATTGCATACCACTATACAGGAGATTAAGTAATATTTCCAGAAAATTAGAACCATGTCCTCCGGATACATTTTAATACACCCATCTTCTTCCGAGAGAATCCCTTCAATCAGGTGGGGCGATTCTAACTGCACTATCGCCTAGCCGAAGTTTCCCGACTTTTCCCCTGATCTATGTAATTAGCTTTAGTTTTAATTATAGCTAATTCAGCCTGGTCCCCCAATATTCTAAGGTATGTATCCTTAATCTTAATTAAGGAGCAGCTTCTTTCTCAGGTACACTACTGATCTGTCCCTTGGCTAGACTTCTGGCTCAGTACTGCCCCAATACCCACGTCTGAGGCGTCAGTCTGAACTACAAAGGTTTTGCTATATTCTGGACTTGTCAAAACAGGAGCACTGCACAATGCCTCCTTCAGTCTGGTAAAGGCTTCCTCACAGGCTGGACCCCAGGTAATTTTCTTTGGCATTTTTTTCTTTGTCTGGTCAGATCGGGGAGCAGCCAGGGCACTGCAATTGGGTACAAATTTCCTGTAGTACCCTGCTGTCCCTAGAAATCTCCTGACCTGCTTCTGGGTTTCTGGTCTAGGCCACACCTGCATCACCTCTATCTTTATCTGGTTAGAATGGAGCTGTCCTTGGCCAATCACATGCCCAAGGTATGCCACTTCCCCCATGGCCACCTGGCACTTCTTGGCTTTGTCAGTGAGCCCGGCCCTCTGCAAATAACTTTATTTTATTGAAATAATGAGAAACAAGATACAGCATAGACAAAATAAAGCAATAAACATATAATAAAAAAACCAAAATAAAATAATCCCAAGCCCCCCACCCACCACCCCCTGGAAGCTATCCAATACCTATTAGAACAAAGCTGTGCCACATTACATCAATACAGTTATAATTATAACATTAACTGACGTCTTAAGATAAATGGGAGAAGAGAAATTCTGAAATCTTTATGTCGCAAAGATAAACTGGAGAAGAACAGGAAAAAAAGGTATAAAACAATAAGTTACCGAGATAAAAGAATAAAGGGATGTAAAAAAACAGACATATGAGAAAAAGAGAAAAATGAGAAGGATGTAGGAAGGTAGGTGATAGTAAGGGGGATAGAGGGAAGAATGCAAAGATAGGTAATACCTTAACTAATAACCATACCTGTCCTTCAAGGTCTGAAAAAAGCTACCCCAGCACTTTTGAAATTTATCCGATGCCTTAAGGAAAGTTAACGCTGACCTTTCTGCATTTAGTGCTTTCAAAAATTCCTCCCACCATTCCTTAAACGATGGAACCCAATCATCCCTCCAATGACGAAGAATTAACAGTTTGGTAACTGAAGCTACCATAGCCATTTGGCATCTTTGATTTCTAGAGGGGATTTGGGCATAATTCCCAAATATACAAATATCTACATTGAAAAAGACCAATAGATCCCAATATTGGTCTAACCAGCGTTTAACCGACTGCCATAACTTAGCTATTTTAGGGCAGGACCAAATTTTATGCAACGTAGTAGCTAAGGGGTCACCACAGTCTTTACAAGCCGGGGAGAACATCTTATTTAGCCGGGAGAGTTTTGCAGGAGAAAAGTAAAGATTATGCAATAAATTAAACTGAATATCTCTCAATCTGTCCTGTTTAATACATGAATAGATGTCTACCCAAACCCTCTCCCAGATTGACTCTGACCACCCCATAGACAAATTAGTTTCCCAGTAAGGGGGAACAGGAGATAACTTGAGTTCCAATCTTGATAAAATATATTTATATATTTTAGAGACTGCGTTCCCAGATATTGCGAACTCACTCAATTTCCTCAATAGGTTCCCGCCTCATCAGAGACTTTACCCTTCCATAAAAAGAACCGAATACTCCTTAAATATTTGAAAAAGTCTCAGAAGGTTTAGGGTTCTACACCAAATTTTTTAATTAGAGCAGACGAGGAAATTGTGTTATCGAGATGAAGTCCGAAATACGAGGTTTGAGGGAAAAGTCACTCACAAACCTTTTTATGGGCTGGTTGCCAACTAGGAGGTTAGGATTCCTCAAAAGAGGTTGCGATGGGTCTTTTAAGTAGAAAATATTTAATCTTAGATAAAGTTGGTGCAAAGCCTTAATATCCCAACCTAATGGGGTATTTCTAACAGGGGTAGGGACCTTAGACCATGGCGTATATAAAAGGGATTCCAAGTCAAGATTTGCCCCTTGAGAAACTGCATGGTCAATGGCAAGTCCAGGGGGGGAAACTCCTATCTCTCGGACCCATAAAACTGACCTCGCTGCATGAATAGCTAGATAATAGGAATAAAAATCCAGGATCTGGAGGCCCCCTAGTTTTCGCTGGAAAACCAATTTAGAATACGCCCTATGAGGGGTTTACCACTCCACAAGAAATCTGTACAATATTTGTAAAGCGGGCCAAAGAAAGACCTGGAGAGGTACACATTTAGGTTAAAGAGAGGGTAGAAGACCTTGGGTAAAACCATCATTTTAATTGTGTTTACCCTACCTGAGAATGTCAAGGGAAGTTTCAACCACCTCTCCAAGTCTTCCTTAATAGATTTAAATAAAGGCTTAAAATTTAGGTTAGCCATACTCTCAAGATCTTTCGAGATCTGGATACCTAAATAGGCTAAGGATTTTGTCTGCCACTGCAAACCTAAAGAAAGACACCAACTTTTCTGCAGGTAAGGGGATAATGAATAAACCATTGTTTTACTCTTATTTAGTTTATACCCGGAGAATTCACTAAAACACGAAATTAAATTAAGTAAATGAGGGAGCGATATTGTAGAATTTCGAACATGCAACAATAAATCATTGGCAAATGCTGATAACTTAAACTCCAGATCCTCTATAAAGATCCCTTGAATTAGGTGATTCATTTTAATGGCCCTAATTAAAGGTTCGATGTACAAATTGAATAAATATGGTGACAAGGGGCAGCCCTGACGCGTACCCCGCAGTAAGAGAAAAGCAGTTGAGATTAAATTGTTGCATTGAATTCTAGCGGATGGGCACAAGTACAGGATCCGCATATAGTGAATAAATTTCTCCGGAATTCCAAATTTAGCCAATATTGCAAACATAAAGGCCCATTCCACTCTATCGAACGCTTTTTCTCGTCTATGAAACCAGGGATCCCTCCATATCCGGGTTCGCAGACATTAAATAAAATAATTTCCTGAAGTGGTCAGCCGAGGAGCGGCCTGCCACAATTCCAGCCTGCTCGGGACTTAGCAACCCGATCCACGAGGATTTTAGCCTATTAGCTAAGATTTTGGCATAAATCTTTACATCTATATTTAATAAGAAATTGGCCTGTAATTGCCCACCAGATCTGGAGATTTTCCAGGTTTAGGTAGCAGGACTATCCTGGCTTCAAAAGAGTCTATCTCTTATTCCCTGCTCATGCCAAAATCGTAAAGCTGACACAAAGTGGTATCAAGCTCTCCTTAAACATTTTTAAAGAAAAGGGGTGAAACCATCTGCCCAGGTGCCTTTTCCAACCTTAATGAGTCGATAGCTTTAGCTATCTCTTCATTTGAAATAGGAGCTACTAGCATCTGCTTAAATTCCTCGGGCATCTGAGGGAAGGAGATTTTAGTTAAAAATTCTCGCATTTTAATTTCACACTGTAGAGAAAGCGGTTGACTCGAGTATAAATTTTTATAGAAGTTAGAGAAAATACCCAGTATGTTCTCCGGGTCTGTAATTAACTTGTCCATGTCTGGATGCCTTAAGGCTGCGACCCATTTGGCTGCTGCTCTTTGTTTTAGCTGCTACGTAGTAATTCGCCAGATTTGCTACCTTGGCCTAAATATGCAGCTTTTTAACTTGAGGCAATTCTCAACTCTCACTTAAGGTATTCACATACCATACCCTTAAACTGGTCAGCTCTTGCTCTTGTTCCTCCAATCTAAAATTCTCTCAATAGTTTCTAAAGCACTGATTTTCTTTAAACAATTTGTTAATAATTGTTTGTTTTGACTTCTTGACTAGCGCCAATCCGTATCAGTTCTCCTCTCCAAATGGTCTTTAAGGCAGCCCAGGCTTGGTCTACTGCATTGATAGACCCCAGTTAGGCAGTAATTGAATGGTCATAAAAACTTGAAAGCGGAGAAACTGTATCTGGGTGTCTTTTAATACAGCATTATTTAAAGACCATGAATAGGACCTAGGTGGAGTAAAAAAGGGTAAACATTGGAGTTTAGTAGGAGAATGATCCGAAATCACCCGGGTCAGAATTAAGACCTCCTCAACAAAGGACAAACATTGCTGGCTAACCAAAAAATAGTCAATCGGTGAGTAAGGCTTATGGACCGGAGAGAAAAAGGTATAGTCTCTAATAGTAGGATTATGCAGTCTCCAAGGATCTATTAGGCCCAGTGATGATATGAACTCTAATAAGGCCCTCTGAGCTGGGGAGGGATGTAATGTTCTATGCCAAGAGCGATCCTGGCAATTGGATTGGACCAGATTCCAGTCCCCCCCAGAATAACAGGAATATCTTTAAAGGGGGCTAGAATCATGGCCAATTGCATAAAAATGAAGGGGGTTTCCACGTTAGGGCCATAGACTGATCCTAGCACTAAACTAGCCCCTCCTAGTTTACCTAGAACTATAATATATCTGCCCTTTGGGTCGGAGATTATCTCAGACGAAATAAAGGGAACCCTTCGTGCCACCAGAATGGCTACCCCCCGACTGCTCAAAGAAAATCCAGTGCCAAATACCTGACCCACCCATTTTTTCCTGAAGTGGTGAAGTCGATCTGGAAGTACATGGGTTTCTTGAAAAATACTAAGCTGGATCAAATTGAGCCAAATGGTTTAATATAATATATTTTTTCGGATGTCTCTTCCCCTTTAATGTTCCAAGAGAAATATTTAAATTATTGGCCAGACGGAATCTTTAACCTATCTGTAAAGGGTATGGATAGCTGCCCCTCCCAACAATAAACTACAAAAACAGTTAACCCAACACCTAATCCCCCACCCCATAAAATTTTACCCTCTTAAAAACCCCTTTAGGGCCCCCGGACTGAAGCCAACTCCAACTACTATGGTCCATGGTATACCACAGAGGTTGAGGCGCCCCAAAACTGAATGTCACCAAATCTCTGGTGAAATCTGTAAGCCCTTTCAACCCCTTCTATTTCCATGAAACCCTTTACTAAAAGGGAGGAACTCTACCACTTAACTTAGTGCTTAAAACTCCAAATGTATAGTATAGAATTAGCCCTTTAATTAAACGTTGTCCCATGATAAATCTAAACCATTAAGTAAGAGGGACAAGGAGGCAAACCGTAAAAGGTTGACCGTATATCCCTATCTGCACTGCATCTTCCACTATCCCTAGTAACATCGAGGGCAGGATAATGTGAAAAGATATAAATTAAAATAAGGCTGGTCCTAGAAAAAAAAAAAACAGCTGTTAACAGCCCAGGGATGATAGTTAAAAACTGAATACAGAAAATGACCTTGCCCTATAATCACTTACTAATATACCCAGCCCATTAGGTTTCTGGGATAACCTAAATACATCCTTTTCCCTAACCTGGGACATGAGCAAAATCATATTGGCTCTGAAAACCTTGCTAAGTTAGATTCTGTGCTCTATTAGTACCACTTGCCTTACAGACAATACAGAACTCAAAAAGTCACAGCTCAGATAAATACTCTGGAAGCTATTGACCAAGAACTTAATGAAATAATGTGATCAGAGAGCTCCCTCTTGTGGCTAATATTGATATACTTCAAAGTAATATGAACTGCCACGGCTCAAAAAATGAACTACTACAAATTAAAGATCATTCCTTTACAACCCCCGAGCCATCAAACATAACTATTAGAATAACAGAAGAGGGAAAGAATAAAATAGTTCCCAAAGAAAATCATAAATGAAACTATAATAAGTCCTTATGTGGCAAACTATATAAATTTGTCAGTCCACTCTTAAGGCTCGAGAAGAAAATAGGGTCAGGAATCTTCATCCTCTAGGAAACAGATCTGGCAGAGAAATCGAAAGTGCTTTTAAAGTCTCTTCAGCAGAATCAAATCTCTTAATTCCGTCTTTCAGGGTAATCTCCAGTCTGGCTGGATAAAGCATACGGTGCCGAATTCCCGAAGCCCAGAGCTTTGATGTGATGGGTCTAAAACTTGCTCGGGCCTGCCGCACCTTCCAGGTCAGATCAGGGACTAGTCGAAGCTTTTTTCCTTCCCACAGAATGCATGAAAGTTTTCTTGCCTCTTTTAAAATAAACTCATGATCTAAGTAATTTAACAGTTTGAAGATCACAGGTCTTGGAGGTTCCGACGGAGGTGGTTTGGCCCTGAGAGCACGATGGCCCCTCTCAATAACATACTCGGGCCCATTAGGCGAAGGCCCCATTGACTTCTTTAAGAATTTCTGCAAGAAAAGAATAGTGTTGGGGCCCTCCTCGCCCTTGGGGAGCCCCAGCAGGACCAAGTTGTTACGCCTGCTTCTCCCCTCAAGGTCGTCTAGACGATCTTCAAACTTGGCTAACATCCTTTTGCAATCCACGATGGCAGGGTCGGTTTTATCCTGTTTTCTCTCTAAGGAAGAGATTCTAGCTTCTGCGTCCGTCACCCGACGGGCTAACTGAGTCAAGGCCGGTTTAATTTCTGCCACCTCATCTATTAATTTGAATAATGCCTCTTTTATAGTCGATAGGTCGTTGTAAATTTTAGCTGGAGTTATTTCTTCCTGGTTGGTTGCTGTCAATGAGCTCCGGCGAGGCCGTTTAGCATCTAGCTCTTTATCGAAGCCTTCCATCTTGCGTCAGGAGCTGGGAACCGAAATTAACTAACGGCTGCAGTCTCGGTTCGTTCAGCAAGGGCACGCGGTAAGTTTTACCTTATAAGTTTTATTTATTTTGCAGATTTACCGACGGGGAGGGGAGACCCGAAAATCGACCGCTACACCTCCTGGCGCATCATGTGACGTCAATCTCGAGCCCGGCCCTCTGTATCCTGCCTAGCACTTCCCTAAGGTGGGATAGGTGTTCTTCCCAGTTGGTACTAAAGATGGCAATGTCATCCAGGTACACCACAGCATATTCCTCAGCACCATTTAACACCTGGTTCACCAACCTTTGGAAAGTGGCCGGGGCATTCTTCATTCCAAAAGGCATTGCTTTGAACTCAAATAAGCCTATCAGAGTGATGAAGGCTGACCTCTCCCTAGCTCTGTCTGCCAATTCTACCTGCCAATACCCCTTGGTCAGGTCACTAGTCATAAGGTAGGTCACCCCTCCCAACTTGTCCAGGAGTTCATCTGTCTGGGGCATCAGGTGGGCATCGGACTTTGTGACTGCATTCAGTTCACAATAGTCCACACAAAAATGAGTTGAGCCATCTGGCTTGGGCACAAGGACTACGGTGAGACCCAGAGGCTGTGGGATCACTGGATTTCCCCCTAAATCCAGCATCTCCTCCACTTTCCTCCTAAAGTCCTTTTGGACAGCCTCTGACACCCGATATGCTGTCCGCTGTATGGGCATCTGTGTCCCTGTCTCCACATCATGTGTTGCTAAGGGGGTTAGTCCAGGCTTGGTGCTAAACAAGGGGGCAAAGTCTGCCAAAACCTCCCTCACTTTCTGAATCTGGTCCAGGGCCAGCTGGGGAGACAATTTTACTGCCTCCACAGAGTACTCCCACTTACTTTCCTCCAGCAAATCCAGAAGGGGGTCTCCTTTGTCCATCCCATCCCCATGACTACACACTGCGAACACATGTCAGCCCTATTTGCATATGGCTTCATCATGTTGACATGGTACATCCTTTCTGTCTGTCTATGGTCAGGTAACTCCACAATGTAGTTCACATTATTTACCTTCCTTACCACTTTGTACAGTCCTGCCCACTCAGCTTGCAGCTTGTCTTTCCAGACCGGAATAAGGACCATGACTTCCTGACCCACCATGTATGAGTGTGTTCTGGCTCTGCGGTCGTACCATACTTTTTGTTTCTGTTGGGCAGCTGGTAGGTTGCTCTGGGCTGTCCCCATAAGCTCCTTCAGCCTTTCCCTAAACCTGAGGACATAATCCACAATGGGAGTTCCCTGGGTGGTGTGTTTGCCTTCCCAGTCCTCCCAGATCAAGTCTAGGGGCCCAAGTACCCAGCGTCCATACAAGAGTTCAAAGGGGAAAAATCCTGTTGACTCTTGGGGCACTTCCCTGTATGCAAACAACAGGTGGGGAAGGTATTTCTCCCAGTCCTTCCCATGCCGTTCAGCAAACACTCAGAGCATTGACTTTAGGGTACCATTGAATCGTTCCACAAGTCCATTGGTTTGTGGGTGATACGATGTCATACATC
The DNA here is from genome assembly GCA_016271365.2 of Neoceratodus forsteri. Taxonomy (NCBI): domain Eukaryota; kingdom Metazoa; phylum Chordata; order Ceratodontiformes; family Ceratodontidae; genus Neoceratodus; species Neoceratodus forsteri. Next base: position 638,818,625 of record CM028138.1, on the reverse strand, counting down.
TCTGCACCACCTCAAATTTATCCCATAAACATTTCATCAGGTCCAACATGAAGGAACCCCCTCAATCAGTGATTACCTCTTGCGGAAACCCAACACAGGAGAAAATCCCAAGTAAGACATCTGATACTTTGTCTGTCCTCAGTGAGGATAGGGCAACTGCCTCTGGGTACTGGGTGGCATAATCCACCACAGTCAGAATGATTCTCTTCCCTGAGGAGCTGGGGGATTTAAAGGCCCCACAAAATCTATTCCCACCCTCTCAAATGGCTTCTCCACTATGGGCAAGTGAATCAGGGCAGCTTGGGTTTTCTTGCCGCCTTCCTATTTCTTGGCACGGTGACAAGACCTGCAATACTCCTTCACCTGCTGGGTGAAGTTAGGCCAGTAGAAGTTAGGCCAGTAGAAATTCTGAGCTAACCGCTGCATAGTTCATGCAATTCCCAGATGACCAGATAAGGGAATATCATGGGCAACCTTGAGCAACTGCTCACGATATCCCTGGGGAATGACAAGCTGCCTACCTAGCATCCCTACCTCCCTCTGTCTGTACTGTCTATGTATACATAAGTCCATTTTCCCAATAAACCTTATGTTTGCCATCACCTCCCTGTGTGTCCTCCGAGTCTGCCCAAGCTCTTAGCTTCTCTAAACTAGGGTCACTCCTCTGAGCAGTTGCAAACCCCTCACACAGTCCCAAGGCATGGGACAGGACCCCTTCCATTGTTAAACTAGGGTCCCTAGCACCAGCGTCAGGGCCCTCAGGATCACTGTCAATCCCAACCCTCTGACAATTGGTCTCCCTTCCCTCTTCACAGTAACCTTCCATAGCTGTGTGGTCAGTCACTACTGGGGAAATTTCTACCCCTTTTTATCAGTCTCCCCATCTGGAGACAAAGGCTGGGGAACCAGCCTCTCATTGGTTTCTACACTGGTTTCTGTGGGGTTCAGGGAACTATTATTTTTCCTTGCTGCTTGGCTACAGGTAACTGCACATACCATCCCCTGCTGGAAATTGTTACCCAGGATCACATCCACTGCTAAGGTATTGGTTACAGCCACCTGTTGCACAGTTCCCCCTGTTTCATCCCAGTCCAGGAGAACACTAGCGAGTGGCAATGTTTTCTCTTCACCAGTAAACCCTTGTACAGATATGTATTTATTGGGTATAAGCTGACCAGGCTGTACCAGATCCCCCTTTATCAATGTTAGGGATGCCCCTGTGTCCCTTAACCCCTGTTTCTGTACCCCATTTACCATGACTGGGTGCATGTGTTCCCTCATGTTCACTGGCATGCTCTCAGGGACACCCAAACAACCCACTTCTTTTCTAGCACCCTGCTGTGTATTTTGGCTTGCCTTTTTGAGGCACTGTCTGGCAATATGCCCAGTTTCTTTACATAACCAACCAGCATTTCTAACTTCAGATAAATCTTTTCTTTGAAACCTGGGGCTAACTGGTTTTGGTGGAGGCAGTGAGGGTTTTAGCTGCCCTGAAGGTGCGCTTTTTCCTTTCTGCACTGCCACGCCCGCTCCATTCACTCTCAGAGCAGGTCTGCTCTTGGCATAGTGATCCGAGAGTTCAGCAGCCTCTTGTACTGTTTTTGTATCTCGGTCCTCTAGCCGGGTTTTTAGCTCTGCTGGGCAAGCCCAATAAAACTGTTCTAGTAAAATCACATTTTCAATTTTATCAACAGAGTTTGCCTCAATTCCTTCCCACCAACATTTTGTTTGAAATTTAGCATCTTTGTTGAATTATAGAAAAGCCAACAGCACATGCAATGTAGACTGTGCAGCATACAATTCTTGGAACAAATAATAAACATATGGTGACATAATGGTCTCCGAAGAGATAAAATGTAACAACAAACTCCCTAGTTAGGACAATCCGTAACAAACTATAATTGAGACCTCCCCCTTCCCCTTCCACCCTCCTCCCCAACCCCGGAGAGTGCCTTGACAGAGGAAAAAGGCCAACGAGAGAGAGAAGGCTAACAAAGAAACAACCCTAAATAGCAAATTCCATCCAGGAGAGGCAAATTAGACAGTGGCTGTCAGAGACCCACATTGTATTGGGCTTACTTCAGATACAGTGCACATAATTTGCCCTTCTGATTAAAAGAGGCCAAATGGTTTTGGGAGCTGGCTATTAGTTTCTCTGTATTAAAACACAAGGACATTTCTTTGAGCCATTCCGAGTACATGATGGGGTCTTGATCCATCCAATGCCTAAGGACCAGCTTTTTGACGACTATGGAGATTAAAGCCATATGGTACCTACGTTCCTTCACCTCGATATTGGAGTATATCCCTAATATACATATTTCTTTGGTGAAGAGATCTTTTAACCCCAGAAGCGGATCTAGGTTACTTCGTATTGTGTTCCATAGAAGTGACACCTTATCACAGTACCAAAGGATATGCAGAAGGTTCCCTTCTGCCACTCCACACCGAATACAGATGGAAGATTGGAGTTTACCAAATTTAGCAGATTTGATTGGCGTGTAATAAAGATTGTTCAGGATATGATATTGGGTCAATCTTTGGTTGTCCTGGGAAAGATACTTGTATGTGTCCTTCCAAATCAGACTCCAGGGGAGGGGAGACTCCGGAATAAGAGATGAGCAAATTCTTGAACCCACCAAGGTGTTGGGAATTAAAACATCCAACAGATAGGCATAAATACTAGCAATACCATGGGGTTTAACTGCGGACTCTTGAATTCTTACCAGGATGGGCCTTGTTTTGGAAGGAATAAATACAGACCCAAATAGATTAGCTATTAGGTGTCTCAATTGGAAAACCTTGAAAATGTGCCTCTGCTGTATATTTAGGTAGGTTAGTATATCTGCAGAGGATAAAAGTGAGCCTTAAAAATATAGGGACTCCACTGAGGAGTCCTGAATTTGGGGAGCCATTGCAAGGTTAGCCAGTTGCCCCCTATTTTGATGTTGGGGTTAAGTATGGGGGGTTGTGCCAGATCTTTGGTATATGGTATGTTGAAGAAACTCCAACACTGGGATAACATTTTTATGGAAGTACCTATAACCGACTCCCGTATGGTTTTGGGTAATGCAGAGAATGAGTGGTAGAAGATTTGGGGAGGTCGCATCTTAAATTGACCCAGAAGTTTAAGCTCCAATTGAAGCCAGGTTGGTTGGGGTAAGTTGGATTGGGGGGGTTGACCATTTCCCAATTTTATGTAGTTGACTAGCCCAATAATATAGTAAGAAGTTAGGGAGATGAAGGCCCCCTTTGTCCCTAATTACATTAAGTTTAAGGAAGGCCCTTCTAGGTTGCTTACCTTTCCAGATAAAGCTGGATAACTCAGAGTGTATCAGTTTGAAATACAATCTGGGGAACCATATATTTAACAAGTTTAGGGGGTAGAAAATCAGGGGTAGTACATTCATTTTAACAATATTGATGTGCCCCCATAGGGATAATGGTAAATTTTGCCACCTATTAAGGTCTCTCTGGACCATTATCAGCAAGTCATCCAAGTTGAGCTTCCTGACCACCTCAGCCTCACGGGCCAGGTGAATGCCCAGATATTTAAGCGAAACAGGGGACCACACCATACCAAACTGAGTGAATTAAGTGTGAAAGGTGAAAGAGTTTAATGGGAAAATAACTGATTTAGAGAGGTTGAGTCTATAGTTGGACACCTGGCCGAATCATTCAATAATTTGTAAGGCTTGTGCTAGGGATGATTCTGGGTTTGTAAGGTATAGTAAAATATCATCTGCAAAGACCGACAGAGTCAGTGGGATTTGAGAGATCACGCAGCCTGTAACCCGTGTTGAGGCCTTAATGCTAATTACCAGGGGTTCTGAATACAAATTAAGAAGGTAAGGGGATAAAGGGCATCCTTGCCTGGTACTAGAACCCAGGGGGAATCGGGAAGAAAAAACCCCGTTGCAATAAACTTTGGCTGAGGGTGACTTATAGATCATTTTAATCCACTGGATAAAGGTATCAGGAAAGCCCATTCTCCTCAGAGTGGCCCACAAGAAGTCCCAGTTCACCCTATCGAAGGCTTTTTTAGCGTCTAATGCAACCAAGGTCATAGGGGACTGAGAATCTTGAGCAAATTGGAAAATATGGGAAAGGGTTTGCAAATGATCTGCTGCCGACCTGCCTTGAACAAAGCAAACCTGTTCCGGGCTTAGCAGGTATTGCCAGATCTTCTTAATTCGAAGAGAGAGAATCTTGGATAGAATTTTGATATCATAATTTAGTAATGAGATTGGTCTCTAGCTGGCTGGATCTAACAGGGGCTTATCTGGTTTTGGGATTAAAATTATCATGGCTTCTGACAGAGAGGGGTTGAGGCAATCTGTGGAGAACATGTAGTCATATAATTTCAAAAGTAGAGGGGCTAGCTCTTTGCAAAATGATTTGTAAAAATTTGGGGGGAATCCATCAGGCCCTGGAGCCTTATTCAAAGGCAGCCCATTAATTGCATCTTCAACTTCAGTTAAAGTGATAGGAGAAGATAACACATCGTGTGGTGTAGCCTGAAGGAAGTAGTAACCCCATCCAAAACTGCTCTATCTTGTGAGAGATGGTTGGGACACACCCTTTGCCATAGATCTCTCTATAAAAAGATTCAAAAATTTAGGCTATATCTCTAGGCATCATTTTAACAGAGCTGTCATGGGAATTCAGTGCCGGATTAGCCTTGAACTCTCGCTCTCCTCAGTCTAAGGGCCAACAATCTTCCCGGCTTCTCCCCTTGGTCTAAGTAACGAGAATTAGTTTTGAGCATAGCATACTCTGCTTTTTCTCTTAGTAAATCATTGTATTCGCTTCTGAGTTTAATTAAAGTCTCCAAATCTTTTTGAGAACTAGATAGAAGGAGGCCATTCTCAGCTATCCTGATTTGATTAGACAGTAAAGTGACTTTAGCTTCTCTTGCCTTTTTCCTATGGGAGAATAGCTTAATAAGCTCTCCTCTAATAAAACATTTAAGGGAGCCCAAAGTATATCATCCCTAGAAACGGAACCTTGGTTAAGTTCTAAAAAAGATAAAATCTTAGATTTAATATGGGAAACTGTAAGATCTTCTTTTAGGAGTTGCGTATTTAATTTCCAGGAGGTATCCCTCTGCCCCTGTAATCCAAGGGAAACCATGAGCCAGACCAGGGAGTGATCTGAAATAGTAATAGGCTCTATGCTTGCTTGGTGTATGTTACACAGAGGAGTGGAGCTGGTTAGAATGTAGTCGATTCTTGACCACATTTGGTGGACCTGGGAGTAAAAGGAAAAGTTGTGGCTCGTAGGATTAAACAGGCGCCAAGGATCACATAACCCTAGCAAATGCATGAAATCCTTGAGAGCTAACTACAGAGGGGACAAAGGTTTAAATGGCCTATAGGTTTTATCCATCTCCTGGGATGGGGCTATATTCCAATCACCACCTAGAATAAAAAGGGAGGGCAGGAATCTGCTCAGTTTGTCCACTAGGGACATAAGAAACTGGCGGTCACCCCCTACTGGACCATATATTGCGCCCAGTACCACAATGCTATTATTAAGCTGACGTTTGACCATAACAAATCTACCCTCTGGATCTAAAATGCTATCCTCTACTACAAACATAATATGTTGCTTAATTAATATGGCCACCCCCTTACTAGCAATTAGACCACTGGCTATGAAGATCTGGGAAAATCCCAGCCTACATAGTCCTTTAGCTTCTGAGATAGACAAGTGCATCTCTTGCATGAAAAGTATATCCATGTTTAATAAAAAGCAGTTGTGGAGAATCTGATGTCTTTTGGTAGGGTCTCTGATGCCTCTGACATTCCAGCTGGCAAACTTAATCGGCCTCATAACCATATGGGTTGGTAACATGATCGAGAAAACCAAAAGACATTATCCCCTCTAGTATATTCAGAAATATTAGGCACTCTCCGAACCTCCCCCGTTCCCAAAACGAACCATTAACATCCAAACATTCCATAGAATCTAAAGCAATGGGTTGCAGATAGTAAACCTTAAAATCAAAAAACATCCTGTGTTTGTTGAGCCAGAACAGTAACATATACTGCCACCCCCACCCCCTATTAAATCCAAATTTGCAATCACTTATACCCCATAACCTATATACAAGTGGTCCTCTTAGATCCAGCAGAGGATACCTTGACCAAGCAGGTCTGATGTGCAAGGACCATCCCCCAAGGCTAGCAGACCCAGGCTTCATTGAAACAACTGTATGGCTGTGAGAAAATTGAACCATTCTTGGTAAAACAGGAGCAGCAGCCTGAAGCAACCCAGAAAGCATTGAAAACCAGGGTACTGCCACCCCCTCTTTTGCACCACAGGCTGCTGAGCAGGTTACCCAGGGATAGCTCAATCCTTGTGCCCCCCGACCCAGCCAAAACATTAGGGCACATTAATTGCATGGCCCTTGGAAAAGGAAAAGTCACTATCAATAAACTGGAGAGAATGATAACAGAAAAGATCCTACCAGCACTCTCGAAGCATGGAGAAGCTTCTTTGTAGCGGGACACCATCTCCCCTGAGCAAAACTTATGAACGCTACGCCTAGAATATCACTGGAGAGCTGGAAGGGCATTACAAACTAAACTTATGTTGGCAATAAAAGTAGATCCTGCTGAGGTGAATGCTAATTCTGCACCACAGGAAGAGTGAGGGGACATAGTAAGCCAAGGATCGGTCGATCCACCAAAATTGCAAACCGACAGGAGTCGTTTGCAGGAACTTAGTTCCTACCCTCCCTCCCTCCCAGGGCAGCCTACAGATCTATGGTTGCTACATAAAGCCTTTGGGCTGCACCCAAACTCCAAACAGCCCCAGCACTCCAAAAACTGAGAAAAACAACAACATTAAACCACCAGGCAAGGAAACCATCCAATTACAACATTTTGGGAAGAAAACTTAGTTGGACAGCATTCTATGAATATAGTTCAGCCACTCTTAAAAGATTGGGCGCTTCAGGGTCAAATCAGCCACAGCTTGGTCCAGCTTCTTGTATGAGTGCCACACACCGTCCAATGCCACCTGCAGCCTCGCCGGGTAGCTCATCCAGAAGCGTATACCCACAGCCATCAACGTGGTCACTGTCGGATGGAAAGCTTTCCTTTTCTGTGGTGTTTCATAGGGCAAATCTTGGGTAATTCTTAGCTTATTGCTATCCCAGTAGATAGTTTTCAGCTCCTTGATTTTGGCCAAGATGTGTTGTTTTTCAAGGAAGCTGAGCAGTTTAATGATTATGGGTCTCGGAGGTGCTCCAGGTGGAGGCCTTGGTTTTAATGAATGGTGTGCCCTCTCCACATGGTACTGAGGGTTAAAAGGTGAGGGACCAACTATTTTGTTCAACAGCTTTTGGATGAAGGCCGTGATGTCCGTACTCTCCTCCGATTCTGGCAGGTCAAGTATTAAGATGTTGTTCCTCCTGCTACGGCCTTCAAGATCTTCCATTTTCAGCTGGAGTCTAGCTATTTGTTGTTTAAGGTAGATAATTTCAGGGTTGATTTTTGCTTTCCAGGTTTCTAGGGAGCAGGTCTTAGCTTCAGAGTTGCCAACTCTAATGGTGAGCGAGGCCAGATCACTCCATATAGAGTTTAGCTCCATTGAAATATCTTGTAAAGTATCCCAGAATGGGATTAATTCTTGTAAAAAGCGATCCTCCGTACGAGGACTGGGAGAGGAACCAGAGGGACTAGCTTTAACAGCATGCCCAACATTCTGAGTTTTAGATTTCTTGGGACACTTCTCTGCGGTAGTCAGAGGTATGTGTTTTGCTCCCACAGGCTTCATCTCGGCCTCTATGGTCTCCACAGAACCAAAATGATCCAAGTTAGGATCCGATTACAAGTCTGGCACAGTAGCGTTACTGGCAGTCGGATTAAGCTGGTAGGTAAGTTTGCATAGTGAAAAGGCCACAAAATCGGTAAAAACTAGGAGTTTTGCTGGTCAGTAGGAGAGAGCTCTCGATTATGCTGCCACTAGGTGCACTACATCACGTGACCTCACTCACCACCAACATTTTAAAAACTGATGTTGTTTCGTGGCTAGCTCCTCGTAGCTCACATCAGGGCTTCTCCTGAGCTTACGGAATTTAGCTTTGTATGTTTCAGCAGTTAATTCAAATTTTTTAACAGTGCAGCTTTTAGGTTTCTGTAATCATTGCCGTCTTTATTATCCATTTGACCCAATGCATCCCGAACTCTCCTAGTAAGTAGGGAGGATAGCTGAAGCTCCAGGACTCTCTAGGAATTTTAGCTTGAATGCAAACTTTTTTCAAAAGAATTTAAAAAGGCATCCATATCTTCCCCTTACTTAAACTCAGCTATTAATTTGGAGTTCAATTTGTAACCCAGTCTTACAGTCCCAGTTAAACCCAAGCCACTTACCTGCTCTGGTGCTGCTGGTCAGAGTCGTAGCTTCTCCAGTTCATGTTGCCACTGGCGCTCCTCTTCTCCTCTCCTCTGCCTGTCTGCATTCTCGCTCTCTCTTCTCCTCTGCAGCTCACTGGTGCTCACACTCCTCATGGTCTGCCTCCCTCTGTTGTCATTCTGTCTCCAGTTCCATCCTGCACAACTCAATTTACAGTTTGAGTACTCTGGATTCAGGATACTGGTGACCATCCACTGCTGCTGTGGCCCTTCACTGACAGTGACCCTGCTGTCCTTTTCAGTCATGGTCAGTGACTCACTGCTCTGGGTATCTGCTACCATCAGGGCTTCTATAAGGTTCTGCTTTTTGGCTGTCACCTCAAACAGGACTCCCCCTGTCCCCACATAACTGCTTCAAGTAATCTACAGTGTGCCTGCTGTAGTCGGAAGCCATCTTCTTCTTCCCTGACTATGGCTACTCTGACTGCACTTTAGAGAAAAAAAAATGGGTAGGAACTGGGCTGTACACCAAGTGATATATAGTTCTGTTTCCTTTTTTAAAATAAAACTCTGTATTTTTCCTTTCTTTATAAGAGAGCTTACAGTCTCAGCTGACATAGAACAATAAAGCTTGTGATACCAAAATTATGCCACCACTGCCAACCAATCTGTCACAAACCCACTCAGCAGGTCAGGCCCTATACTCCCAAAGTGCCAACCTCTGAGCACAGTCTTGTGAACAGTGTAAAAGACAAGGTAACCCTCTTGTCTGTTTTTGTGAGTTTTGATCAACCTTTGGTCTCCAGTTCTGGGGGGATTCAAACTGTTAACCTCTTGTTAGCATACCCTATGCACAGGCTCAGATATATCTGCTTTTGGGGGGCCAGATATCTTTGCCTACAGGCACTTAACCAGGTATTCAGAGATGAACTCTTTAAAACTTTAATGAGATCTCTAGATTTAATGCTTCTCTGTCCAGTTTTTTTTTATGATTAATCATCTTTATTGTTTTCACAAACATCCCAACCATATAAACAGAAAATGATGTACTGAACTGAAAGTGCAGAATAAAGTCACAAGAATACTCAATTGCTAACCGCACATTCAGTCGGGATATAAACATCCTCCCTCCCACATCACCCCACCCAAGGTTACGCAAAGAAAGGAGTACATTAATTATCAACCCTGAGGCATTCTAGAACCGGGTTTCCAAGCCATAAGAGAGCTTCTAAAGAACTCCAGAGGACGATATGAATTCTGCCTACCATGCATATGGAGCTGATATGTTTCTCCAACTGGAGCGCCAAGGTACATTCACGGTACCACTCCATCAGAGATGGGGGTTTATCAGTCGACCAGTGTATTAAAGTTGACAATTTCGCAACAGCTGAAACAAGCGACAATTGTGCCTTTCTAATCTTGGGGGTGCCCGCTGGAAAAAGACACAGCAAACATGCCTCGGGGTGAACATATTAGTTAATCCAAGGATAGGATCTAAGAGACTATTAATGGCACTCCAAAAGCCCTGCATTACAGGACATGACCATAGCATGTGATATAGAGTGCAGTCATCCTTCTTGCATTTCCAGCAAAGAGACGTGCCTTTGCCCCACGCCTACGTAGATGAGATGGAGTTAGATATAGATGATGCATTATGTTAAAATGCACCATCCTGAGTCCATCTTGTTTTATGCATTTATACATTGTACTCCAGAGCTTTTTCCAAAGGCCAGGAGTGTCCAGAATGCCTAACTCCCTTACCCAGTAAAAGCATACCCCTGAAGGGAGCCTATAATCCCAATCCTGAAGTAACTTGTAAACTTTGGAAACCAACCGTGGTTGGACAGCTATAGCGAGAAGGGCATCAATATCCTTAACCCCATGGTCAGCTGGGGACACCTGAGGAGAAACCGGGGCTAGGGCCTTACTAATTTGCAACCACTTAAATAAATCTCGGTCCGCAACTCCATGAGACTTCATCAAGTGATCGAAGGGTAGAGGGCTACCATGCGCCCAAAAATCCGAGACTTTAAAGTGACTAATCTGGGGCCAGAAGGCCATGGCCACAGTAGTACCTCCAACCTTAATATGCGGGTTTTCAAAAATAGGTTGGCTGTCTGATAGGTACCATTTGGACCCAAGATAGTTTTGCAGTTGCTGAAATGCCTTTAACGACCATCCCATAGGGTTATTTTTAAGAGGTTTAGGGGTAGCTGACGGGGAAACAAATAGCAAGGCCCGTAAAGAGCTCTTCACTCTCTTCGCTAAACCATGCTCAATGTCCAGCCATAAAGGTAAATAGGCTGAGTGCCTACTCCAATCACTCCAAAAGCTCAACTTGCAAACATGCTGTGCTGCATAATATAGGAAAAGAGAGGGAGCAGCTAAGCCACCCTTTAGCTTTGGGGTTGTCAGCTTAAGATAAGATCTGTGGATACTTTTCCCCTGCCACAGAAAGGAATTAAACATCCTCTGTAAATTGGAAAACCACCTTTTTGGAAGGTATGCCCCAAGCATACCTATGGGGTATAATAATCTAGGTAGAATGTTCATTTTTAAGATATTCAACCTACCCCAAAGGGACAGAGAGAGTAATCGCCTCTGTCTAAATCTCCCGATATAGTTTGAACTAGGCTGCCTAGATTGTTCCTAATCATTATGCTCAGGTTTGTGCTAATGTTAATTCCCAAGTATATTAATGATTTTGCCTCCCAACAAAAGTCAAAAGGTAGCAAGTCCACCTTTATAACATTATTATTTAAGGGAAGGATCGTTGTCTTTACTCGATTTAACTTGTAATAAGATACCTTGGAGAAAGAATCGATTTCCTCCAAGATAACCGGGAGTGAAGTCTCCGGATTTTCAATATGTAGCAACACATCATCATCATAAACCGAGTGTATATAGCTGGTTTCCCCCACCTGTATACCCTTAATGAGAGGATTTCCTGCCAATCTGTGCAAAAACGGCTCTAGATATAAGTTAAATAATAGGGGGATAAGGCATCCTTGCCTCGTACTCTCGCCTAACTTTATTACTGGAGACAATATCTCCTGCTGCACTTAGCTCTAACAGAGGGAAAGGAGTATAAAATTTGCAGCCATCTCAAGAAAACCTCTGCAAACCAAAGGCCGATAGAGTAGCAAATAGATAATCCCAGGACACTCTGTCGAATGCCTTTTGCATCCAAAGACGAGCACTACTGGGGTTTTGGACTCTTTGGTCACAGGATAAGGTGTAATAGTTTCCTCAAGTGATCTTGAGGTGATCTCCCACCATAAAACCACTTGTTCCTACTGACCAGCTTGTCCATAACTCTGGACAACCTATTAGCAAGAATTTTCTCAAAATTTTCGTGTCCATATTTAGAGAGATATAGGGCGTAGGCTGTCCATACTAAAAGGATCCTTCCTGCTTCAAATTAATGAGGTCATCGCCTTTTGAAATCTAGGATCAGATAGTCCATTATCAAACCAATATTGGAAGACTTTCAACAAAATTGAGATACTAATGGGAGACATACCTTGTAGAAATTGCTGGGGAACCCATCAGGGCCAGGGGACTTGTCTAAGGGCATCTGTTGGATAGCCTGATGAATCTCTAAAGCCAAGATTGGGGCACTCAAAAAGGCCATATCTCCCTCAGCTAGTTTTGGCAGTACAACTGAACTGAGATATGAGTTAATATCATCTGTTGAGGGTTTGGATTCGGATCTACGTATATAACCTCTGGAAATACACCCGAAGGCCTTGACATTTCCCAGGTCCGTGCAGACCTGCTCACCCTGCCCTATGTGAATACCGCTATGAAATGAACTGAATCTAAATGATGGATTCATGGCAGTAACTTCCTGCCTTTCTCCCTATATCCAAATATTGGAGCCTCTGTCCACAAAGGGCCAGTTCCAGCCTGCTGCAATATTAAACCAGAGTATTGAGCCTGCAGTTGATGGAGCCTTGCCCAATTTGCCTCAGTCGAGAAATGGGATAGACTATTCTCTCGTCCCTAATCGAAGTTGGTAGAGTCCAATTGCTCCCTCTGATGGCGTTTCTTTCTAGAGGCTATCTTAATCAGCTCTCCTCAAGGAGCATTTAAGGCAGCCTTATTAGGTCTCTTTGGACCACTGAGCCTTGGTTATGTTCCAGGAAGCGCTGATAAACTCTTCAATGCGTCTCAGGAGGATTCTTCCTTCAGCATCTGACAGTTTAGTCCCCATTCGGAGAGCATCTACCCCAGGGCTAACCTGTACCAAACTAACCGGCGCATGATCAGATATTACTCTAGCAAATATATCCGCCTGAGTTATACCAGGCATAGCAGATGAGCTGGCCAGAATATAATCTATTCATGAATAAGTCTTATGTACAGCAGAGAAAAATGTATTGCTGCAACACAGGATTAATTATACGCCAAACATCGACCAGGGCAGCCTTGCTAATGAGATCCTTCAAGGCCCTTTGTGCTGGGGATAAACCTCGCCTCTCTTTACACGATCTATCTAGGTCATTCTGAAGAACTAAATTCCAATCTCCCCCCAATACCGTAAGCTTTTCAGGATCGGATACCACCAGATGCAGCAATCTCATGAAAAAAGCTGGGTAATCACAATTAGGGCCGTATATAGAGCCCAATAAAATTGGCTGTGATTCAAGCAGACCATGTATAATAAATGTATCGACCTTCAGGGTCCCAAATCATTCACTAATTTAAAGGGATGTTCCTTGCAATAAGGATGGCAACCCCTCTCTTTGTGGATGTCCCTCCAAAAACTTGTCCTACCCACGCCTCTTCTAAAGTAATAGATGTCGCTTTATTAAATGTGTCTCTTGAAGAAACACAATTTGCACTCCCAATTGACGAGGTCTCTTAATATAATTTGTCTTTGACCCTATCCTTGGCTCCTTTAACGCTCCAGCTATGAACTTGTATAAATTACTATTTAGCTCAACTGTAAAATTAAAGTAGAGATGCATAAAGAATGTCTCAGCTGATTGTGCTATAACACTCTTTAGGAGCTTACAAGCTCCCTGACTCAATACATCAATGTTAGGTCCAGTCAAAACGTAACCTTGGTATCCCGCCCCCCATCCCTCAAGACCAGCCATCTCCTTTTGAGTCACAATCCTTCCGCCCCCCCCTTATAGAAATCACCTCAATAAAGCCCTCCCACCCCAAAACAATGCACATACCCCAATTCCAAGAAACTGCCTCCTAACCATAACCCACCACATGATTCTACTTCCAAACAGCCCGATCTGCTTGACCCCACCCCCGAGCTCCTCCTCCAATGAGACCCACTGCAAGACAACTACTCTGGATACCAAACTAACCTCATTGCAGAGATCTTGTACCCTAGTTATATAAGAATTAACCCCAACAAACTAGTGCCAGCTATTATCAGAAAAATAACTTAAAGCATTAGCTAACCCTCTCCGGGTGGTCTTAATAGCCCAATACTAAAATTAATTAGTCCCCAAGTGTCCACTGACTCCTTGTACATATGTATATAAAAGAAAAAAAAGGAAAAAGGGGGAGGGGAAAAAGTAAAAGGAAGACCCTCCTATTCGGATCCTGTAGGTAAGTCACACATGAAGTCACATAATATAAAATTTAATTCAGAAGGACTGGTATGAGACTCTGCAGTTCTCCTATTTAGCCACCACAGTGTCGGGTGCTCAAATTCCATGGTTCATCGTACTGACCAATGCCGATCCCAGGTCACCACTCGTGCCAGCACCCTCGAAGTGTCCAGTAACTTCTATACATATTTAAAAAAAAGGGGGGGGGGAAGGAGGAGGAAAAAGTCCATCATATTCCAATCCTGCAGATAAGTCCAGAACACACGAAGTCACACCGTATAAAGAGTTAATTCGGAGGGTTTAGCATGAGACTCTGCAATTCTCCTTTTAGCAACTCCAGTGGCAGGTGCCCAAAAGTCGATGGTTCATAACACTATTCAATGCCAGTCCCAGGTCTCCACACATTCCAACTCCCCCGTGAAACAGGGTGATTAAAGCACGCTGTGCCATCATGTAGGGTCTATCCACTGGCAAGCCCCTAAAAACATGCGGGGCTAATCTGAGTCGCAACTTCAACATAAAATGCCTGTGGCCCGAGATGAAGGAGCTAATGAACTCAGAAGTACTCAGAATCGTGCAGGGCCTTAGACACATAGTAAAAAATAACATAGGTCTACCTTGCCCACATCAGGAACACCGATAACCAACAAAAAGGCTCTGTCTTGCATAACCGCAGACCACCACCAGTGGGCGTAAGACATAACTCCACCGACTGCCCCCAAGTATCATACTTAGGACTCCTTTGATGTATCCCCCAGAGGGGCTAATTACTTATCCAATGATGCCATCAGGACTCTCAAATAAAATAGAAAGATCGCCACATGCAGATTTCAAAACTAGAGGGAGATCACTAAAGCTAGTCACTTAAAAGATCCGGAAAATAACCTTCAACTCTTGTATTGTTGTGCATGATTTGAATGACAGCCACTTTTCTTCGTGGTTTTATCAGCAGGACTGCAGGGTATTTGACCTTGTATGGCTTAGATGCTGCCATCAACTTAGAAACAATCGGTGCAATTTCTGTCTTCAGACTCACTGAGTGAGATAAATCCGGGAGTATACGAATCATTCTTGCCCTCCCATGACAGCTCTTTCACATCCCTTGCTTTGGCAAGAATGTGCTGTTTATCTAAATAATTCAAGAATCTCAGTATTAGTGGCCTGGGTGGCTGGCCCTGGGCAGGTGGCGGGCACAAAACTCGGTGGACTCTCTCAATAACATACTCCCCCCCCGGGGAGCGCCGGCTATCTTGTGGCAAAATTTCTGTAGAAAAGTAATTACGGCATTCCCTTCTTCCTTTTCTGGTATCCCGATGATTATTAGGTTATTCCTTCTACTGCGGCCTTCTAAATAATCTAATTTATCCTCTAGTTTCTTCATTCTCCGTCTTACACTGACTAATTCTGTTTCGCTCCTGTCTTGCTTATTTGCCAACAAAGTAATCTTGACTTCTGTGTCCCTGACTCTTCTAGACAAAACATCCACTGCTTTTTTGATATCTTGCAAGTCCTCTGAAATGGACGCAACGGTCGTCTGGAGAGGCTGCATGATTTCCAGGATTCTGGCTTCCGACAAGGGAATGTCAGATGTGGGTAACTTAGAGAGACTAGCGGCCTGCTGTTTGGCCCTCTTTGTGGCCTTCTCTTTCTCTGGTGTCTGAGGAGGCGAGTGCCTCGGTGGTGCCTTCTTCATGTAAATTTCCATTCACGAGCTGAGTTCAGGCTCCGGATCACAGTCCACAAGCGCACCACTCGATTTGGGACAATTTGGCTGCAGGAATGCTGCTATAAAAGGCCAAAATGAAGAGGTTAACAGCAGAGCTCTGGGAGTACACTGTCTGCACTCAGGCTGCCATCACGTGACTCCTTCTCTGTCCAGTTTGATAACACCATTCAAGCTTATGTCTATTGCCTGCTATAACCATGGACTTTTCTTACAAAATAAAAAGAAGTCAAAGACAGACCAAGTAAGTTCTAAAAATAATTTTACTAAAATAGTTAAAAATATGTGAAAAAACAAAATACAGAACTCTTATATCAAAAGACATACAAATCTTTTAAAAAGAAACAAGGTTTAAACAGTACAAATTCCTACTTCAGTACTTAGTCTCTAAATACTTGCTTAAGTGCTCCCCAAGATGTTTCATGGTCAGAGTCCAGGTCAGACTGTGTGTCTCCGTAAAGCAGAATTATACCTAAAGAACTGTATTGGCCAACCCCTTTTTGGGTGAGGTCAGCTAGCTCCTCCTCTGTCAGATTATATTTAACAAATATATATCTTATACAACCACAGGATGTATTTTCAAAGTATTACATTCTGCAATCCCCAGCATAACTCATGTGTGTCAAATTACATATCTTTGATCCATACTGCATTCTCCTCACATAGGCTTCATATGAGCATTTACAACCTCGCACTAATATATCACAATCTGCTTTTCTTCCTTCAACATCATAAACTTTTTTTTATGATTTTCCTGTCAACAAAGTTAACCTAAACAATTCTGTAATTAGCGCCTTGTCTGCTATGTAACACGTTGCATCTAAAAACTGAGTGTGTGTGATACACATGCTGTCAGCATTTCTCTTAGCTTGCATCTGTCCTTCAGCTGAAACTGGGTGGGGGGGGCGAGTGAGGTTATTCTAAGGGCACTTGATTTTCAGCAGGAGACATTCAGTAATACATTTTATTAAAAAGAAATGATACAGCATTCAGAACATAGCTGTCTACATCACAAGCAGTTCCACAACATATTCTCTCACTAGTTCCCAGGCATCTCCAACAGTCAGCGTTGGGTGAGAAACCTACAGTGGTAGTCATAGAAGTTTCACAGTTTTGAGGTGTACCTAGGTTTACTGAGGCAGAATGAGGCAGGATTATATTACAGTCAATGCAAATTACCTCAGTGGTACCTCGGTGGTACCTCAAGTTGGGAAACTTTCCATAACTACCTCTGTAGCTCAAAAAGCTTCATGTGAGACATACAAAACTGAGGAAGTATTTTATACTGAATCAGCTTACCTTGGGTATCTCTATTTCCATAGTAAGCATATTCCCATGAAGAACTCCAATCCTGATCAGATATGGAGGTGTCCAGCTTAGTTTACCATTTCTGTCTGGCTGAGGAAGTCAGAGAATAAAAAGTAAAAGAACTGGTGAGAATCTTGTATACAAAGCTAGCACCCTTTTCCAAAGGTCATATTTTAATCATTTGTTCCAACTCCTGATTACAGAGTAGAGAGAAGTCTGCTAAAAGAAGATGTTCTTTAAATATAGCTCAAAGCTGTAGGTAATAATGGAAGTGAAACCAAGGTAGACAATATGTCTGTTTAATTTCCGAGAAGGACATTAACTTGGATGAACCCTTGGAGAATATGTGACTAGTTTTGTTGATACCAACCTGTGACCAAAGTTTGTCTGACAGCAGCTTACCATCCATTGTAATGTGACAATTAGACCAAAGTGTCAATTTGGTAAAGTAAGATGGGTAGGGTTGATGGCCTTGTGTATTTTTTTTAGGACCTTGAAGGAGTCGTCTAGGCATGGGTTACCCTTTAGATTTTTAGGGGTGGGTAGATATATGACATCAGTAAGTTGGTTGGGTTTTAGGAGGGAGAGGGGTCAGAAAGTGGCTTGCAACAGGCAGAAGGGGCATGGGGTACCATAGGGGGTGTTGGGGAGTCAGTGGGCATGTGAGGATGTGATGTGGCACCTGATGAGGATGCTGATTAGATAGCCATAAGACTGATAAAATAGGATTGCATGGGGGGGGGTTCACTGACAGACACTGCAATGGCCCCATTTGGGTACATTGGTGGCTGGGGCTGCAAGAGGGCTATGCCCACCTGGGTCCATGGTGCTATCTGTTGCTGGAACCCCGGACCCATTCCATCAGCTTTATGGCTAGGTAAATGGCACCCCTGTCAGGTGCCACATCATTCCCTCGCATGCCCACTGTCTCCCCAAAGCCCCCCTATGGCACCCCCTTCTCCTTCTGCCCTGACCCTCTCCTGGAAAGCAGTTTCAACACCCACCAACCATCCAGGCCCTTCTAGTGTTGTGCTGAGCAGGGGGGGCTGGATTCGGGTGGCAATTCCTGTAGATGTACCAACTGTTTGACACTAGCCTATGGCTGAAGCAACTCTTGTGTTATTGAAACAGGGGACACCCCGCTTTTATAAAATTGGGTGCAGGGTCCCTGATACACAGAAAAGTTCACCACAGCCCCAGGGTGACCCACCTTGCATCACTGAATATACTCTTTGAAAATCAAGCCCTTAGAGTCTGGATGCAGTGGGTAGGGCCTGGGTAACCTGGGGCAATGATGTCAGTTGAGGCAGGTGAGCAGGACTTCCTCATTGCACAGCCCCTGCTTTTTCTCATTTTCTGATCCTCACCCCAAAGGTCATTATGCGTGCATGTAGTGGTGTAGGCATAAGACATGAAGACACTGCACATACTCGAATGCCTGCATGCAGCCTTTTGAGAGACAGTCACCATCCATTCCACTCAACTACTGCTGGATGGCAGTCAAGCAGCAGCAAGCACTATCCCCCCTTCTTGAGGGAGAAGAGCCATCTATGAATGCTCAATCCTCCATCCTCAGGCTGGCTCCTAAGCAATACTGATCCATTCCCAAAACTGGGTCACCAGTGTGGCAGGAGGTAAGTTGCCCAGTGGCTCAACACTCCATGCTACTGGACTGGCATATTGTGAGGACTCTCTAAACCAGGGTTTTTTTCTAGTATCGAGTGCCAGAAGAAGATCCTCAATGTGCTTAGCAGTGACATGTTGGAAGGTGAAGGTTGTATTATGATTTAATGAATTATGGTTGAGCCATACAGGTTGTTGAGCACATAGCTGGCCTTAAAGTTTATTTGCCAGCAATGCATCAAACACTAATCCTGCTATGGCAGAATGATTGCTAAAGAGTTTGAAAATGGAGTGTTTATCAGTGGTGGAATCACCACCCGGAGTGATTTTATGAGAACAAGGATGTGCATGCGAGTAGCCTTCTATATCCTTGAGCATTTTCCAGAACTTCTTTGCATCATTTGTAGCATTATCAATTTCTGAATGGAAGTAGCTGCTGGCCTTTGCTGCTCTAATAAGCCTAGTGCACCTGTTCCAAGCAGCTCTAAAGGTTGCCCAATCAGTTGAAAGTTTGTTTTTTCTTGCCTTTTTCCATAAGGAGTTCCTATCCAGTAACTCAGCTTTCAGATGCTTTCTCTCACTGTGTTGTTCTTGAGTCTCCCAGCATTACCATGGTAGACCTTTAAATGGAAGTGGCCAGGAGATTTGAGACTAAAACTGAAAAAATTTAGCCAGCCTTGTGGCGTTGAGGGTTGAGGCACTGAATGCCACACCTCATGCCACACTGGTGACCTGGGTTTAGGAAAGAGCCCAGGTTGTCGGGGGTCAGCAGGGGAGGAAGAGGATCAAGCATCCAGAGGACAGCTCTCCTCTCCTGGGAGGGAGGGGGGTTCCTGTTCAGTGCTTGACTGGCCTCCGGTGGAAGCCAGAAGCATAGTAAGCACTGGAGCATAGAAAAAGAGGGTCAGGAGTGGCAGACATCGGTGGCAATGCCTTGACGTCACGGTGCTAGCCACTCCCTAGAACAGGGGAAAAGACCCTTAAAGCTGCGGTGGAGACGGATCACTAGAGCTTGCCCTTGATTTGTGACTGCCCTCCTGGCACCTTCCTGACTGACAAGACTAGAAGTTTGGAGTGTTGGGGCCCACCCTGTCCCCACCCAGGGGGTAAAACCATGGCTGCATGGATGAAGGAGGGTCGACCAGGTGATGTGGACCACAGAGGGATGACTCCGAGGTGCTCCCGAGGAGACCAGAGCTGGGGGAAGAGGAGGAGAAAAAAATAGCAAGTTCAAAAAAATATATTTTTTATGTTCCAATTATAACAATTTGAAGTATTAATGTAAAAGGGTGGGGTTACTGACACTGAACAGGCAGCAACAATTATGTAAAACAATCTATAAGCAGCATTATAAATTGGGTAAGAGAAATACTCTACTGTGATGGGTGGAATCCAATCACATGACTTTGTTGTTATACCAGCACAATGGCACAGGTTAGAAATGCTTAACTTTGTGAACCGCATTACTCAGTCCTAAAATAAACAAAAAAACAGCAAGTCATTTTATAATCACAACAAGGCATTCCAAGGTTTGTGTAATTGAGGAGTAATGGTACTTCTCAGGTACGTAAAGCCCTTGGCTTTGTCTCGGGCTTCCTTTTCTGAGGTGTGCCATTATCCTACAATAATGCATGCTCTGTCACCCTGTCATGCTTTCTAAGTAATTCTGAAGAGCCTAATTACCATAGTTTAGAAAAGGGAGACAGGGAAGTGTTAGTTTAACTAGCTGTTCTAATCCTGTAGATAAAAATGTTCTTACTATGGTGTATAGTAAATTTAAGCTCATACACAAAATATGAAACTATTATTAAATAATCAGTGCTAACACTGTGTTTATTATGTTATTCTGTTATTATTTATCATTCATTAGCATAAGTACTGTGATGCTGGAATTCCTTTGCAAATATACCAAAGGACTTGGGCTAGCCATATCTGCAAGATAGCTACTGTGGAGTGAGTCTACAAAGAAAAGAACAGTTTGACATGTACAAGTATGCCAATATGGGAAGGAAAGAGTTAAAACCATCTCTTAAAAAGAAATGTCTTAGAAATACATTAACTTTGAGTTACAAGGACAGATAGACTCACACTGGTGACTGTCCATTCTTAGATCAACCAGATAAACAGTCCCACATTTAGAGGTCACTGGCATTTAGAATGTTATCTCTAAGTGGTAAAGTACAATGACTGGAATGACTCATGTTAAGACTCTTTGGAAAGAAGGACGTAACCTGCAAAATCTTTTAGCATAGTATGAAGGAAAAGCAAATGCTGCAAATGTCTGCCTTATAGTATTAAAAAGTACAGTGAGACAGAATACAATATGCCTAAAAATCTTGTGAAGTGCTACAAACTTTTATCAAAAGGACATAAATATCTATTACTAGAAAAGCTTGTAGCCACCTCATGAAAAACAAACTCTGGTCAGAGCCAACAAGGCTGCATAATACTATTGTACAAGGATTAGGAACCATCTACAGGGAAATTTTTTCTATATGGAACCTCGAGCAGCTCAATATTTCTTTCAAGCTGCCAATCAATAAGAATATCCAGCTGTGATTGCTGGCCCTGTTAAAGTTAACACATTCTCTGGTGTCCACAGGTACATCCCACCCTCTGACCACTGGGCCTGCAAATAAAAAATCATTCTCTAGTGTGCAGTAGCTCCATCATTGTCCAATCACCTGCCACATTAATATATAATTCCACTGCTGCAGTATAAGACCGGTCTGGTCCAGTGGTGTGGAGGGATGAGGGACGGTGTGCCTTACCTACTACCACATTAGAGATCTGAGTTCAGGAAGATGTTCAGGTTGTCAGAGGTCAGACAGAAGACTGAGCATTCATCAGATAGCTGTCCTGTCCCTTGGTGGGGAAGCACACTGACTCAACCCTTTGGCTTCTCCCAGGTGAAGGCAGGAATCCAAGGGGAGAATGCAGAAATGGCTAGCGCAGGCTCCATAAAGCCCTACCTACCTATCCCTGTCCCACACCACCATGTGGATGATTGGCTCAGTTCTGGATGTGAGTGGCTGGGTGGGGGTAGGATGGCTCTCCCCTTCCTGGCCCTATCATGGAGGGGGGCAATCCATGGGGAACTTTAAACTCAATGGTCTGAGACAGGGGAGTGGCAAACAAATGAGGTGGGGACAGGGCTGAGGGCTTTCCTAAGTCAAAAGTCAAAAAGTCCTACAGAGGGGAGGAAAATGCTACAGTATGTACCACCTTAATCACAGGACTGTACCCCCCCAACAGTCACAGGACTGGTATGCCCCACTGTCAGTAATTTCACCAGGCACACACCACTGACAGCCACAGAACTGATTCCCATTCCCATATGGTCACAGAACTAAGCATACTACTATGACAGAACTGCCCCCACACCTGCAACAGTGCATGGATGATGCTCTCCACAGTCACAGCCAGGGCTATCTTTGGGGGGGGCAATAGGGGTAGCTGCCCTAAACCCCAGGGGTCCTCACACTTTGAAACAAAACCTACCAGCCAGGGTATCAGATGATTCACTTATTAAGACCCAACTGCAGGCAGCTCTGCAGACAGCTAAGGTAAGTCATTTGATCATGTGGTTACTGTTGGAGCGCTGTGCAAGGTCAAATGATCAGGTGTCACATACGTGCACACTCTTTCCTTTTTCCACTCCAAATCGAGAAACCCTGATACCACAGTAGGCGCTTTCACTTGGGCTTGCCCGAATCTGGGGCACTCGGCCTCTCATCCCAGACTGAGTCACGTGTCTCGCTGACTTGGAGAAGTCACTCTCAGAAGTGCCAGCACTGCATGACCCATCATCTGGAAATTTGCACTGGGCCACTGGCATTCGGCATAAAAAAAAAAAATGAACAATTATTTGTTTGACCCGGCACCATGGCTGCGCCTTTCTTCCTCGAATCCTCAGCTGGGCTCTGATGGTGAGACTTGCGCGTGTTGGTCTCACTCTCAGTGTGGGGCGGTTGAGTGGGTGACGGGTGCTGGTATTGGTAGTAGGGTTTGAGACTTGAGTGGGTCTTTCAGGGAGATTCAGAGCAAAGATCAGGTGCTCCATGGCCTCAGCAATTTCCAGTCCAGATGATGTCTCTGAACAAACAGGTAAACCAAATCCAGGCAGTGGAGTGTGGCAGGAGGCAGTGTATAACCTCTTCAGAAGAATCACAGGGGTTGCAGAGACGAGACACACTGCAGTACAGTTATAAACTGCCATGGCCTGCAAAAGTTTACCTATATCCTGGAAGCTGTTTGGATCTAATGACTAACATGGATACACATTAGCTACAAACATGGAGATCGCAATGACCTATATACTGTATCTCTATAGCCCTAAAGAGCTTTTTTTTTGAGTTACCCACTGTAGCAGATCTCTATAGCCCTAAAGTTTTTTTTTCTGTCACCTGCTTTCTCTGGTGGCTCTCCCAGCCACAATGAGTTTTTTTTCTTTCAGCTGCCCACAGTAGTGGGTCTCCACAGCCCTGAAGGGCTTTGTACTTAAGCTGCCCATAATGAGGATCTCCGCAGCCCTGAAGGTCTTTTTTCTTTCAGCTGCTCACTGGCACTGTGGCCTTTTGTCTGCCTTCAAACACAGGCAGCACAGATTCTTGTAATTCTGGCTCAGCAGCACTGAAGTCTCCTGCCTACCCCAACAGTTGTGGGGTCTTTTATTTACCTCTTTGTCACTGAGGTCTCCTGCCCACTTCCAAAAATTACAGACAGTACCAGTTCTGCTGTGAAATATGACAGTAAGCAAACACCAGACTGTCATTTGTCAATTATAGGGGGCCCCGTGTTTTACCTCTACCCTAGGCCACACAAAGTCTAAGGCCAGCTCTGGCCAAAGCAGTAATCCCCACCCCTAACAGTCACAACACTGTGCCTCAGTCACAGCATTGATGACCACCCCACACAGTCGGGACTGACCGCCCCCCCAAACAATCACTTAGTTTAGCGCCTTATGCAACCATTCTGCCAAATGTACAACTTCCTGTAAATGCATCAGTCCCTCAAAGCTGTAGAACTGCACAGAAGCAGACCTCCCAAAAGTCACAGGAATGACCCTCACCCTGACAGTCACAAATCTGACACCCTATCCCTGACAGTTACATAACTGACCCTTCTCCTGACAATCACAGGATTATAACACCTCTCTGACAGTCACAGAGCTGACACCCTCCACCAGCATGCACAGCAATGACCACGCCAAACAGTCATAGGACTGTACCATTCCCCTGCCCCAGTCACAGGACAGTATCAGCACCACCACCCCCACAGTCACAGGATTGTACCAGCGCCCGCTCCCCCACAGCCACAGGACTGGAACACCCCCTTCCCTCACAGTCATGGGATTGTACCACTCCTTCCCCTACAGTCACAGGACTGTACCACACCCCTACAATCACAGAACTGTACCACTCCACTGAGAGTCACATGATTGACACCCTCCACCGACAATCAAGATAATGACCACTCACCTGTGGCAGTAACAGCACTGATCCATATCCCTGGGAGTCACAGCAGTTTCTCACTATGCCCAACAGTCACAGAACTGCCCCCCCCAATCTGGCAGTAACAGGAATGACCATACACCCCGAGAGTCACAGATCCCTATCACCCCATAGTAACAGCACTGGTCATAGCATTACACCCCACCCCCATCTTACAGCACTGATCATCCATCCCCAAGAGTCACAGCACAGCCACCTTACCCCCAAATGTCACAGGACTGACAACCTCTACCATAAGTCCATTGTATAATTTCACAGCTGCTTAACCCCTTCACACCTCAATATTTTTCCATTTGAATGTATTAAAAAATATGAGTATTTACTCAAAACTAAACTACTCAGGCATAGAACATCACAGACATGTAAGGTTTCCTGTTTCAGTTGCAGTTTCTCATGGGTTTTTAAAAACAGTATGCCATGTCATCAGTGGGTACCCCACTGTCGTACAAAAGGCACACAAGCAACACATTTGTTTGTCCAAACTTTTGCAAATATGTATTTCTGGTGCACATGGAAAGCTGTGAAAAAATATTCTTGAGGTTGTTGTAGGTCAGGGATGCCATGTTAGTCTATTCCAGCACTACAGTACCTAAGAAACAATGATGTGATGTGCTATTATTCACTTTGTGGCAGCTTTGTTATCTTTTCTTTATGTTTCCACAGTACACAACAGTTTGGAGAAATGTCGAAAAAAGGGACTTGCTGTTTTCCAAAAATCAGCTACTCATGGGCCATGAAGTAGTGAGGAAGGGGAAAATCAAACATACTGAGTAGAGAGAGAGAGAGAGAGAGGAGAGACAGGGGTACTGGTATAAGGACAATGCCATGACCCTGTACCAATTCCAGCAAACAAGATGGACCATGAGGTTTCCTTCTGCAGGCTACTTTTTTATGTTCTAATTGCAAAGAAGTAACAGTTCACTTGTAACTACTGCAGATTTTTTTTATTTTATCAAAAATAAATGTAAAAAAAATGAAAACACACTATATTTTCCATGTACTACTGCAATTCTCTACTGTGAAAAATTTTGCAAATTACAGCAGAGACCATGCTGCTGTATTTTTAGTTTGGCAAGAAATCAGGGGATTAAAAAACATTTGAAAGAGAAACTTGTTTGGAATCATAAAAGAAAACTATGTAAATGTGTAGAAACAGTAATCTGCCCTCTCCTGACCCAAAACCACACCCATGTCTTTCACCAATGTCCACTACAAGGCCCTAAAACCCACAGACACTACTAAACTTATTCATAGGAACAACCTGAAACCCAGCAAAGCGGCTGATGGTATTGACTAAAAAAAATCCTCCAACTGTCCATCTATCCCCTAGTGGTCCCCATCACCAATGTACTCAACTGCTTTCTGTGCTCTAGCCGTTTCCCTAACACCTAGAAAACCACTACCATTAAATCGCTATTTAAGTCTGGGTACAGAAACAAAGTCGGGAACTATCATCCTATTTACCTACTCAATCCCCTGTCTAAAATAATTGAAAAGGTTGTGCACTCTCAAACTACCACCTACCTCGACTCCAACAACCTACTCTCTGGTGCCCAGCAAGGTTTCAGATCAGGACATAGCACTGAAACAGTCCTGGTCAGGTTAGCTAGTGACATCGGTAAGGCCAATGGCCTGTATGCCAGATCCCTCTTTGTGGATCTGACCAAGACATTCAACTTTCTGGAACATGCCCTCTTTCTTGGGACCCTAAAAGGCTTATATCTCTTGAAAAATGTTGTGGATCGGAAGCTACCTTTCAGGCAGATCCCATAAAACCACCATAGAAGGTAATTTCTCCACTCGATGCCTGATCAAATATGGAATCTCCCAGGGCTCCATCCTGGGGCCTCTTCTCTTCTCACTTTTCTAAAATAACATCCCTCCATCTGCCAAACTACTCAACTTTTCCTTTCTGCCAACCAGGTAGCTCTCTACTGCGGTGACGCTAAACCTGCCACCATGTTCGACAATCTGCATTCTGATTTCAGGAAACTGCACTTTTGGTTCTCCAATAATGGTGTGGTCCTCAATTCCAAAAAGACCAAGCTCATGATTTTCTCTGGCCCCAGGATAGCTCGTGTCACTGGCCTGACTCTGTTTGACAATTTGGATAATCTCATAGAACAAGGTACAGAATTCAAATACCTTGTTCCCTACCTCAACCTCCACCTCTCCTATAATATCCATATTAGCAACCTCATGAAGAAGATCCATGTGAGGGTGTGTCTTCTACATCAAATTAAAACGTTGCTTATTCCTGCATCCAGACTAAGCCTAGCAAGCTTTCTTCTCCTGCCTCTAATCAACTATGTATCTGTTGTCTACTCTCCTCCAAGCTCTTCCTTTCTCTACACCAAAATTGGATCTGCATACAACAACACTGCTCAGTTTGTCACAGGCTTCCCCTGGAAAACCCACCACTGTACACTATATTCCTTCCTCAACTGGCCCACCCTTGAAGGAAGGCACCATCTCAAAATACTATCCTTCCTCCACAAAATATATCTTAAACTATTGCCAGTCAATGCCAACTCCCTTTTCCAAATCTCAGCCCCAGGGTGCTTGACTAGAGGATCCTCAAGTCTGTTTTTTGACACCCCTTTTTACCAAACATAGGCAGTAAGTTGTATAATAAACTGCCCTCTGCAAACCAGGCCTGTTAATCCATTTATTCTTTTAACTCTTCCCTCAAGTATCACCTCCTCAAATCATCCACCTGCTACTGTCCTGGCCAGCCATCTTTCTTAACCCCTTTTCCACCTCCTTTCCGCCCCTTGGGACACTTCTATACCCTTCACCTCCCCTCTGTATCCCTTCTCTCTGCCCCCCACCCCAACCCACGTCCCATACCCTTTACCTTACCCTTTTTACCACTACTCTCATTTTTCCAGTTGCCCATCTCCTCTCTCCCCCAACCCTCTTGTTTTGGCTGCCTACCTTTCTCCTGACACTTCTTCCATGTAAGTCCCCAGATCTATCTTCCTATTCCTCCCATCTAGTACCATCTGGCACCCCAACCCATCTACTCTCCACTCCCTCCACTCACTGCTACCCCATGTCTCCCCTTTTTCTGCTCTCGGTCCCATTCCTTGAATGGGAGTACACCTCCCTCAACCAGCCTGGATAAGTCTCCTTACCTGTTCTCTCTTACATTTCTTCCCTGTATTCCTTGAATCAGTGACCCCCCCACCTTGTCCCTGGATCATCCCAGTTCCCTTACCTGTCCTCTGTGACACCCCTGCCCTGTAATCCTCCAACCCATCCCCTAGCACTGTGTGAGAAGAAGCCAGAAGGGGAAGGAAACATATTCAATTCAGTGCTTTAGAGTAACTGGTAATTGCTATTTTTCTTTTAAACTTAGATTGTGGGCTTTTAGTGACACTATACTTTCTTTGTTGTCTTTACTTATAATTGTTTTTGGGCTGTTGAAAATTTAAAACATAGTGGTGGTGTAATTCTGTGCTGTCTTTAATTGCTGCACTATCCCCTCCTTCCCCTTCCCCAACTCTTAATTATATGCCCTGTTAAATCTGATTGACAGGAGCTAAACACAGGGTATAGTAAGGGGTGTGAAGTAGGAGGGGCATAAGGGGGAAGAAGCCCACCCTCAGCACAACAAGTGTTTTGACTCATTTATTTATTTATTGGTTTCTTTTTCTTTAAAAAAAATTATCTGAGGATCAGTGGCAGGATTTTTAGTACAGTAAATTAATAAAAAAGGAACTAGGAGAGCTTCAGTAGCAGACAAGTAGTGGAATTGCAGTATAATGTGGGGAGTGGTGCAATGCAGTGGCTGTGGGGCAGCCATATTCAGGCAGACCTTCTGGACACTGAGGTGCTGCCCCATCTGCATGCATCTTCTGACTGCGGGATGAGGTAGCCAGACTCAGAGCGAAGTAAACTGGGTCAGGAGTACCATCACCCCATCCAGGGACCACCCAGTCCAATGCAACTGCCTCAAAGGATGCCGAGAACGAGGAGCACTTGGATGACAGTGGGCTCAGGGAGGGTTAGAGCAGTCAGGCAGAGGCACATCCCAGATCCTATTCCACTCAAGAACTCATATGCCACACTGGCAAATGAGGACAACCAAATAGAGGTACCCAGAGAAGTGGAAGGAGGATGTGGAGGTTAGCCAAGGAGGTGACCTCAGTGGGAAAGCAGTGAACCCCAGAGGAGGAGGAAGTGAATCCTGGTGGGGACTCCATCATAAGAGGATCCAGCTAGGAACACAGGAGGGGAGGACAGGGAGGTGAGGTGCTCACCAGGTGCCACGGCATGGAGGGATGGAAGGAAGATCCTGGGATCACTGGGAAGGCAAGACGGAGGGTGAGCTGGATGTCATTATCCACCTAGGTACTAATGACCTGGCAAATGGGGAGCCAAAGGAAGTTCAGGAAGAGTTTAGGAAACTGGGAGGGTCTCACAAGTAGCTACTTCTGTCACTTTCTAAGTACTACCTGTGAGAGGCAAGGGAGAGCATAGGAGTGCATGCACCAGGAACTTTAACTCATGGTTGAAGAACTGGTGCTGTGAGGAAGGGTTTGGACTCATTGGTGACTGGGGACCCACCTGGAGGGATGGAGGTTTGTTCTGCCGACGGCCTGCATCCATCCTGAGGGAATCCAAGCACTCAATGATAAGTTTAAATGCTACATTGACAAGCATTTAAACTAGCAAAGGGGTGGCAGGCCAGCAAGGAGGGTACCTACTTGCTCACCCCCACAGCTAGCAGTGGAACCAGTGAACCAGAGGAGGGCTATCTCTGCAAAGCAGTGTGCAAAAGATGGAGATTAGTGCCCAAGAGGTGGATAAGGAAAGGGCAAAATTCAGCAGAAGGGCAGACAGCAAGGAGAACCAGGGATAAATGACAACCAAGGAAGGGCTGGAGAACAGTGAAACAGTCTAGGGAGGTCAAATCATAGAAAGCCATGTGTGCAAATGCCAGGAGCCTTAGCAACAAGATGGAAGATCTGGAGGCTGTCATGGTACAGTCAGACCTGGACATTGTGGCCATCACTGAAACCTGGTGTAATGATAACCACGACTGGGAGATGGCCATACCTGGCTACAACATATTCAGAAGAGACAGAGCAGGCAGGAAGGGAGGAGGAGTGGCACTGTATGTGAAAAATGACATAAGGGCCACAGAGATCCAGGAGGAACAAAATGGGGGAGAGATACTGTGGGTTAGCTGAAAGGAAAATGGGACAGCTATCCGCACAGGTGTGGTCTATAGACCACCAGCCCAGGAGGAAGAAACAGATAGGAGTTGATGCTAGCCATCCAAAGGATGGCAGACAAGGGTGAGGTAGTACTGGTTGAGACTTCAATATTCCAGACGTGGACTGGAGCATCCCAGCAGCAGCATCAACTAGGAGCAGATTTATCCTGACTCCTCTCAGGGTGCCTTCCTCAAGCAACTGGTCATGGAACCAACTCAGCAGAAGGCAATACTGGACCTTGTGCTCACAAACAGGGACAGTGTGATGGGGTAACAGTGGGGAGCACCTGGGAAACAGTGACCACCAGTCATTGTGGTTTGAAATCACAGAAAGAGCAGAACCAAACCACAAAAACACGATCCTGGATTTTAGGGGCAGACTTTGGGAAAATGGGGAGATACTTGAAAGAGGCATTAAGGGAATGGGACAGGAATCAGGGGTTGAGGAACAGTGGGAGTATTTAAAATGGGGATTACAAGAACAACAGAATTATGCATTAAGCAGGTTAGCAAGAGGAAAAGGAAGAGGAGACCATTATGGTTTTCCAAAGAGGTAGCAAAGAAAGTGAAAGCCAAAAGATTGCATTCAGGCAATACAAAAAGACACAGGCAGAAGGGGATAGGGAGAAGTACCAGGAGAAGCAAAGGAGGCAGGGAGGTCAGTAAGGGAAGCCAAAGCTCAGACAGAAGAACACATTGCAAAATCAGTGGGTAGAGGGACAAAACCTTTACAGGTACATAAGGAAAAAGAAAGACAAAGGGAGGGATAGTGAGACTGAAGGGGAGGATGGAGCTGTGGAGGATGACAACAGTAAAGCTGACATATTGAACAGGTATTTCTGCTCAGTCTTTACTGAGGAAGAGGAGGGTAATGGGTCTGAAGGAGTACAAGGGTGAGAATGGTGCAGAAATGGACACAAGTCCCTTTACACAGAAAGGGTCCTGAAGGAACTGGAAGTAATAAGAGTTGATAAAGCAATGGGGCCAGATGGGTGCACCCCAGGGTCCTTAAAGAACTAAGAGAGGTGGTGGCTGAACCTCTGGCTATCCTGTTTAGCCAATCACTGGAAACAGGGAGGTACCCAAAGACTGGAGGACAGCAGATGTAGTCCCCTATACAAAAGTGGGAACAAAGAGGAAGCAGGGAACTACAGACCAGTCAGCCTCACCCTCGGTAGTGGGGAAGATCATGGAAGCACTACTGAAGGAGAGATTGGTGGAACATCTGGTTGTCAATGGACTACAGGACCCAAGGCAGCATGGTTTCACCAGGGGAGGTCATGTCAGACCAACCTCGTTGAATTTTTGACTGGGTGACTAGGGAGGTGGATCAGGGAGGGCAGTGGACATGGCCTATCTGGACTTCAGCAAGGCCTTGACACTGTGCCACATAGAAGACTATTACACAAACTGGGGAATATGGGTGGGCAGGACAGTAGTGTGGTGAGTAGGTAACTGGCTGGGTGGCAGGACACAGAGGGTGGTGGTAATGGCTGTCACTCCACAGAGGGAAGAGTGACCAGTGGGGTACCACAGGATCAGTGCTGGGACCGGTCCTATTCAACATCTTCATCAGTGACATTGCGCAGGACCTAGAAGGCAGAATTTCACTGTTCGCTGATGACACAAAGCTCTGTAACAGAGTAGACACACCAGAGGGTGTAGACAGAATGAGAAGTGACCTGCAGAAACTTGAAGAATGGTCAGGGTTTGGCAGTTGAAATTCAATGCAAAGAAGTGCAAGATAATGCATATGGGGCACAAAACCCTGGCACAATATATCAGTTGGGGGTGAGGATATAGCATGCACCAAGCAGGAAAGGGATCTTGGGGTTAGTCATCCTGATGACCCTCAAGGTAGGGAAACAGTGTGACAAGGCAGCAGGTAAAGCAAATAGGATGCTGGGATGTATAGGCAGGGGCATCACCAGCAGGAAAAGGGAGGTCATAATCTGCTATACAAGACACTAGTGAGGCCCCACCTGGAGTACAGTGTACAGTTCTGGAGACCATACCTACGTAAGGACATAGACAGGGTAGAGAAGGTTCAGAGGAGGGCAACAAAGATGGTGCATGGATTGCATCACAAGTCCTATAAGACAGGTTGAAGGAACTGAACATGTACTCCTGGAGGAGAGGAGGAGAGAGGGATATGATAGAGACATACAAGTATCTTACAGGGAGGAACAGGGTGCAGGAAAACACTATTTTAAGTGAAAAAGATGTTCCAGGACTAGAGGGCATGGGATGAAGTTGGAGGAGGACGATTCAGAGGAAACATGAGAAAGAATTTCTTCACAGAACGGGTGGTGGACAAGTGGAACACCCTGCCAGAGGAAGTGGTGGGGCTGAAACAATCACGGATTTAAGAATGCATGGATAGACATAAAGGAATTCTGGAGGTCAGGGTAAGGGGACAGACTTCTAGGAAAACAAACTGAACTTAACAAGCTCAAATGGGCAGACTGGGTGGGCCATAAGCCCTTATCTGCCGACACTGTCTATGTATCTATGTATCTATGCCTGGTTCTCTTACATTCCCTTATTACTCCCATAATGCCATAAATTGTGTAAGCCCTGCACAGTCCTCACTCCATGCACTTTAGGTTCTTGCCTTTTAATCTTTCTGTAACTCACCTTCTATTTTATCTGTACCTCGTAAATTACCCTCATGTGTTCAACAGTTTGGACCACCATTGTACTGACTGTTACAATTTGTCCTTTCCTCTGTTGTATTTTGCCTCAATTGTAAATATTGTAAAAACTTCCCTCAACTGCCTTGTACTCTTTGCCTTGATTGTAAGTATTGTAAATATTTTCTGTAACTGATTGTTTTCCGGATTTCATTTTATTTCTCTAATTGCTCTGCCTTGTTCTTCCAATCCCATGTAAATCTCATTTCATTGTAATTGTTGTTGTTATCTACTATTGTTGTTGTTCCACTGGACATTTGTGAAAATAGGCAATTTTGCTCACATATTTTTCCACAAATAAATTGATCTGTGTGAATTTACCTGGAGCTGTGTAAAAATGCAAGCAGTCTGAAGCAGTTTTTATTCATCAGGCTTCAACATAGATTTGTGTAAATTTCTTTTAGCATGAATATGCCTTTTTATGAAGAGTTATAACTAATGGTAGAGAGTAATAAAACTAAACTTGTTTTTCTATAAAGGAGTGTAGCCTGAAAAGTGCACACAGTGTATACTACTCTTTCATGCACCCCCACCCCACCCAAAAAAAAAAAAACAGTCAGTGGAAACAAACAACTAAATTCAGTTTGTATTTTAGTTGAAAGTTCATTACCTTGATTGCTTGCATTTTACTTTTCAAAAAGGCCATGGAGCATAGATTGTCACACATTGCGTAGCTGCTGGAGTCTCATGGATTTGTAATTTAACCCCAGTGGTGGCACTCCATGTAAAAACTGGTACCAATGCTTGTCTGAACTTTTTCAAAATGACCTCTTTCTTTTTTGGGGGGATACACATTTGCACCCCTAAAATACCATTTCAAGGAGTCAATTCTGTCCCCCATTTACCCTTTTAGCATGAAATGAGGAGGCAGATTATGGTACACATATAGAAATGGCATACAACTGTTATCCCTGCCTGGATAAAAGTACTGACCTTCCCTGATGTGCCCTTTTTTAACTGATAAACATTTATTCGGTCCCTATAGAAGTATGAGTCAATGACAGAGTACCCACTAGGTCTGCCAGCATGCTACTAGCAGTGCCAATCACTGTATGTATCTTCCCTGTCAAACATTTTCTTTTTAATTGTCAGCTTGACCCATCCCATCCACATTCCTAGTTGCGGCTCTATCTGGTCTGACCAAGCGCAACAGTGTAGTGGAGCGATCAGTGTGTGCGATCGTGTGTGCACATAGGGGGAGAGAATTCAGGGTGATTCAATTAAAATAACTAAGTTGCTTTCTGATCTGATGGAAGCCTTCTGTTGTTGCTGTTGGGGAGTGATGAGGCAGCAAGATTGCAGATGATTTGATTGGGATCAGTAAAAATGAAATTAAGCATTCATAAAAATGATTATCATGCTGGCTGATTCTGATGCTGAACTGTAGTGTGTGTAGTGTGGCTACACACTACAGCACATCAGCCAGCATGATCTTGATGTTAAGGACAAGAAGGATTTATTTTTCACTGATCACAAGCACATCATGAGCCATCTTGATGTCTGACCCTCCCCCCTCCACAAGCAACAACAAAAGAGAAATCTCAGAAAACAGCTTTTTTTAGTTTAATTAGATTGTGCTGGACCCCTTCCCCCCCACACACACCTGCTGAGCTGAACAGCAACAGAAAGTATTTTGCCCGGACTCTGCAGCATGCAACAATGCACAGCATGAGAGACTTCTCAACTTCTCTGTTCTCCTCACCTCTACATTTTGTTCTGAAGTCCACTTAGCCTAGGACATACAGTACCTAGCAGCACTGCTTTGCATCACCATCTTGACACTCACCAAACCCTGTCAGTAACTGCAATTGACATTACCACCATTCCCCATCAGTTTATCAGGAACATTACATTACAGAAGATGACCAGACATTAACCCTTGCAGAACTACTGACAGATGTATCTTTCCACAGTGCCAGTACATTGTAACTTTGTTGGCAGTCAAGGATGAAAGAGCAGGACAGAGAACATATGCTGCTGGCTAAGTAAACAGACTAGCTGGCTGCTCTGTCACACATATTAAGTAAGGGCAATAAATAATGACTAAAAAACAAGCTGTCTTCTTTGTCACACACCTTAGTTCAGGAAGATGTAAATCAAGTCAGGAAGCAGTGGGGGAGGAGAGATATTTGTCAGCAGCTCCCAAAAACCTACCTCTAGTGGTCAAACAACGCTGATCATTGAGCATGCCTTATGTTATGTTATGTTAGCCTTAAATTAAAAGGCTTGTATACTCATAGCTTCTGCTCGCCGGCTGAACAAGGTAGCCGGGGGGAAGCTAGGTGCATGGTCAAACCTTTCCTCAGCAGAACAAGGTGTACTGAGGAAGGACTGGGGCAGATAATGATGAGCACCATTCTGGCTACCTTGTTGGATTTTAACTTTAAAGAAGTCCTTTGACGCCTCGATTCACTTACTAAATGAGTAGCACTATAAATAACATGCTGGCTAACTTTCAGAAAACAAAAATATGGTATTTTTAGTAATTTCTTACCTTACTTGGCACAGAGCCAAACAATCTGTGACCAGCCTGGAGTGATGCACAAAAGAAACTGAGGAGTCTGGGAACTACAGGGGAGGAGACGGAAGCAGGGGAAGAGAGGGATCAGGTTTCGATCCTGAAAAATTATTTTGTGCATCAGCCTGAGAGGAGTGCCAGAGATTAACCATGAGTGGAGACTTGGAGTGCTGTAAGAAAGTGCTCCTATAATCACCTTTACCAGGTGAGTAAACTTCCAGTCAATGTAAAACAAGGAGAAAAGAGTCAGTGATCTGTCAATAAAAAATACCCCTTTTCCTTGTTTTGGCAGACACAGGATGTACCCCACCGACTGCAGAGTGCCACTACCAGGAACTTAACACTTGGTATGCAGAAGCTCTTACTGTAACCCTTTCTTTACTAGTTTCACTTGATTTAGGAAACTTCAAACAGAAGAGACTGGTTGCATTTGAAATGGAATGCAATGCAGAGTGTCATGGCTCTTGAGTTATGTGGCTGGCTTCCCTTATGACAAGATTTAAAAACATACCTGTTGACCTTTAGTCACTGAAATGAGGGACATGGATATCTCTGGACACACAAATTGAGGGACAATGAGAGACACAGACCCTCAAAATGAGGGACACATCCTCAAACATGGAGATAGAATCTCAGAACACTGTGAAAACCATTTTATTTACTTGTGCAATGTTTATTTTTCATTGAGTATTTTAGAATATTATGAATTTCTTCTTTAAAGTCTGAATTTACATCACATTCTTTTTGTGGATAGCACCTTTTCCATAAGGGATGGATGAGGGACAGAGCAATTTTATGGGGTTAAATGAGGGCTGTCCCTCGCAATGAGGGACACTTGAGAGGTATACTCTTGAAGTGTTCTGGCAATTATTTTTTTTGACATGTTCTTGTATGTGTACTGTGGTAGTGTGGGGGAGAGGGATGTTTGCGTATGGGGGGTACACACACACACACACATACACATATTGCACACACACACACACACACACACACACACACACACACAAAGAGAAGATTTTTACTTGTCTGAGTAGAGTAAGCACCCTGGAGCAGCAAGTTTGTGCTGGATTTCATAAATTTATATAAGATGAAAGGTACAAAAGATGCATTTATTCTTTATAATTTGACAGAAGAGAAAAATAAAACTACTGAACACAGAAGATTTAAACTAAACATATTTATTGCTGAAATAGGAAGTGATAAGCAAAATAAAATAGTGCCTCTGCAGGAGAGAGGAGGGAGGAGAGATTGTGAGGTTCATGGAGGGAAGGTGCAGTGGAGAACCAATGCTGTGAACATAACTGCAGTACCCTGGAAACACAGAGAATAGCTTTCCAGTCAAATCCCTGTTCTGTTCTACTTCATAGCAACAAGTCAGCATGGTTCTGCCTATGCAGCCTTAATAAGTGGGTCGGGAATTGTGAGGGCAAGGAATAGGAGGCTGTAATAGAACACTTTTACTCTTGAAACCAGCTTGCTCCTTCCCACCTCTCAACCACATACAATTCATGAAATTGTAAAACTTACTCCAGTATGCAAGTAACCTGGGATTCCTTTCCATAACTGGGGTGTGTTTCTCTGCATTTTCTTCTCATTGTCTGCCTTAGAGGTGAGCGTGAACAGCGGAGTGATGAAAGCCCCATGACTGAACACTGAGCCTCAGAATGTCCATAACAAGAATTCAGGCCACTTGATTTCCTAGGAAGAGGTGCCATAGCAGCAAGTGTTTGCATGTAAAACTGGTGTGTGCACTGCATAATGCTGTTTTCTTCTTTTTCTCACTGTGACATCTAAATCAGGCAGTACTAAACAAATACAGGATTTGTTAACCAATCTACCAAAAAAAAACAATGGCAGGCTGTGAACTGAAGAATGTGTGCATGGTCACACCAAAGCTGTGGAGAGAAACCACCTGATCTGTTCAGGAGAGAAAAGTCTGACACCATACTGTGTACAGAAATACAAGTATCCCTGAAGAGACAGGATTGTCTAATAAGATGGAAGAAAAACACTGACACTAGGGGCACTATTGAGAGCATTATGCTTATAGAAACTACCTTACACGCTAACTCACACCAGGAGCCTGACATTATTATTTTGGGGTTGCTGAATGAACATTTAATGAATGTAGTATTTATAGCTGAGTCATTAGTATTAACAGCAACTAAGAATTCAGATGCCAAACATTCCATAGAAGCACAAACAGAATACCCCCCCATTTCTTTCTGACTGCAGCCTCATTTATTTATTTTATTTATTTTAAGTACATAGAATTACAACCCTTTGAGTTACAGACTCATTTTCAAAGGCTCCGTGTCGCAAAAAAGCACAAAACATTTTGATACATTGACAGAGAAAACATTAGGAGAGGGGTTCATTGGAGTATCATACATGTGAGATGTACCAGGTTTGAATCGTAAATTTCGAGAAAGCAGCCTAGGCGGCTCCATACAGACAATCATGGTACTTACATTCAAAGTTGTGTATACAAGATATTAGCTGGGTTCTATATACAATACTGATACAATGACAGGTACAGTTGCTACCTCTGAAGAGGTATTGTCAGATTTTTTAAACAGGTCTTGGGATCTTTTAGTTAAGCTAGATGGACCTTCGACTGGCGCCTCAGCAATACATGACAGAGTGCAGCCTCAGAAAGGCCTTGTCAGTACCAGATGGGCCCTGAGGCTATGTAAGCCATTCGGGGAAGTTAGTGGGCTGAATGACAGCTATGTGAGGCTAGTATATGTGAATTTAGCGCTGCTTTAAAAGGACCTGGTTTGTTAATGAATGAGATAGCTGGGGGGAGGGCATTGTACCGTAATGGGTCTCTGTATGACAAGAATCTTTGCACTAGGGATGACCTGATCTTGGGTACCTTCCAGACAGATTTGGAGGCTTCCCGGGTAGTAATAAGTGGGATGGCTGACTGAAGGGAGGCCGCAACACCTGTCGGAGTTAGTCCCAGGTGTATCTTTTTTGTAAGTAGACAGTCTGGTACTGCAGGTGCTTCTCTAGCGAGAGAATATTTGCAAGAGAGCATAGAGGGTGCAGGTGTGCTTGCATTTGTCTGCACCCGAGATGAGCCGGCAGTCTTTGTTGATGGCTAGTTGAATTTGATGAAGTGCTGTGGGGTCATCAGCTGAAAAGATTGAAAGGCCATAGTCAACTAGGGACATGACTGAGGATGTGACTGTCAGGTGTAGAGCTTCAGGTGGGAGGCAATCTTTGTGTCGATATAAGAGGCCTAAGCGGATGTTAACGGCTGAGGTGAGAGTTTTAATGTGCTCATGGAAGGTAAGTGAGGAGTTAAAAGTGACTCCCAGGTACTTGTAGGTTGAGACTTGTTGAAGAAGGACAAGTGAGTTGGATAGAATTGTGATGGGAATGGTCTCTGCCCCTGTGTTGTCGGTGCAGAAAGAGCATAGATTTTGTTTTTTTAATGTTGACAACTAGTCTGTGGGCTATAAACCAGTTTTCAATCTGTTTGAAGGAGTCTTGTAGGGAGAGCTGAAGGGAGGAGGGAATAGGGTGTGAGGCTATTAGTACTGCATCATCCACGTATAGGAGGATGTTTCCAGTGCAGGAGTCAGGCAAGGCATTTAGATAAACACTGAAGAGAAGAGGACCTAGGGCTGACCCTTGAGGCACCCCTGAGTGTACCAGTAGTGTGGATGACAAGGTCTTGTTTATTTTGATGCACTGCAATTGATTAGTGAGATAGCTGGTGAACCAGGCAAGAGGACCCTGGCCAACTCTGAGGTGTTGGAGAGTGGTCAAGAGGAGGGAGTGGGAGACCGTGTCAAAGGTCTTTGTGGTATCTATAAATATGGCCACAGCAAGGTGCCCTTTATCTAGTGCACAGTGCAGAGCATTGGAAAATGCCATTAGAGCTGTAGTAGTGCTATGACCCACTCTGAAAACAAGCTGTTCTCTACATAAAATGCTATGGGTGAGAAGGTGTTCAGTGAGTTGGTCCACTATAATTTTTTCAAGGGCTTTGAGATTGGCAGTAGAATTGAGATGGGCTGGTAGTTGTTAGTGGAGGTGCAATCACTGCTTTTTAGAATTGGAGTTATAATGGCAGTTTTCCATGCATCCGGGAATTGGCCCAGGCACAGGGAACTGTTTAGGAGGTCAATGAGTGGGGCTAGAACTGCGTCGAGGACACAGAATAGAATTTTCATGTTGAAGTTGTCTTTATTGTAGTTAGAGTCACTGATGCTTTGGATGGGTAGTGTTTGGCTCTGCAGGTGTAATGACCTGGTGGTGCTATGGTGCAGGTAAGACCCCAGGTGGGTTGGATGGGGTCAAAAATATTCTTTGGTAGTACCTGGCCAGGATCCAAGAAGATGGAATTTATGCTGTTGTCAAGAATAACAGGGTCCATGTTGATATTGCCATCAATGGTTAGTTGAGCTGGGGGGAGGGCAAGACTTCCCTTTGAGATCTTTGATGTTATCCCAGAAGTTACACGTAATACCCCAGGAAGCGGACAGGGTGGTTCTGTTGTGGAGTACCTTGGCTTTCCTTGTTTCCCAAGTACACCTATTTTGGGTGGCATTGTAGGCCTGCCTGTCCACCTGTGACCTAGAGTTAATGGCATGGTACCAAAGGGTGTCTCTTCCCTTTAGCTGATGTAGCAAGGCAGAGGTAATCCGTGGGGCACTACGTTTCTTGGAGGTTAAGGTTGTGATGGGGCAAAAACATCACAGGCATTATTGAAAATGTTTGTGACATAGGTCATGGCATCATTAATGCAGGAATCCAGTGAGATTGGGGACCAGTCACTATGTGCCAGGTGGAATTTGAGTTTAGTGAGACTTCCAGACCTTAAGTGATGATGGGGTTGGGGGTGGCACTGGGTGGTGGCTTTGGTAGATGGCAGAACCAGGTGAATAGTATAGGGGAATGGTCACTCAAGGAGTAGGGAAGAACCACTAGGTCCATGACCTGGTGAGACTGATTCGTAAGTAATATGTCCAACAGGGAGCCTGAATTATTCGAGGGCTGGAACCTTGTGAGACTGGATATGAAGCAAAGATGTCCTTTGCATGAAAGGCTGTGCTTGCTAACCAGTTTATATTAAGGTCCCCAACCAGCATCCACTCCAGCTTGTGGGGGAGGGTGGCTAGGTACTCTGCTAAGAATTGGGTTGCATCTGTCTGATTGCAGGGAGGAATATATGCAACTGTGAGGATTAACGGGGCTCTATTTGGGTCAGGCATGTGCTTTATTGTGAGAGCTTGGGCATTATTGTCCAGTGTTGGAGTGGGTAGTGCTTGGTGGTGCAGAGTGTCCCATAGATAGAAGGCACATTCACCCCCACACTTTCCCTTTCTGTCCTCCTGAAGTACAGCAAAGCCAGGGATAGTGATAGAAGTGTTGGGTGTTCTTTTTTGAGAGCCAGGTTTCCGTTAGAGCAAGGACATCCAGTTGATACTGGGCTATCCAGCATTGCAGGGATGTGCTTTTTTGGGGCAGGCTGCAAACATTCAAAGTGGCTATTTGTAGGCCCTGGGTGGTCTGTGACTGGTTGTGGGCTGCTGGACCTGGGTTGGGATGGACATTGCTAGACATTAGTAGTAGCAGGTATATTAATTGAAGGATGGCAGTGCATTGGAGACTTTTTTCTTGGTAGCAATAGTGGGAAGGCTTGCAAGGGGAGGAGCATGGAATGGGCATACAGAGAAGGGCTGTGAAAGTTTGGTGCAGGAGGTGGTATGTGGACCAAAAGGGTGTGATGTGGGATTGTGTTGGCAGTGGGGTGGAGGGGGTAGTGGAGGTAGTGGATAGGGTGGTAGAGGTGGAGGAAAGCAGGGGTGGGGGTCCAATGTGGTGATGGAGTATGTATGGGGTGGGCATGGGGGGTGATTATGGTGTGTGTCTAATATGGACAACAATAGGAGTGTGACTATGGGGAAGTGGCTGGCCCTAGCTGCCCATACTTCTGCTAGCAGGTATAGGTAGAGTATTTAGGCACCCATCGTAGAGGTGACCTCTGTGGTGCAGCAGTAAGATTGCTGCCTTTGGTGCCGAGGGTCCAAGGTTCTAGACCCGGGCAATGCTACTAGGTACGGCACCTGCTGGGAGCGATCTATGGCATGCCAGGGCCTCTGAAACACTGGTCAAAACATTGAGGCCTGGTGGTGTCTGCAGCAACTACTAGTGGTGGCAAATGGAAAGGCAGCAGGTGTGACTGCAGGCAAAAGAAGGGGGCAGGCTGGGGAACCTGGTTTCAGGAATTAATGGGAGGGATGTATGGGATATAAGGGGACTGAAAAAAGGATACCAGCTGTGGTGGAGAGAGTCTAGTAGTAGAGGGGGGAGGTGAGCTAGAAGGTCAATGGATATGGAGAGAGGAAGGGAGGACAAGAGTAGTGAAGAGGAAAGCACAGGAATAAAATACCCTCTAGAGACCAAGCAATATAATCTGCAAAGGGGAATCTAGGGACTTAGACAAAAACATGACAGGAAGACACATGACAGGGAGGTCCTTAAATTAAGGGTCAGGCTTGGGTTGGAGGGTGGCTGGGGTGGGTGAGGTAATCAATGTGCAGCGTCGATGGACTAATACCCCTACAGAAACAAGCTTGATGGGGGAGGCTCCATTAGTTACCTCTTGTGACCTGGTGCTTGTTCCCCAATGTGAGCACTCCTGTGCTCTGGTAGCGAGTGTGCTGGGAAGGGGGGATTCATGGCCTATACAAATCTAATAGATTTCTTTGACTGGGTGACCAAAGTAGTAGATCAGGGAGGGGCTGTGGACATGGCCTACCTAGATTTTAGCAAGGCATTTGATACAGTCCCCCACAAAAGATTAATACACAAGATAGCCAGCCTTGGAATGGGTCCCAAGGTGGTAGCCTGGATAAAAAATTGGCTAGACAACAGGACGCAAAGGGTAGTAGTAAATGGAGTACACAGTGAAGAAAGGAGGGTTACTAGTGGGGTACCACAGGGTTCAGTACTGGGACCAGTCCTTTTTAATGTCTTTATAAGTGACATTGCAGAGGAACTGGAAGGAAAATGATGTCTCTTTGCAGATGACACAAAGATCTGCAACAGGGTTGATACACAGGATGGAGTAGAAAGGATGAGAAGGGACTTGGCAAGGTTGGAGGAATAGTGTCTTATGTATGGCAGCTCAGGTTCAATGCAAAGAAGTGCAAGATAATGCACATTGGAAACAAAACCCAGGGGAAGTGTACACAATGGGGGGTGAGATACTGACAACAGTAAAAATGGAAAGGGACCTGGGGGTAATTATATCAGATGACCTAAAGGTGGGAAAGCAATGTGAGAAGGCAGTAAGGAAGGCTGGAGGGATACTGGGATGCATAGGAAGAGGCATCAATAGTAGAAAACAGGAAGTTGTTATCCCTCTGTACAGACAGTTGGTGAGACCCCATCTGGAGTACTGTGTACAGTTCTGGAGACCCCATCTCCGCAAAGACATAGACAGAGTGGAGGCTGTCCAGAGGAGGCAACCAAAATGGTGCAGGGTCTGCACCAGAAGACATACTCGAAGAAAGACTATGGGAGCTTAATATATATACCTTGAGGAGAGAAGGGAGAGAGGGACATGATAGAAACTTCTCAAGTACCTCAAGGGAATTAACAAAGTCCAAGAGGGTAGCATCTTTCCAGAAAAGATGTGCAAGAACAAGGGGCACAATTTGAAGATGGGGGGGCGGCTCAGGGTAATGTGGAGGAAGTATTTTTTCACTGAGAGGGTTGTGGATGCATGGAACAGCCTCCCTGAGGAGGCTGTGGAGTCAAGAACAGTGGTGGACTTCAAGAATGCATGGGACAGGCATAAGGCAGTCCTAGGGGCGGGTAAGAGGAAGTAAGCTGTTGGTTAACTAGGATCTGCAGCTTATCTGTTAGGTAGGAAAATGGGCAGACTAGGTGGGCCAAGCGGTCCTTATCTGCCGTCAAATTCTATGTTTCTATGTTTCTATAAGAGGAGAATACTAAGGAAAATCCACACATCAGTATGCAGCAGGAGGGCTTTGGGCCCTAGCCTCTAGTGCGCATGCGTGAGAACTCTGAGTGTATCGGGACTTAATCAGTCTACTGTGCATGCATGAGAACTCTGTTGTGGTATTGTGATCTAGCCCCAACTGCACATGCACAGCTGAGCTGGGAGCAATGGTAGAGACCACCGAGCTGAATGCCTGACCATGCGGGATATGGATGCCAAGACCCTCCAGAACAGACCATCACTAACACACAGTATCAGGTAGCCAGCATAAACAATTACCAGTTATGAGACATGAGTCCAGATTGTACAGTTAGCAATCATAGGAGCAGCTAAAGTCGCAACATCTGTGTAAAGCAGTGTGCCCTTAAAGTCCCCTTAAAGCTCCACTGTGTACAGTAGTATTCTCCCAGTTAGCACAAGTAAATGCAATTCAGCAGAATCAATCAGTCACAGTGTGGGAACAGGAAAGTAGACTGTCCCCCTACAGAAACAAGCTTGATGGAGGATGCTCTGTTAGTTACCTCTTGAGATCTGCTGCTTGTCTCCCGATGGGAGCACTCCTGTGCTCCAGTAGTGAGTGTACTGGGAAGGGGGGATTCGTGGCCTCTTGTGACCTGCTGCTTGTCCCCAGATGTGAGCAGTCCTGTGCTCCAGTAGCGAGTGTGCTGGGGGGGGAGGATTCACGGCCTCTTGTGGCCTGCTGCTTGTCCCCCAGTGTGAGCGCTCCTGTACTCTGGTAATGAGTGTGCTTGTCTGTTTATTGTTTATTGAATATAATCGGAATTACAAACCTTTAAGTCACAGACTCTTTTGCAAAGTCCCCACGTCGGTTACAGGGGGTGGAGGAGGACATATACAGATTAAGACGAACAAAAACAGGCAGTATATACATTATCAGTACTGTCAAACGCAGTACAGGTTTGCTCTTATTAAAACAGAGAGGCAATTAATCAGTGCTGGGTAGGGTGCTGGGGAGGGGGGATTCATGGCTTCTTGTGGCCTGATGCTTGTCCCCTGATGTGAGCACTCCTGTGTACCAGTAGCGTGTGCTGGGGAGGGGGATTCCAGCCTTGTGGCTGGTTGGCCAGGTTCTGATAC
Organism: Neoceratodus forsteri; assembly: GCA_016271365.2. Taxonomy (NCBI): domain Eukaryota; kingdom Metazoa; phylum Chordata; order Ceratodontiformes; family Ceratodontidae; genus Neoceratodus; species Neoceratodus forsteri. Next base: position 638,774,996 of record CM028138.1, on the reverse strand, counting down.
AGAGCACCCTTGTCCCAGCAGCAGTGCTGGGGAGGGTGCTGGGAGGGCGTGATTCATGGCCTCCTGTGGCCTGTTACTTGTCCTCGGCTGAGCACTCCTGTGCTCTTGCCAGGAGTGCTGGGAGGGTGCTGGGGAGGGGATTTACAACCTGTTGTGGCTTGCTGCTTGTCCTCTGATGTGAGCACTCCTGTGCTTTGGTAGTGAGTGTGCTGGGTAGGGTATTGGGGAGGGGGGGATTCACAGCCTCTTGTGTTCTGCTGCTTTTCCCCCGATGTGAGCACTCCTGTGCTCTGATAGCGAGTGTGCTGGGGTGGGGGGATTTATGGCCTCTTGTGGCCTGCTGCTTGTCCCCTGATGTGAGCACTCCTGTGCTCCAGTAGCAACCTCTAACCCAAGCAAGGTGAAGGTAAAGATGAGTGTGTGCGTAGAACTATTGTGCTACCTCTAACTAACAAAGAAATATGGTAAATATGGAGAAACCCAAAATATATCACTAATAACATGTACTGTATGTGAACAAGAACAAGATTTGAGTTCAGGTGAAGAGAACAAATCATTTTACAACTCAGTTTAGACTCTAGAAAAGAAACTGCCTTATGGAAAACCAGTCAAAAAGACTGAGGAGATCCTCTTTATATTACCAACTCGCTTGTGCACAATAACAAGATCATCACCATCTGAAAACAGAAGTCAGCAGAATCTGAAAAGAATGACTAGGACGGGAAGTATGACAACTGCCCAAGCACACAAAGTACACATTTAAGGCATAAAGCAATTTGATGGCAATGTGATGGAAAACATCCACAGAGTACAACTACAAATAACATTACCACTGAGAAACGCTAGTTACCATCAACATAAAATACTCTTGTGTTAAGCTCCTAGAAATGTTCTCTAAATATAAGATAAACAGAATGAGTTGAGCACGCTGGGCAAGAGGGATCCCAAATCACTATTGACAAGTACCACTGCTTCTGATAATATTTTGAATACTATTCTGCTAGAAATCAGAACATGCCTTGACTTACTGAATGAAAAAATAATTGCAGGGGTCCAAAATTATATTGCTTTTACCAAAAATGAAGAAAGTTTAATAAACAAAAACATTTACTGAACTGGAAACACCTGTGTCAGATCTGGAACATATCTACCTCAGATAGATGTTAAAATTGCAAAAGACAATAAAGTACCAAAAGAACTATGATCTACGGCAGATAATCTTGACTAGAGAGCCAGAAGAAACTATCTGAAATTCATAGGTCTGCCAGAGGGTTAAAAAAATGACATTCATGATTTCATTTAAAAACTAATAACACAGAGGCTTTAGTGGGAGGCTTTTCTAAAAGTAAGGTGGATTTGGAACATGTGCACTAAACCCCAGCTAGGCATCAATCTCATACAATAGACATAATTACCCCTGAGTAGTATATGTTAAATTCCTACACTACCAGGAGAAAGAAGAAATGTTATGAATGTTCGAAGAAACTGGACTTTTCTACCAAGGAAAGCAAATTATGGTGTCTCCTAGTGGGGACCTTGATAACTATAAAAAATGAAAAATCTATAACCTCATATCTGTTCACTGGGAACATATCTGATGCCAAATTTATTGACAATAATTCATAAAGGAACATTCTATCTATTTGACAACCTACCAGAAGGGCAGAATTTGCTAGAGATGTTTTGGGGTTAGAACTTCAGGATGAACAGATGGCACACTCCAGGTCAAAGAATCCCACTCATGGGTAGTGAAACAAAAGGCCTACTAAGACAGCTATATTAGGTTCTTCATCCTCCATGATGACGACCTCAAAGAAATGAGTAGCTGATGATATAAAAGGGGTGGGGAGTATTCTGCATTCTGATTGACTATGGGGTACATGTTGCCATGTTCTTATCAGCACATTTGCCAACTGGTATTACTTATGCCAACCAGAATTCAACACACAGGGAGATCCATGCCAGCCACTAACTTTGAAAAACCACTGGCTGCCATGTAAAAATAGAAACAGGTCAAGAACCACTATGTGCCCTAACTTTAAAAAAAGGTTTTTAAGAATCTTAATCTGAAGGGTATAGATTGTCTCTCTCTCTCTCTCTCTCCTCTCTCTCTCTCTCTCTCTCTCTCTCTGTTTCCATCCCTTTCCTCCCACTTTCAAATCCATTGTCTCACCACCCCTAGTTCCTTTATACCCTTCCTCCTCCTATTCCCACCCTCTATTCTCTACCTAACCACTCTTTTTCTCTCCTCCTCATCTGCTGGGTCCTGCCCCTGCAGGTTCTCAGCATCCTGAAGGGTATAGCTCTTGAGTGCCCTCTCTCCCTCTTCCATCCCCACCCTCACTTGTCCACTTCCCCACTTGTGTTATAACTGCCCTTCCTTGGGTGTGCAATAGCACTTTGAATCTTGTACTCAGCCTACTTCTAGCACTTCAAATGTGTTATCCATCCTCTAGCCTTTACCCTACTGGATCACCTGCTCTTGGGTTGTTGCAATGTACATTATATCCAGACATGGTTCTGTTTGCCCTGGCTGGTTGGTCTGGGTTATTTCTGCCCTGTAATTGTACTACACTGTTTTGTTTTTTAGTAATTGTACTTGTATTGCTCTGTTATTGCTATGTAATTGCTTGTTCTCCCAATTCTTGTACTCCTCCCCAGGACAGTTCTGGAAATAAACTGTTTACAGCTTATGTTGTCTTTATTGCTGAAACATTTTCCAAATACAAATTAATTTACTCCCTATACCCACATTGCAATTAAACAACATAAATTTGATTGTTACCAATATTTAAAAAGCAACTGGTCTTCATTTTATTGTGTTTCTTTCTTAACATGTATTATGGGTCTCTGATCCTTGGCTCCACACCAATGCGGATCATTATTCTTTACATGTCTGAGTCACAGCTCTCCCATGTGCAAACCCACTCACTATATCTTCTGCCATGTAGCCAACATCCAGCAAGTAAATGTATTTTTTGTATATAATAAAAAACAGGCTGCAATTGCCAAATGGGCTTCACACTTGATCAATGAAAGCAGCAACCACTATGAGATGCTTGCCCACTGAAAGCTGTGCTAATAGTGAAACACTCACTGGCTGTCTGAAAGTCAAAGACTGAGGGTGTTATGAGACACTGGCTCACTGAAACCACAGCAACCCATCCTCAAAACACTCGCCCTCTTACTGAAAGTCACAGCAACCGCTCTCAAGAGAGTACTGCTGATATATAATCCTTCTATAAATGATAGAATACTGGGGGTGTTTGTTGAGAAAGACAGAGAAGAGGCAGTTACCACAGTTATTTCCACATTACAAGTGCTCTCTGCTGGCAGAAGAGTACAGTTTTATACTGACTGAAATGTTAAAGCTGAGCTATTTTACTTTAAAAGAAACAAAAATTATTTTTTTCTAATTTTACATTTTTCTTTTTAAAAACATTTACTTGTGGGGCCTATTTCATATGTGGAATAATAAAACACTACAAGGTTAATGGTTTATAGAGATCTGATAAAGAGCTTTGTCTTGGGTGCTAAGCTTATTCAACTTTAAGTACTTCATGCACAAATAAGACATAATGAGGTGTGGGTTATGGCTTGATAAGAACATGCCCCAGATGTGTTATGAGGCATGAGGGGCTTGTGCTGAGTGCATTTAGCACCTGCGAAGTGCTCTTATCAGGCCATAACCCACAACTCAGAGTGCTTTATTGCACTTATAAAATGGGCCCATCAAGTAAGTATTTATGAAAAAAAAAGTAATAAAAATATGCCAAGAAAATATAAAACCTGAGGCATCAATACCTAAAGAAGAAAATATGGTCCCTCTATTGAGGTAATTTCTAAACTATTTGATAGGCAGCATTGTCCCCCCCCCACACACACACACACACAGACAACTTTGAGGTTGTGTTTCCCATCCCCAAATACTGTATTAAATTAGATTTCCCATTGCCATAAACCCAGTCTCATAAACAGTGCGTGTGGTAGTGAGGAACATGGATAGTGGCTGTTTGTTTGAGAGCAGAACTGTTAGGCTGTACAGGTCACTCCCCCCCATCCCCATCAGACACACAGAGAGATTCAGCTCTTTTTTGTGTGTGTCCTTTTAGTTTCTTAATTGTTTTACTTGAACTTCAATGTTTCAGCAGTTTGAGCAGCTGACTTCACTGGGAGCAAGTGTGTCCCTCAACGGCTGCTGTACAGGCTGTTGTGCTTTTCAAATTGTAAATGTCACGGAAGTTGAAGTGAAGCAGCAAAATATGGTATCTGTTTTATTCAGGTCACAGTAAATAACTAAACATTGTCATTGGGACTTATCACTTGTTGCAGCTGGTAACTAAAGATGGGGGGTGGAAGGTGGGGGTTGATGGAGTCTGGAGATTTAAGAAACAGGGTTGATGGAGTCCAGAGATTGAAGGAATGATCTGTGTATACTGGCCAGAGTTTGGAGCAGAGGAAGTGAGACCTGAAGCCTGGAGCCACTGTGTAATGAATGGGTAGTGAATAACAGAAACAGATGTTCAGCAGGATTGGAAACATTGGATTCCTATTTGACTGTTGTTGCCACCACTCGCCCACTGCAGCTGTTTCATTGGATGCTAGCTGCGGAGCAGTAGTGGGAGTGCAGTGGCAGGGACTGATTCCCCTGGTGCTGCATCTTGGTGGGCACAAGTAGTGTCCATTGTAAGGTTATGACTTGATAAGGACATGGCTACAGAGGGCCTTCAGCCAATCAGGATTGACATTTTTTTTGTCCATCTTATAAGTCTCATTATACAATGGCAAGAAAATTTCCTGGACTCTGATTGGTCAGTGTGTGCCTGTGACAGTGATGATATTACACTGTAACATCACTGTGTGCATTTGTTGGACAGTGCTGGCTGTTTTTCAGAAACAACGATATACTGTCTCACTAAAAATCTATTAAAAACTTTTTTTTTGTATAACATCAACCCATTGTATAATTGCAATAAGGCACTCCAAGGTGTGTGTTATCGGGTAATAATGTCACTCCTGGGGTGGTGGAAGCACTCAGCTTCGCCTCATGCTTCAACCCACCACAGGAGTGACATTATTATATGATAACACACACCTTGTTGTTCCTTTTTGCTTAATTACACACCTGGGGCATGCCCTTACCAGGCCATAAACCACACCTCATCATATTCCTCACATAATATGTGGTACCATAAACAAAAATAAATTGAGTGCTCCTACGCTCAAAATGAAATGCAGAATGCACACTGTACATAAGTTGTTGGCCCAACAAACATATAAAATCTTTTTCTAAATGCTAATGTGAACACTACTGAAAGATGTTACAATCTAAGTAATTCACTGATTTAAAAAAGAACCTACATGATACCCTTCCTATAACTTAACTGTATTATTAATAAGCATATTTTCTTTATTTTTCTGTTTAAACTATTTTATCAGGGGATGAATGGGATGAGAGGTAAACAGGATTGTACACACACTGCTTTTTGGCTCTATTTTGAATAAAACAGGGATGGGCCTGCTCCAACGAGATGCCTTACCCAGAATGGGAAGGGAGGGGAAGCACCTGGTGAAGGTGAAGGGAACATTATAGGAAAAAAAGGGAGGTAATGGAAACAATAATTAAATGCTTTATTATAATGTCTTTGGATCTACTATTTTCCTTTTGTGTTCCATGAATGTAGACTGTGACATGGATTACTGGCTGCGGGGTGGGTCAGTTCATCATTTTTATTATTTTTCTTTGTACATTCATTTTCATTACCCTTCTGTGGGCCTAGTTTTAAACATTAAACAAATACAATTATGGGAGGACCAGGTTTGAATACAATTTACTGGAATAGTAATGGATTTAATAATCCTATTAAAAGAAAAAAGTAAGAAAATATACCCAAAAGAAGAGAATAGAGGCACATCTGTCTCCAGGTGAAGCCCTGAAAATTGACACTGCCTGGAGGAATAAAGGATGTCATTTCTTTGTTTCTTGTTTCTTAATTTCTTGGTTGTAAAGACAAAAGAATGCAAGAGCCCATTGAGATTGTCTCCCACCAGCACGTGGGTTAATTTCTCGTTCTTAAATCCAAAATATGGTTGTTAAGGTTATGTTTAAAACAATCTAATGACCTTGAATTTACTATGGAACTCGGTAGTAAATTCTGTTGTTTGGCAGCCCGAACTGTAAAGATATTTGCTGTTTTGTTAGTATTTGCCCTATAAACCAACAGTTGCTTATTGTGCGATCTTAATTGGGGTTTTCTGTTGATAAAACATAATCCCATGTCTTTCATGAACGCATTGTTTTGAATAATTTTAAACAGAAACAGAAGATCACCTCTCCATCTTTTCTGAACAGTAAATGACCTTAGTTTAATTAATCTTGAGGTATAGTTCATGTTATATAGTCCTGAAATCATTTTGATGAGTAGTCTTTGGGGTTTCTCTATGAGTTTAATATCCTTTTTCAAATAAGGACACCAGAATGGGGAGCCATAGTCCAGATATGGGACCACATATGCTATATATGCCTGAATAATGCAGTGTGACTGTCTGGTTATGAATGAATGTCTAATTGTGAGAATGATGTGTATAGCTTTCCTCGGTGCCTCAGAGCAGTGGTTACTTTGGGATAGTGAAATATTGATAATAATACCCAGGTCCCACTCTTTATGAACAGATTTTAAGAGTGTCCCATTTAGTGAATAGTGAAACATTTTGTTATGTTCAAAGTACAGTACTGAGCGTGTATCAGCATTAAATGTCATTTTATTATTATCTGCTCATCTTGATATTGTATTCAAATCTTTTTGGAGTATTTCACAATTCTTCTGTCCACTTCCCCCCCTATTTTGGTTGTCATCGGCAAATTTTGTTAATTTACTTTCAATGCCTACATCCATGTCAGAGACATAGAGATCAAACAGAATCAGGCCCAGAACAGAACCCTGGGGTACCCCACTGGACACCCCTCCTGAGTTGGATAACACTCCATTTACTCTAACCCATTGTATTTTATGGTTAAGCCAATTATAAATCCATCTAAATACGTAACTGTTTATACCCATACCTAATAACTTGTTTACCAAAAGGTTGTGTGGTACTTTAACAAATGTCTTACCAAGGTCCAACATGACGTCATAAGGTTTGCCTTTGTCCATGTTTCTGCTTATTACCTTGAAGAAAGCAATCAGGTTGGTGTTGCATGATAGGGCTTCTTTGAAGCCATGATATGACACATCCTGAAGCTGCAAATCCCTGATTTCTCTTTCTGTTAAGGTTTTTAGTAATTTTTCTAAAAAGTTTACAGCATATCATAGATAAGCTAATGGGTCTGAAGTTTTCAACTAGGCCCTCTACTTCCCTTCTTGTATATTGGAACAATGACTGCACAAAGCGGTGTTGTCCCCATCTGCAGGCACCTCTCTGGGCTTAGGGAGGAGGTTGCTCATCTCCAGGCTGAGTTGACCATGATTTGTGTGACCCCCTCTCCCATCCAGGGACCACCAGGTCCACTGCCGTTGCCTCAGAGATTGCCAAGAAAGAAGAGCAGTTGGACCACAGTGGGCTCAGGAAGGGTGATGGTGGTGGAACAGAGGTGCATCCCTCCAGTTGTACCTCTCGACAATTCATATGCTGTTCTGGCAAAATGTGGTTCCTCTATGGAGGAACTCACAGTGGAGACCAAGAAGGATGCTGGGAACATCCACAAAGGAGACCCACAGGAGGGTGGCATGGGACCCCACAGGGGAAGGAAACAACTCCTGGTGGGGGACTCCATTGTTAGGAAGGTAGAATTGGGGGAAGAAGGGGAGAGGGAGATAAGGTCCTGCCTGGTGCTATGGCTTGGAGGGAGAGGGATGTCATTGTCCACCTAGGGACTAAAGACCTGGCTAAGAAATGGATCAGAGCAGTGCAGAAAGAGTTTGTGGAGATGGGTAGGGCCTTAGAGAAGTAGCATGCATGTTAACCTTCTCGAAGGTGCTGCTTGTCCATGGCATAGATGAGGCTAGGGTGCTCCACATCACAGGATTCAATCAGTGTTGAAAAACTGGTGCAGAGCTGAGGGATTTGACTTCATTGGGGACTGGGGGTCCATCTGGAGTGATGCAGGCCTATACTGGCATGATGGTCTGCATCAGTCCAGGAGGGGAACCAAGATCCTTAGTGATAGGTTTAAAGGCTTCATTGGCAAGCATTTAAACCAGCCAAGGGTGAGGCACTGAAAGGGCAGGGAAATACTAGCCCCACAAAAAAGCTGTGGAGAAAAGTGAGGTAACAAGTTAGGAGATGTCAGATAGGAAGGGCAGGGTAAATGGAGAAAGTGGACAAAGGCAATAAAGACAGGGATGGGACAAAAAGCAGTAAGGCCATCAGGAATGGAGGGTAAAGAGTACCAATGGCCATAGTCTGGGCAACAAGCTCCCTGAACTGGTGGCCTTGATGAAAGAGGGATGCCTGGATATTGTAGCAGTCACAGAAACATGGTACACAGAGAACCATGACTGGGATGTTAACACACCAGAGTACACAACCTACAGGAGAGACAGGGACTGGAAAAGATGGGGAGGACTGGGAGTAGCTCTCTATGTAAGGAAAGGGATAAAAGCAACTGAAAAAAAGAGTAAACAGGGAGGAGAAGCGGCACTGTGGGTCAACTTAGAGACTGAAAATGGCACCACAATCTGCACAGGGGTTGTATATAGACCCCCATGTCAGGTAGAGTGAATGGACAAGGATATGATAGAAGGCATTGTTAGGATGGCAGAAAAAAGGGAGATACTGTTGATAGGAGACCTGCATATTCCAGATGTTAACTGGAGCACATTTGCTGCAGCCACATCTGAGAGCAGGGCCATTCTAAATGCCCTACAGGTGGCATGCCTCAGGCAGCTAGTTTTGGAACCCACTCAAGAGGGAGCAATCATAGATCTCGTACTCTCAAATGGGGACAATGAGAGGATCTCAGACCTAGAAGTGGGCACCCATCTGGGAACAAGTGAACACCAAATAGTGTGGTTCATGATAAACTCAGCTACAGAGTCAAGCCAAACAACAGTGAGGGTATTGGACTTCAGGAGGGCTGACTTTGGCAAGATGGGAGAGTGCATTAGAAAAGCACTAGCAAATAGGCTAGAAGGAGAGGTGGAGCAACAATGGAGAAACATCAAAACTGCCATCACAGAGGCAACAAGCCTTGTGTGAAGCAAATAAACAAATCAAAATGAAAGAAAAGCCACTATGGTTCTCAAAAGAGGAGGTGGGGGAAGGTCAGAGAAAAAGACAGCATTCAGGAGGATAAGGAAACACAGAAGGAGCATGACAGAGAGCTGTAAAATTAGTTAAGGCAGAAGGAAGTAGGGAGGGATGTCAGAATACAGAACCAAACTACAGGAAAAGATAACAACTCTGGTTAAGAAGGGGATAAAACTATAGGTACATTAGGAGCATAGAAAGACAAAGGGAGTGGGATACTGAGGATGAAAAAGAATGGACGGTGGTGGTGAGAGGACAGTGAAAAAGCAGAGATACAGAATGAATATTTCTGCTCAGTATTCACAAAGCAGGAGGAGGGGAAGGTGCCTAATCCAATTAACAGAAGCACTCTGGATAGGGGGGATGATCCCAGTCCTTTCACAGAAGAAAGGGTTCTGAAAGAACTCTTAAAACTAAAGGTGAATAAAGCAATGGGGCCTGACAGAATTCACCCCAGAATTCTAAAAGAATTAAGGAGAGAACTAGTGAAATCACTGACTACTCTTTTTAACAAATCATGGGAGGATGGTGTGGTACCTGGGGACCGGGAGGAAGGTGGATAGGATTCCTCTACAAAAAGTGAGAAAGACAGAAACAGGAAACCACAGACCTGTCAGTTTAATCCACTGCTGGTAGGGAAAGTGATGGAATCACTCTGAAGGAAAGAATTGTTGAGTACCTAGAGGCCAGTGTGGCACAGGACCCAAGGCATGGGTTCACAATGGAAGGTGATGTCAGACGAATCTAATTGATTTATTTGACTGGGTGACCAAAGTAGTAGACCAGGGAGGGGCTGTGGACATGGCCTACCTAGACTTTAGCAAGGCATTTGACACAGTCCCTCACAGAAGATTAATAGTCAAATTAACCAGCCTGGGAGTAGGTTCCAGGGTGTGCTAGCCAGGGTAAAACATTGGCTAGACAATAGAACACAGAAAGTAATTGTAAATGGATTACAATCTGAGGAAAGAGGGGTTATTAGTGGGGTACCGAGGGTTCAGTACTGGGTCCATTCCTTTTTATTGTCTTAATAAGTGACATTGTGGAGGGACTAGAAGGAAAAGTATGCCTCTTTGCAGATGACACAAAGATCTGCAACAGGTTGATACACAAGGAGGTGTGGAAAGGATGAGAAGGGACTTGGCAAGGTTGAAGGAATGGTCAGAAGCATGGCAGCTTAGCTTCAATGCAAAGAAGTGCAAATAATGCACCTGGGGAAACAAAGACCCAGGAAAAGATTATATAATGGGTCAGGTAGTAACAACAGCAAAATGGAAAGAACCTGGGGTAATGCTATCAGATGACCTTCATAGAGTAAGCAAATGTGAGAAGGCAGGGTGGGCTGGGACGATACTGAGATGCTATAAGGAGAGGCATCACCAGCAGAAAACAGAAAGTTGTTATCCCTCAGTACAGACAGTTGGTGATACCCCATCTGAGTCACAGCATCCACTCTGAAGACCCCATCTCTGCAAGGACACAGGCAGGATAGAGGTGAGTCCAGAGGAGGGCAACTAAAATGGCAGGGTCTGCAAGAGAGGCTCATAAGAGGAGAGACTAAAGGAGCTTACCATGTATACCCCTTGAGAAAGGAGGAGGGAGGGAGGGAGGAGGGAGGACATGATAGAAAACATTAAGCACTCCCCAGTGGAACCAAAAATTCCAAGAGGGGGCATCTTTCAGGAAAAGAGATGTCTTCACTGATGACTCCAAGATGGGAGCAGTAGTTGAAGGGCAAGAGGGAGGCTGGCCTGCAAGGGACCTGACACCTGGAAAGTTGGCTCACATGGAAATTGAATTCCACTGCTAAGTGCAAGGTGTTACATCTGGATGGGGAAACCCAAACAAAGGTACACACCTTGGGAGGGAGGTGCTGGAGGCCCCAACAGGGGAAAAGACCTAGGGACCATGGTGCATGCACAGAATAACTCTGATCAGTTCAGGAGAGTGGCTAGCAAGGCAAACAGGATGTTGGGATGCATCGTAAGGGGAAATCACCCCAGGAGCAGGGAAGTGATTCTGCTGCTGCTGTACTGGACTGAAGTTAGACCACACCTGAGTACTGTGTAAAGCACTGGATTCCACACTCTGAAGAGGGACATACAACCCTGGAGCGGGTACAGGAGGCAACCAGATGATACAAGGACTAGGGATTTGGACGATGAGGACAGATTTGAGGAGGTCTGCCTGTTTTCATTGGAGAGGAGAGATGGGGACATGATTAGCCCTGCAAAATTTTCAAGGGAATAAATAGGTAAATATGGAGGGGATCTTTAGACTAAACAGGGAGGTATCACCAGAGGGCATGGTTTGAAGTTGGAAGGGTGAGGGGGGGGAAGAGGGGAAGGTTTTTCACAGAGAGGGTGGTGGACCCTTGAAATGCACTGCTTGGTGAGCTGGTTCAGAGATCCACAGTGGAGGGCTTCAAGACAGGGTGAGACAGACACAGAAAGCAGATGTATCAGATGATGGCCTGGCCCAGAGGGGTGGGGATGGATGATAGGGGTTTCTGGAACACAAGGTAGGGTAGGACCTCGGCACCCAACTAGGGATCTGAGGTTCAAGCAGACTCGATAGACCGTAAGGCCTAATCTGCTGGCAATTAGTATGTTAGTATGTGCAAGAACAAGGGGACACAATTTGAAGATGGGAGGGGCAGTTCAGGAGCAACGTGAGAAAGTATTTATTTTCACAGAGAGGGTGGTGGACGCGTGGAACAACATTCCTGAGGAGGTTGTGGGGTCTCAAATTGTGGGAGAATTCAAGAATGCATGCAACAGACATAAGACAATTTTTGTGAGGAGAAGGCAGAAATAGGCTGTTGGTTAACTAGGATCTGCAGCTTATCCATTAGATAGGGAAATGGGCAGACTAGGTGGGCCAAACGGTCCTTATCTGCTGTCAAAGTCTATGTTTCTATGTTTCTATCTAAGGGTACTTTTCCAGACTGGAAAGATTTATTAAACAGTATACAGAGCGGTAGGGCTAAATATTCTGCCATAGTCTTTAGAAAAACAGGATGAACATTATCCGGTCATGGGGAAATGTTATTTTTTATGGTCTTCAGTTCTTGAAGCACCTGTGATGGTAGAAAGTCTTCATACTGAATGGTATTTAAGGTAAATTCTAGAGTCAATCCACTATTATTATTTAAATATGGATGTAAATAAGTCATTAAACATTATGTGCCATCATCCCAGGGTTGGCCACTTTTTTATTATTGTGAAGCAAGGGATCATTATTGTTTGTATTATTTTTGTTAATGTTTATGTAGGAATAGAAAGCCTTATTAGAATCTTTAGTGAAAAATTAGTCTATGTTCAACCTTCATCCTTTCATGCTTTAGTTGATGTTTTAGTTTCTGGAGATTTTTGTGATAATGTTTCTTATTGGCCTCAGTTGGACATTTTTTTTGCTTTAATATAACTTTTTTCTTTAACTTTGATAAGTCTTTTTACCGACTTGTTAAGCCAAATTGCAATGCCGCATTTATTATTATATTTTGTGACCAATGGCACATAAGTATTTATCAGGTCCATAGTTATATTTTTAATGGTTTACCATATACTGATTACATCCTAATTGACTACAACAATATTGCAGTCTATTTTAGCTAAGGTGTTTGACTTTTTTTTTTTTACTCTGTTTATCCTGCCTGATGTGGACACCGGGGCAGATTATAGGTTATAGGACAACTGGAGGGAAGGAGAGGGTGAAGGTGGGCAGAAGAATGGATGTGGGTATGTGGGAGTGTAGGAGGGTGGGTAGGAGGGTGGTGGGGTGGAAGGAGTGTGCAGGGAAATGAGAGCAGAGGTGAGATAATAAGAGGCTGGGGGGCAGAAGGATAGCGGGCACAGCAGAAGAGGGTTAGCATAAGGTCTGGGGAAGTCCAGAGAATATGCGTTTGACATTATAGAAAGCAGGTGCAGCTGGCATTCTCTATTATCTGCTGTCTCAGCAGTCTTTTGAAGGGACCAATCGAGCTTAGTGAGGAGATGTTAGGCTGTAGAGAGTTTAACCACCCAGGGGCATGGAAAGCAAAGGACCTTTGCCCCATGGAGGTCTGACAGTGGGAAATGTTAAATAGATGACAGTCTGTACTTTGAGTATTGTAAGGGTTAGTACTGGGGGAGAGGAGATTCTGAACCGCAGTGGGAAACAGACCGAGACTAGCTTTTTTCACTAGTAAGCAGGACTGGTAGAGAAGTCTATCAAGGAATTGAAGCCAGTTAGCCTGGGCATACAAGTGTGTGTCAAGCATGTGGCTCCTGTGGTAAGATGGCAGACTTTGTTTAAAGCAACTTTAATATGGCGTAGGGCAGTTTCTGTGACTGACCCATATACTAATAGCCTGTAGTCAATTAGAGTCACAGGAGGACTTTTCACTGCTAGTTTGAGGGCCTCAGGTGTGAGGCTATGCTTGTGCCTGTGCAACAGACCAATGCGTGAATTAACAGCCTTAGTGACTGTGTCGATGTGGCGGTCGAAAATCATTATGCTGTCCAGCATGATCCCCAGGTACTTTAAATTCTGTACAAGCTCCAGGGGATAACCCACCTTGTTGGTGATCAGAAAAAGGTGGGCTCTGTGATGATTTTGAGCACTGGAGAACAACATAGTTTTAGTCTTAGTATAGTTCATCACCAGTTTCTGATCTTTAAACCATCTTTCCACTGCTGAAAAGTTTGTCTGGAGTTTGCCTTTGAGGGCGATGGGGTTAGAGTTGCTGGTGAACAGTACAGCATTGTCTGCATAAAGGAGTGGGTGACAGTTACAGGCAGAGGAGAGTTGGTTAAGAAAGAGGCTGAACAAGAGCGGGCCCAAGATAGAACCTTGAAGTACACCTGAGCAGACTTAGTGGCTATCAGATAGGGTATTAGCAATCTTGACCTGTTGAGACCTCTCCAACAGGTAGCTGGAGAACCAGGTTACAGTGTCTGGGGAGAGGCCAATGTTATCGGGCTGTTTGATCAGGAGAGCATGGTTGACAGTGTCAAATGCTTTCGATAAATTAAGTGAAGGCTGCGCTGACTAGGAGACCTCGGTCAAGGGAGTGGTTTACATCACCAGTAAGTTCAAGCAGCATGATTGTGGTGCCATGGTGCTTTCTAAAGTCATGTTGCTCAGGACATTGCAGTTGGTGCTTTTTAAGGTATTCGCCAAGCTGGTCCTCAACTATTCTGTAGAGTGCTTTCGAGAGTGGTGGTAAGATAAAGATTGGTCGATAGTTCCCAGTAAGTGGCTGGTCACCACTCTTGAAGACTGGAGTGACTATTGCAGACTTCCACTTTACTGGGAACTGTGAGTACCTGAGAAAGGTGTTGAGTATGTGTGTCAGTGGGATCAGAATTTCATCCAAGGTCAGTGCTTCGAATTTCAGATTAAATGTATCAGTGCTAAATCTAGTTTTGCCTACAACCTTTAGGAGGTATTTTCGAGCTTCCCTGGCTGCGATTGTTTTGAAGTAAAAATGAGGGGGTAGTGGAACTATTTATTCGATCACCAGAAGAGCTGGCTGGGTTGAAGAAGTCAGGGGGGAGTACCCCACTCAGGTCTGTGAAGGCATTATTGAACGAGTTGGCAATTGTTCTAGGATCAAGAGTAGGAGAGCCTTCTTTGTTAAGCATAGTGGGGACAGATCTGCAGTCTTTACCAGTTAATCCCTTTAAGTTGTTCTAGAACTTTCTGCCATCATGCCAGGTATTGGTGAGGGCTTCCTTGTAGTATTGATTTTTAGCAGCCCTTATAGTCCGAGTTCAGTCATTACGTACCTTCTTATAATTTTGCAGATCTACCTGCTTGCTAGAAGTGTATGCTGTCAGCCATAGGCTGTCCCTAGAATTCAGCAAGTCAAGTAGGCCAGGAGACAGCCAGAGGTTGCAGTGGCCCTTGACTTTCCTAGTTTTCAAAGGGGCATGCCTATCACAAATTTCATTAAAGTGGTGAATGAAGTAATCAAGAGAAGTGTCAACATTGTGTGTATTATAGACCGAAGACCAGTCACGGTGATGGAGATCCACCTTTAATGCTTCTAGGTGTCACCTTATGAGAACCCTGTTAGTAATTATTGTCACAGGTGGCTTGGTGTAATTATTGAACCATTTGAACATAATAGGAGAGTGGTTGTTAAGAGTGTCTGGGAGTATATTGATCCCCGATATGTTACTGGGGTGGTTAGACAGTACCCGGTCAAGAAGGGTGCTGGTGCCAGTGGAGTAGCTGACCTTAGTAGGAGTGGTGACCAGCTGTGAGAGGTGAGTAGCTGTAAGAGCAGTTTCAAAGACCCTAGTCTCTGGGGAGGGCCAGTTGATATTAAAAGTACCCAAGGAGTATAATTTCATTGTTTAGGTTCATTGAATCAAAGCACTCCATTAGACCATCAAAGCCAGTAACTTTATGCTTTGGTGGAATATAGACTTAAGTGACTGTGAGGATTTTATTATGAGAGCCAAGGAGCACTTTTAAGGCAAGTGCTTGTATTTGGTCACCCAAGGTGGGCAGTGGCAAGACTAATCCCATCTTATGTTATGTTACATACTGTAGTTGAATGTACGTTGTACTTGGATACAGAGGCCAGATAAGTAAGTAGGACTAGGCTTGTCAGGTATTAGCAGTTTGAATTGGTCAGTGCTTAGGTACTTTGAACATAGTTATGCAGTTAGTGGTTATAGTACAAGTGAGCTGGATAGTCTATGCAATGTGCTCAGATGCTTGAACTGGTGAGTAACGTATTATGACTTGATATTGGTTTGGCTTATCTCTGTAACCCACTGTAAAAAAGATGCTTAGTCCAGAAGTATGAACCCCCCCCCAAAGAAATAATGATATCAAATGATTATCTCCTCCAACTCTGGAGAGTGTGACCAGTAGCATGCAGGACAGGAAAAACACCCTTAGGTGGAACCTCTGAGGACCCATGGCTACTGACCCATGGCTACAATAGCTACTGACCTGCCCATCCTTCTGGGCATACTAAAGGAGATTAATCCTAAATAACAATTTCAACTTAATCAGCTAATCTGAAATCCAAAGTTGTAGACCCCCCAAAAAAACTGAAGAAAGAACTTAATTTTGAAGTGTCAGGTGAACATAGCAGCATCCTTCTAGAAACCCTTAGTCCAAAAATCCATGTCCAAGACAGAATGATAGTAGATGGAATCCACGGTCGATAATAATTCAAAGCGTTGAAGTTGCATTGGTGAGGCGCTCCAGCAGGTGAGAACATCTTCTCTGAGGAAAACCAGTAACCAAAGGCTAAGTGTCCAAGTCTAGAGTAGGAAGACAGTTGGTTCATGTTCCACTTGGCAATGCTTTGCAAATAAAGTCCTTGGTAATGAAGCACAGGAACTGGCGCAAGTTGTGTGATCTGAAGAGGGCAGAGTAGTAGGAACCTCCAATCTGACATGGGGAAGCAGGTAAGTGAATTAGGTATAGCTCTTAGTGCGAATAGGTAGACATAGGTTAGATGTACCTCCAGATCCCAAGGAGAAGCAGGTTGTAGAATCGGTGAGTCAGTCTTAATGAACCTCTAGGCTCTGTAAGGGTGAAGCAGGTAATATGAGTAAATAGAACCTGTATGAACCTGTATGAAGGTCAGTCATAGTAGTAAGTAAAGCTGCATGATTGCAGATGTAGTAGCAGAGGAGTAGTATTGCATAGGTTGTGTACGTATATATAGTGAGCATGAATAATGGTAATAACACGGAATCAAAGGGGTTCGTCTGGTGATCCAAATGGTTGCATAATGATGGAGATTACCACGGCCCAAAAAGCCAGAATGGTACAGTAACTAGACTGACTTGATGAGAATAGTCTGACAAGTCCTGAATAGTCGAGCTTATGAGTCATGATGGATAACTGAAGAGGCTGAGTCGAATGAGTAGCGTTGTCACAGGGTCCAATAAGCCTTAGGGCATAAATCATGAGAATTAGAGTCTTTTGGATAATCTCAACTAAGTCTTGATAGGAGTGTAGTAGCAGTAATTCATATAGCTGAAGCAGCAAGGCAGAAGCATCCGAACAGAAAATGAATGGCTAAATAAATCCAGATGTGAGTCCATAGGAAAGGAGCTTGTAAGGTTGGCAGGCATGGCTGCAAGTAAATGTATAGTAGAAAGTGAACCTCCAGGCCCCGAGCTGATGAGAAAAGTGTAGAGTAGAAGTAATTGAACCCCCAGGCCCAATGGGCGAGGCAGGCCATAGAAGCAGACGACTATAGTGCAATAATATAAGTTCAATGGGACCTCCGGGCCCATGGGGGCGCAGGTCTTCAAAGTGGGATGCAGTGAACCTTCGACCCCGTGGGGCAAGGCAGGTTGTAGAGCAGTGGTAGGTAGAGTAAAAGTGATATCACACTGCATGTAATGCAGAAATAGTAGGAACAAAGAAAACATTACTCACCTTAGCAATGTTATTTCTTCTAATGTAGTCTTGCTGTATTCTGACTAAATGCAGTTAGCTCCAGCATTTGAACTGCTCTGGAGAGGAAAGGGTTAACCCTATGCCAAGGCATAGAACATTGAGCTCAAGCTCGGTTTTCGAACCTCTGTCTCAGGTACTCCTCAGTGTAACCATCAGAGTCTTATGAGCACTATGCTAACTAACCAGAAACAGAAAAAAATGTTTTCTAACATATTTTGTGCTAGAGGTAAAATAGATTTCTACGGTCCAAAGACAAGTCAAAACCCCAAAAGAATCCAATTAGGTAGCAAACTTAACAATAAATATATATATACATATAAATTAACAACCAAAAAACCTCATCCAAAGGATAGGTAACTCAGGTTCATCCCTGAGCTGCAACACTACACCTGTCCATCCACAGCCCAAAACTACTATGTTCCAGGAGGGGAGGCAGGGAGGGAGGTCAAAATACAGCAAGACTGCATTAGAAGTAACAACATCACTAAGGTGAGTAATTTTTTCTTCAAACAACATGAAGTCTTGCTGTATTCTGACTAAATGCAGACTACCAAGCAGTACCTCCAAGGAGGAGAGAACTACAGAACCTATTTTGGGAACAAGCTCTGCAGTACTGCAGTACTGCAGTACTGCAGTACCAAACCTAGCATCACTTCTCGACTGAATGTCAAGGGAGTAATGCTTGGTAAAAGTGCGAACAGTCTTCCAGGTGGCTGCTTTAGAGATTTCCACTAGAGGTATATCTCTGGCTGCTGCGACCGAAGTAGCTGTACCTCTGGTGGAGTGAGCCCTCAGGCCTGATGGCGACTCCTTTCCCAATTTTGAATAGCAGAACTGTATGCAGGAGACAATCCACCTAGCAATAGTCCTCTTAGTGGCAGGTTTTCCTTTACCCACCTCACCATAAGTGAGGAATAGCTGAGAGCAGTCATTCCTATGGGACTTAGTAGATTCTATATAGTAACTAAGAGCCCTTTTCACATCCGGACTGTGCAGTCTCCTCTCTCCAGAGGAAGAGTGGTTCGGTGAAGAATAAAGGCAGTGTCATAGATTGGTTCAGGTGAAAATCTGATACCACTTTGGGAAGGAACATCTTATTTGTACTAAGGACCACCTTATTCCTGTGAAATGAGATGAAATCAGGTTCCATTGATAAAGCCTGCAACTCACTAATTCTCCTGGCAGAGGTGATAGCTACCAAGAACACAGTCTTCCAAGTCAAGTATTTGAGCTCAGCTGAGCACAATGGCTCAAAGGGAGGCTGCATAAGTTGTGCAATGTAGATATTCAGGTCCCACAAAGGGGTAGGATCCCTGAAGAGAGGATTAATATGGACTAGGCCCTTGAAAACTCTCTTGAAAACTGAGTGGGAGACTAGGCAAGAGGCCTTCCCAGCTGAAAGGAAAGCAGAAACAGCTGCCAAGTGCACCTTGAGAGTGGCAGATTGAAGGCCTAGGCCATTAAGATACAGCAAATAATCCAGAACAGTGGCAATGTCAGCTAAGTCTGGCTGGATGTGAGTCTGAGAACACCAGAACCCAAACCTTGTCCATTTAGAGTTATAGGTTTTCCTAGTGAAATGCCTTCTACTGGCCTTAAGGATGCCCAGAGCTGATAGGGAGAGATGCAAGTCTGCATATTCTAGCTCTTCAAGAGCCAGGCCTTTAGCTTGAGAACATGAAGATTGGGATACAATATCTTCCCCTGAGAAGAAGTGAGAAGATTGAATTGTTTAAGGAGGCGAAGAGGGATTGCCACTGCCAGTGACAGCAGAAGAGGATACCAAGGCTGTCTGGCCCCTATCAGGATCACCCTGCAAGGTTGAGACCTGATCTTGACCAGTACTCGGATCATCAGAGGAAAAGGAGGAAAAGCATAGAGAAACCTGCTCATTCAATCCAGCAGGAAGGCTTCCAGAGGGACAGACCCCAAGAGAGGAGGTCTGCAGCAAAATAGAGGAAGCTGATGATTGTCTGGGGCTGCAAAGGGATCTGTCTCTGGAGTGCCCCAACTCTTGAAAATGATCTGAAGAATGAGAGGATTCAGGGCCCATTTGTGGGGAGCTTGGGAAATTCTGCTCCAAGCATCTGCCAGTACATTGTCCTTCCCCTGGAGGTGCACAGCTATCAGGGAAGCCTGTAGGGAATAAGCTAGTGACCATATTTTCATGGCCTCGGTGCACAAGGCCAAAGACTGAGTGCCCCTCTGCTTGTTGATGTACCACATAGTTGTGGTGTTGTCTGTCCTGATCTGCACCACCTTCCCCTGAATTGTGTTCGAGAATGTCTGGAGAGCTAGGAAGACAGTTCTGAGTTCGAGGAGATTTATGTGTAAAAGAGACTCCTGATAAGATCATGTTCCCTGAGCAGTAAGCTGGTCCAGATGGGCACACCAACCCAGTAGGGAAGCGTCTGTGGTGAGAATCACTGATGGAGCCTGACTGAGGAAGGGGACACCCTGCCTCAGGTTGTCCTTTTCCAGCCACCACTGGAGAGCCTGAACCAGAGTTAGAGACAATGGAACTAACTTGGAGAGGGGGTCCTTTTTCTGAGACCAAAAAGACTTTAGGTGAAATTGAATGTCTCTCATTTGAAATCTTGCACCCTGCACTACTGCTGTGCAAGCTGCCATGTGGCTTAGCAACTGCAAGAAATGTCTGGCAGGCTGAGACACTAGTAGGTGAAAAGAGGAAGCCTGAGTGATGAGAGACTGAACCCTTGAGAGAGGGAGAAAGGCCCTGGCCTGAACAGTGTCCAGCTCCATGTCTATAAATGTGAGAAGCTGGGCTGGTTCCAGGACCGACTTTTCCAGATTTAGAATGAATCCTAGGGAGCCTAGGAGCTCTTGAGTGACCTTGAGAGCTAACTTGACTTGGTCTGAGGACTGGCCCACTATGAGCCAGTCACCCATGTAAGGGAACAGTAGAATTCCTTGTCTCCTGAGAACAGCAACCACTACTGCTAGACACTTGGTGAACACCCTTGGAGCAGATGCTAAGCCGAAAAGCATTGCTCTGAACTGATAATGGCCTGAGGGCAGCTCGAACCTGAGGTACTTTCTGTGGGATTGTCTGATAGGTATGTGGAAACAGGCATCCTTGAGATCCAGGGAGGCTAGCCAGTCTCCTTTTCTCAGAGAGGGAAGAATTATTCCCAGAGTCACCATTCTGAACTTTGGCTTTAAGATATGTTTGTTTAGGTATCTTAGATCTAAGATGAGTCGCCACTCCCCTGTCTTTTTTTGGGGTAAGGAAGTATCTAGAATATAGTGCTTTTCCTCTGTGACAAAAAGGCACCCTCTCTACTGCCTGTAAGAGCAGCAGGGAGGAGACCTCCACCTCTAAGGCCTCTGCCTCTGAGGGACAGGGAGGACTAAAAGACTGTGCCCTCAGTTTTGGAAACCTTTTGAAACTGAAAGCAAGTCCCTGACGCACTACTTTCAGGACCCATTTGTCTGAAGTGATAGACTTCCAGGCCTGGAAATAGTGAGCCAGCCTGCCCCCTACTGGGATTGGGGAGGTGACCCTGACTGACACATCAGGGTGTTTGTTTGGCAGGGGTCTTGGACTGAGTGGAGGATGGAACCTTGTCATCCCCCTTCTGCCTCTTCCCCTAAATAACCCCTCTGCTGAAAAGAAGAGGAGGCCTGGGTCTGTTAAAATGACCTTTGAAAAGATCTGTCCCTGCCCACCCTAGATTGTTGCCTCTGTGAAGTGGACTGCTTCTCTTTGGCTGCAGCACTCCTGTATGTGGTCCTATATTTGTCCATCTTTTTTATGTATGCCTCTGTTTGCTCTCCAAACAGAGACTTGCCTGTGACAGGAAAATCCATGGCCTTCATCTGGGTATCCTGTGATAAGCTGGCACACCTAAGCCAGGCAAATCTCCTCATGGAGACAGATGTAGCCATGACCCTTGAATGAACATAATTCGAGTCCACAGCAGCATGAAACTGGACCTTCGATGCCATCCGCATCCACCTGCTCCAGCTCTTGGCCAGCTGGGGAGGGGCATTTTTAGCCAGCTCCATAACCATATCCCACCTCAACATCTGGTATCTGGCTGTATATGCCATGTAGTTGGATTGTCTGAGCCCCAAAGAGGATGTCAAGTACTGTTTCTTGGCCATGGCATCCACTTTTCTGGAATCCCTGTCTGGGGGGGTGAGATGCTAGGGGAATATTAGCCTTGTCACAGGCTGCAGCTTGCACTACCCCAACATGGCTACAATCAGTGGTGAGGAATTCCATTCCAGGACCTGACAGGGCATATCTTCTGTCCAACTTTTTATCCACAGGAGGTATGGATGTTGGAAACTGTAAAATCTTTTGAGTCTATTTACCCAGGGACTTGTGCAGAGGGATAGACACCCTTTTGGACTCTGGAACATCCATCATCTCAACACAGTCCTGCTCCTCCTGATCCTGTTCAGCCTCTTCCACTGGGAGCTGAGGAGTATCAGTCATACTTTACAAACAAGAAGTGGAGGGGACTCAGAAAGCCTGGGAGGAGACACACTGGAAGGCCTGTCTGGGGAGATGTCAGGCGGAGTAAAGAATCTGACAGTTACACTGAGGAGTACCTGGGACAGAGGTCTGAAAACCAAGCTTGAGCTCAGTGTCCTATGCCTTGACATAGAGTTAACCCTTTCCTCTCTGGAGCAGGTCAAGTGTTGGGGCTAACTGCATTTAGTCAGAATACAGCAAGACTTCATGTTGTTTGAAATAAGGAATAGATTGTAAATGGTATTGTAAATGTCAGCATACTCTTGAGCTTATTCAGTGCAGTTTAGAATATATTCTGAGGCAACTTATGAGAAGAATAGAAAGGTGTTGTAGACTATCAGCTCTAGGTGATCGGAGATGCAATGAAAAGACCTGGTGGATAAGCTGGCAACTTGACCAGAGGTAATAAGCATCCAGAACTGCAGTAGATCTATGTGTAAGTTAAGCCATGATAAGGAGGGCATATGAAACAGTAGTAGTAACCTCAAGGAAGTGGAGAGAGCAAGCATCCTAGGGAATTGAGGTGAATACATGCAATGAATTCAATCCAATGAAAGAAGCATATCTTGACAATGGAAGTAAGTGAGCAGCAAGGTGAAGGCTACAAGGTCCAAGATCTGAGTAGGATGACTAAAGCCGAGGAATAACTGGCGGGGCATGCGATCCTGAGAATTAAGTGAAGGGAGGTGGCAGCTAAGCCTCCACAAAGGCAAGCATGACAGCTGGGTCACATGTGAGTCAGCTGGTAAGGTAAGTAGAGTGTGGCAACTAGCCCTGCCAGGCATCATGCATGGCAGGACCACACATAGGTCACCTGGAAAGTGAGGTAGTAGCAGAAAATGCAAACGAAGTGAAGCAACAAGGTAAGCATCCAGGGATAATGATGTAAAATCCATAGTCGTACTTAAACAGAAATTCTACTTAGGAGCACCAAGTAAAATCTTAGATGGATGGATGGAGGGGTAGAACAAGCAAGTTGAGCTTCAGCATCCAGAACTCGATAGCAAATTAAGGTGCTATATCCTGGAGTATATCCACTCTTCATGGATAAGCTCAGGCAAAATTCTGTAGGGAGAAGCTGAAGCAGTCTGAAGCAAGATGGATGCATGGCTGAAATACATGACAGGAACGCCGGGGCTGAAGGCAAGGCAGCTGATAGGCCCATACGTGGGTTGGCGTGAGCGGTTGGACCACATGTAGGTCAGCTGAGGATGGAATAAAGGTGGCAGCTAGACCCCACAAAGGCTAGCAGGACTGTGAATCCACATGCTGGGCAGGAAGGCAAAATGCTAGCCAGGCTAGGAACAATTAGGTTCAATGGAGTAAACAGAAAGTCAAGCATGAATAACATCAGTGCTGCAAATACCCAGTGTGTAGTATTTGTTATAGAAACATTGTTTTATAAAGTAGTCTTCTGGCTGCAACAATCCCAAAACATATGCTAAGCACATTTTCTGTGATGGCATTGGGAAATGTATTACAGTATATGTACAGTACATATGCATCGTAACTCCAGATATGAGGTTTAGTAGGAGGAAACAGATTCCAATTAGAGGCATCCTGAGATCCAGGACAGAGCAGAAGGGGCAAGCAGTGCCAGAAGTCAATAAACTACCTTAGCAGGAAATAAGGAGGCATTTTCCCAACCTACTGTGTGGAGAAGTATGTAGCTGAATGTACTATGCAGCTATAGAATGTGCTATCAGAGGGGAGGTTGCAGGCTTTGCATTGAGTAGGCAGAGTGATTCAGTGGAGTAGATCAGTGTAAAAGCAAGCAGCCCGTTTCAAAGCATACAAAGTTAAAGGTGCACTTAGCAGCTCTGACGAAGGTCTAGAAAAGCAGGCTGCCAATGGAGCACATGAGAGTATCTGTGTGAGGGGAGAAGTCTGCGGAAGATGCAATGGTGCCGAAAGGAGCCAGCTCACAAACAATGGCAGCAGCAGAGATGTGTGAACCCCACAGCGGTTGTGATGTGACCAGAGAGGAAGCCGAAGCTTCGATAGCAGAAAAGAAACAAAGTGGCAATGGACTGGGGTGTGGAGCCAGGCTGCTCAGGAGAGGAAATGAAGGCAAGTGCAGGTAAGCAAGCATAGGTAGGAGCAGAGTGCAAAGACAGAGAAGGAGTGGAGCGTGCAGGAACAAACCACAGAACCCCAAAAAAGCACATGATGGAAGAGAAGACAGGAAACAGAGAAAAGGGGGGGAGGATCCCACAAAACAGAGCCAGGCAGGACAAAACGGGGCGGAGCGATAAAGAGCAGCCATGGACTAGCAACGGCAGCGAAAAAGACTCACTTCTAAGCAGAGCTGCTGTCAGCTTCTTGTTTAAGTAGGGTATGGAGGGAGGAGCTCTTCTCCCATACAACTACAGGCATGCACCTTACAATTAAGCATCTTCATAATATTATTACAATAGAAAGATTGCATTTTTTGGTAGATGAAGACCACCTGACCCACCTCGTCTGCCCTTTATTTCCCTGCCTCAGTATATGCACCAAATAATGACCAAGATACATTTTTAAATGATTTCTTTGGTTAATTTGTAGACCTTCATCAGCCATTCCTCATGGGAGGAGATTTTAACTTAACCCTAAATCATATTTTGGATGCAACAGCAACATTTAGAGTCTCCAGTTTAGGTGTTAGGACCCTTCTGAAAAAAATTAAGAAATTTGTCTCTTAAGGTTATCTGGAGAGCAAACAGCCCTGCCAGCAGAGAATGTTCATTATTTTGTTCAGAGAAACAAAATTTACTCAAAGGTAACTTATTTTGGGGGAACTTACAGACACTAGTTTCTGATGTGGCACAAATGAATTACAACACATTTAGGGTACTGGATAGCACTGAAGGTTTTCATTATGTCAATCATAAAAATAAACTATTACTGTTTGCAGGTAATGTCCTGTTATTTAGAAGCACAAAACAACTAAACTGCCCAGGAGAGTGCAAAGAAACATAGAAACATAGACTTTGATGGCACATAAGGACTGCTTGGCCCACCTAGTCTGCCCATTTCCCTACCTATAGGATAAGCTGCAGATCCTATTTAACCAACAGCCTATTTCTTCCTACCCTCCCAAAAATATTGCCTTATGCCTGTCTCATGCATTCTTGAATTCTCCCACAGTTTTAGACCCCACAACCTCCTCAGGAAGGCTGTTCCATGCATCCACCACCCCATCCATGAAAAAATACTTCCTCACATTGCCCCTGGGCCGTCCCCCCCCTCTATCTTCAAATTGTGTCCCCTTGTTCTTGCACATCTCTTTTTCCAAAAGATGCTACCCTCTTGGACTTTGTTGATTCCACTGAGGTACTAAAAACGTTTCTATCATGTCCCCCCTCTCCCTACTTTCCTCAAGGGTATACATATTAAGCTCCTTTAGTCTCTCCTCGTATGGCTTCTCTTGCAGACCCTGCACCATTTTAGTTGCCCTCCTCTGGACTGCCTCAATCCTGTCTATGACCATACGGAGATAGGGTCTCCAGAACTGGACACAGTACTCCAAATGGGGTATCATCAACTGTCTGTACAGGGGGATAACAACTTCCTGTTTTCTGCTGGAGATGCCTCTCCCTATACATCCCAGTATCCACCAGCCCTCCCTACCGCCTTCTCACATTGCTTGCCAACCTTAAGGTCATCTGATATGTTTACCCCCAGGTCACTTTCCATTTTTGTTGCTGTTACTACCCCCCAACTGTGTAATCTTCCCCTTGGTTTTTGTTTCCCAGGTGCATTATTTTGCACTGAATCCAAGCTGCCATACTTCTGACCATTCCTCCAACCTTGCCAAGTCCCTTCTCATCCTTTCCACGCCTACTTGTGTATCAACCCTGTTGCAGATCTTTATGTCATCTGCAAAGAGGCATACTTTTTCTTCTAGTCCCTCTGCAATGTCACTTATAAAGACATTAAAAAGGACTTTACCCAGCACTGAACCCTGTGGTTCCCCACTAGTAACCCCTCTTTCTTCAGAGTGGACTCCATTTACAATTACCTTCTGTGTTCTGTTGTCTAGCCAATGTTTTACCCAGGCTACCACCCTAGGATGCACTTCCAGGCTGGTTAATTTGACTATTAATATTTTGTGTGGGACTGTGTCAAATGCCTTGCTAAAGTCTAAGTAGGCCATGTCCACAGCCCCTCCCAGGTCTACTACTTTGGTCACCCAGTCAAAGAAGTCAATTCGATTCGTCTGACATGACCTTCCCATTATGAACCCATGCTGCATTGGGTCCTGTGCCCCACTGGCCTCTAGGTACTCAACAGTTCTTTCCTTCAGAAGTGATTCCATCACTTTCCCTACCATAGAGGTCAAACTGACAGGTTTGTAGTTTCCTGCCTCTGTCTTGGTCCCACTTTTGTGAAGGGGAATCACATCTGCCTTCCTCCAGTCCTCAGGTACCACACCATCCTCCCAATATTTGTTAAAAAGGGTAGTCAGCTGTGTCACTAGTACTCTGCTTAATTCTTTTAGAATTCTAGGATGAATTCCATCTGGTCCCATTGCTTTGTCCACCTTTAGTTTTAGGAGTTCTTTCAGAACCCCTTCTTCTGTGAAAGGACTGGGATCGACCTCCCCTATCCAGAGTGCTTCTGTTAATTGAATTAGGCATCTCCCCCACCTCCTCTTTTTTGTGAATACTGAACAGAAATATTCATTCAGTATCTCTGCTTTTTCACTGTCCCTCTGCCCACCCACCGTCCATTCTATTCTGCCTCACTATCCCCTCCTTTGTCTTTCTATGCTCCCCGATATACCTATAAAAGGTTTTATCCCCCTTCTTAACGGAGTTGGCTATCTTTTCCTCAGTTTGGGCCTTTGCTCTTCTGACTACCCTCCCTGCTTCCTTCTGCCTTAACTGGTACAGTTCTCTGTCCTGCTCCTTCTGTGTTTCCTTATACTTCTCAAATGCTATCTTTTTCTCCCTAACCTTCACCGCCACCTCTTTTGAGAACCATAGTGGCTTTTTCTTTTATTTTGATTTTTTATTTGCTTCACACAAAGGCTTGTTGCCTCTGTGATGACAGTTTTGATATTTCCCCATTGTTGCTCCACCCCTCCTTCTAGCCTGTTTGCTAGCACTTTTCTAAGACACTCTCCCATCTTGCCAAAGTCAGCCCTCCTGAAGTCCAGAACCCTTACTTTTGTATGGCTTCACTCTGTAGTTGAGTTTATCATGAACCAGACTGTTTGGTGGTCACTTGTTCCCAAATGGCTACCCACTTCTAGATCTGAGATCCTCTCACTGTCCCCATTTGAGAGTATGAGGTCTAAGATTGCTCCCTCACGAGTAGGTTCCGAAAGTAGCTGTCTGAGGCATGCCACCTGAAAGGCATCGAGAATGGCCCTGCTTTTGGATGTGGCTGCAGCAAAGGTGCTCCAGTTAACATGTGGCATATTAAGGTCCCCCATCAACAGTATCTCCCTTTCTCTGCCATCCTAAGGATGCCTTGTATCATATCCTTGTCCATTCCCTCCCCCTGAGATGGGTGTCTGTATACAACCCTGTGTGTATTGTGGTGCCATTTCCAGTCTCTAAGGTAACCTAAAAGTGTCTCTTTGCTCAGTTGCTTTTATCCTTCCCTTACATAGAAGCTACTCTTCCCCTCTTCCCTCTCTGTCTCGTGTAGGTTGTGTACCCTGGTATGTTAACATCCCAGTCATGGTTCTCTGTGTACCATGTTTCTGTGACTGCTACAATATCCAGGCATCCCTCTTCCATCAAGGCCACCAGTTCAGTGCATGGTACTACAAAGCAATAAAGCAAGACAACAAAACCAGCACCACTTCAACTGCAAAAAAAAAACAATGTATTTAAATATTACATACTGCAACAAAAAAACATAAGAACAGTGGAAGTCAGAACCTTGACCAGATTTGTACTGCATACATCATCAGAGGGATAAGGGCTTTTAAACATCAAGTTTAAAGAAACAGTACTGAATTATGTGCAGTGAGTTGCAACAGTACTCAACAGTACATGCAAGTAAAAAAGTGTGAAGAACTATATAAAGGCTTTCAATGAATATAAGCAATACTGAGTATATTGAATTTTGTATTAACAAACCTCATATTACTCAGAATAAATAAAAAAAAATGTGAATCAATACAAGTCATTTATCATAAATCTCAGTGCTTGAAAGATAACAATTTTATATAA
Source organism: Neoceratodus forsteri (assembly GCA_016271365.2). Taxonomy (NCBI): domain Eukaryota; kingdom Metazoa; phylum Chordata; order Ceratodontiformes; family Ceratodontidae; genus Neoceratodus; species Neoceratodus forsteri. The sequence continues at coordinate 638,746,652 of CM028138.1, read as the reverse complement.
ATATATCTCATCGGCACCCTGAAATAGGAACATATAACACAGTTACTGTATTGCAAAGCCAAACTTGCATAAGTATAACATGCACAAAGCACTTAAACAATTCTCACAACAGGCCATTAGCAACAGCAAGACAGGACATCATTTCTTTATACATTTCAGGATCTGTGTCCTATCAATGAAGCCTGGTGCATCAAGTACACCCAGTGTGTATATCCAGTATGACTCATGTTGGATAGACTTCTGGTCCAATCCCCCCCCTCCCAGTGTTATCCCAAATTCTCCTGCTCAATGTCACAAAATTAGAAAATATGGGACCCTATTCTAGAAAGGATGATGCATGACACAAAGTGACTTATGCCAACATGAATGGTGCAAGTAGCACTTTACGCCATGAGTTGCCACATTCAGGATTCTGCAAAGCAGTCAGTGACATGTCACAGGCTGTTTGAGCCACAGTGAGCTTACATCACCATTTACGCCATAAGCTCCCTGCGATATGGTGCAAGGGGGTTTACAGCAGCAGTTGTTCCCCATTTTGTGGGTAGCTAGCAGATCTCCAAATTTGCAATTCTGAAACAACTCCCAAAGGACATCCATCAAAGTACATTTACACCAGCTATTAGCTGGTGTAAGTGTACCTTGTGTCCACTAGGGGTAGCCCCAGTGTGCCTGCCAACTTATCCCCCATAACATGTACCCCCATGGTCTGATCCCCCAAATATGCATAGAAAAGCCATGAAGCACTAGAAGACCCCCCCAAATGCCCTAATCCCCAGTGATCCATGAAAAAAAAGCCCTGTAGGGCTAGCAAACCACCCCATGCCCGGATCCCCCAAATATGCAGTATAAAATGACCCACAGGGCTATCAAACCCCCCACATCCTGAGCCCTCCATTATTCAGTAAAATAACACTCGCAGGGCCCCTCCTCCCAAGCCCCTCCCCCAAGCCCGATCCCTAATCCCAAACACAAGACTTGCCACTAATGCCAAATATTTTCAATTAAATAAATCTCCCTTATTTCTGGTAGTCTAGTGGCTTACACCTCTCTACTCAGCAGTGCCAGACCACCCCACTCCCATCGACCCGTACCGCGACGGCAACTGGCACAGCCTACCTCTCACCACCAAGGTCAGCTGCCGACTGAGTGCCACATGAGCGTGTACTACTATAAATAGTACACACTCAATGCATGAGACCTCATTTATTGAGCACATTCTATTTACAGTAGTACACACTCAGTTGGAGCTCAGTCAGCTGCTGGCCATAGTGGTGAGAGGTGGGCTGTGCCAGTCGCTAGCTGGATTCGGGTCAGAGAGAATGGGGTGGTCTGGCACTGTCAGGTAGGGGCCAGTAGGCTACCATGGACAAGGGGGATTTTGTATTTTATTAAACAACATTGGCATTAGCGCCAAGTCTTGTGTTCATGGATTGGGGCTTGGAGGTGAGGGGATACTAGTCCTACAGGGCTTATTTCTCTGAATTTTGTTGGGGTCCTGGCATGGGGTGTCGAAAGCTCTGTGGAACTTTTCTGCACTGCATATTTTTTATGGATTCTTGGGGATTGGGGCATTGGGGATCCTTTAGCCTTGCAGGGCATGTTTAGTTCTATCTGGCGACTGGGGCATTGGGGGGTGGGCTCTTGCATCCTTCCACCACGGTTGCTGTGGCTTATGCTAACCCAGTCAGGTATACCCTCCCTTTGGCATACAGTTTGGAGTAGTGCAAGTCATGAGACTTAGCTTCAGGGAACCTGCCCAATAGAAATCAGGCCCTGGATCCTTGGCACAATGGCATTTGGTGCAAGTTGCCTTTGGCATGACTTGCTCAAACCCTTCTAGAATAGGGCTCCTGATTTGTACTAGTTTGTTTACCCATTTTATAGTGATTTTATTTATTTATTTATTTATTGGTAGGTTCTGAAAATACCTTTGAGTCAGAGACTCCTTTATAAAGGTTCCACATCACAGAATTTACATACAGAGACATACAGTTACATAGCTGATCATCAGTACATAGACAGGTTGTTATAAGAGCAATTGTAAGGCTAACAGTGAAATATGAGGGATAATTAGAGCAAACACACAATACATTTAGCACTCAGATCTGGAGCTAGGCTTGAGGGACTCAGTTGAAGCAGGTAGTGTAGAAGAAGCCGGCCAATGGCCTTAGTCAGGCAGGTAGTGGGAGGTGTTTCAGTGGCAGTCACAATGGTTTGAGGACGGTAGGAGGTCTGTAAGAGAGGTTTTGAAAGGTCCAAGTCTGATCTCATTGGCAAATGGGTGGGTAGGCTGTTCATGCAGGAAGGGGCTCTGTAGCTAAAGGACCTTTGGAATTGGGAGGTACGGCAGTGAAGGACAGAGAGGAGCTGCTTTCCAGAGCTACGAGTATGCTTAAGTGTCAGGGCTGGGCAGATTAGTGGTGTGAGTCCTAGGGGGCAGTGGCCTAGGACAATTTTTTTTGCCATGAGGCAGGTGTGAAGCCTAATTCTGTTGTCAAGGTTAAGCCAGTTGGTATCATTGTATACAGAGCATGTGTGAGTTAGGTGGTCACAGCCCAGGATGAGGTGACAGGCTTTGTTTAGTGAGATACAAAGTCTATGAAGGGCTGAGGTGTTCGCCGCCTCACAGAGGAGTAAGCCATAGTCAAGCAGGGAGAGGACAGAGGAGGAGACAGCAAGCTTCATTGCATTGGGGTAAAACAATGTTTGAAGTGATACAGAAGCTCTAGTTGCACATTGAGGGTGGTAGATAGGAGATGGATATGTTGGTGGAAAGTAAGTGCAGGGTCTAGAGTAATGCCCAGATATTTGAAAGAGTCCACTAGCTCAAGAGCGGTCAGGTTGGCAGTTCGTACTTGAGGGCAAAGTTCCTTCCTAGTGGTAAGCGGGTGAGAAAAGAACATAACCTTGGTCTTGTTATAGTTCAGGATAAGGCATTGTAAGGCGAACCATTTTTCGGCACCACTAAAGGAGGATTGAAGGGAGAGGTGGAGTTGCAGAGGGTCAGCGCTGGAGGTATATAGGACAGCATCATCCACATACAGAAGCAGGTTCCCTGTGCAAGACCTGGGGAGAGAGTTGAGGAAGAGGCTGAACAGTAGTGGTCCAAGAACAGACCCCTGTGGGGCACCAGCGAGGACAGGTAGCCTATTAGATAGGGTGTTACCAATTTTGACCTGCTGGGAATGGTTAGACAGGTAATCAGTGAACCAGCCAAGGGCATCATGAGAGAAACCAATGTTGGACAGTGTGGATAGCAGGATTGGGTGGTTAACAGTGTTAAACGCCTTTGTGAGATCAATGAAGACAGCCTCAGTGATTTGACCTCTATCTAATGTCGAGTGGATGTGTGTGGTGAGTTCCAGAAGGGTAGTAGTAGTACTATGACCCTTCCAGAAGCTGTGTTGCTGCTTGTTGAGCAGGTTGTATTTGTTGAGGTGGTCGGTGAACTGATCAGAGACTATCCTCTCTAGGGCATTGGATAGGGGAGGGAGAATGGAAATAGGACGGTAGTTGTTAGTAAGGGTACAGTCCCCACTTTTAAATATCGGCATAATGCAAGTGGATTTCCAATGGGAGGGGAATTTCCCCAGGCATAAGAAGCAGTTTAGTGTATGGGTGAGGGGGTTGAGCACCTCGGGGAGAGAGAGGCAGAGGAGCTTCAGGTCTAAGGAGTCACTACTATAACGGGAGTGACTTAGAGCAGTTCTGAGATATGGCTCAGCGTACTTAGGTGCAATACTGTGCAGACGAAAGGGAGGTGATCCTGGGGGGTGGTGGGGAAGTGGCTGGGGTGGGTCAAAGAAGCTGGGAGGGGAGCCTGGCTGAGGTTAGTGAAGAGCCGTTGAAGGCCATGAGCCATATGGACTGGGTCAGAGGTAGGGCATCCATTAACCATGATCTGATTGGGGGTAGTGTTGGGATCATTGCCACAGAGGTCCTTAATATTGGCCCAGAACTTTCACCCTGAGCCCCAGGTAGTGGTTAAAGAGGTCTTGTAGTACTCTGCTTTTGCTTTGTGCAAGGACCAAGTATGTTTGTTCTGTGCTTCTCTGTATCTCTGTCTGTAGGCAGACAGGCCTGTCTCGTTGGAGAGGTGCCATAAGGAATCTCTGGTCCGCATGAGGTCCAGGAGATGGTTAGTGATTCACGGTGCTGGATTGCCTTTGATCACCCTTTTTGTGATGGGGCAAATTTGTTGCATATGGTGTTAAAGGAGAGAATGAAGAAGTCAAGGGCTCTGTGAGGATCAGGGGTCTATTTGCCAAGGCATCCTTCCCATCTTCCCCAGCAATACTATGTATGTGTTCTCCTACATGGATTCTAAAAGGCCTGGTACACCTGCCAAATTAAAATACCCCACATTGACAAACAGACAGATAAACCAGATTATGGGTCACACAACTGAAAAATTATTTGGATTTTTTTTGTAACATTAACTGTAGTAAAGGTGCTAGTTTTAAATATTAAAGGACACGACTTGCAGTTACCACAGGGATATGATCCACTGTGTTGGTTAAGCCAACAATCCACAGTTTTTGTACTGGCTTTTAGCTCTTATTGGTAACTATGTACCAGGCTATCTCCCAAGTTTTTCTCCCTTTTATATACCATTCTTGGATATGTCAAGTGGATCAATTGCCATGTGAAAAATCCATGGGCAGAATTCCAGTGAAAGTCTGACTTTTGCTTCTGCAAAGTTCAGAAATCCATCAATGCCCAATCCAGTTGCCCCAAAAACCCTGATGGCTAGTGGTCCCAACCCACCCCACAAGTACAGAAGATATCCCTGATGGCTAGGTGTCCCTCCCCACCAGATCACCCACCGAACCTAAAACAAAAAGTTACCTCACCCTGGCAGTTGTGATCCCTACCCCTGCCCATCCCTGCCTGACAAATGCCCTGGTGGCTAGTGGCCCCTCCCCTTCACCTCACCCAAAGTGTCCAGTCACCCCCCTCCCCATCTCAGTCCATACTTTTTAAAAAGAATTTCCTAGTGATCTAGTGGTTTCAAGTTCTGTTCCCCTCCCCATCCCTGATTATATATTATTTCCCTGTTAGTTGAATGCCCACCAACCGCCACTCCAGCAGGTGTCCCACCAATCTGCTCCCACCCCATCCTGAACCCCAGTGGGTGGACCTGCACATGCCTCCTCTCTCTGCCATGACCGGACCACCCACTGAGCCATCAATAAATGAGCGTGTTCTTATGTACAGATGATATAATATAAAAAAACTAGTGAGTCTCAAAAAAGGACATAAAAACAAGAAAAAAAAATAATTGTAGGCATCATTTTTTCCAATAATTAAGTACAGAATCAACCTAACTGAGACGCAATGACCAACATTCATGTGTTGTCTCTCCAAGACACCATTTTTGTTGCCATTCCATGATAAAAAAAAAAGAAAACATTATGGGGCAAATGAAAAAAAGGATTTTCCTCACAAAAAAGGACTGCCCCATATGATCATTTCACACGCTATTTTATAGTACTTAATAGGCAGATTCAGAACCATAACTTTAAAATATAACTTTGAAGCAGATTCCTATTTTTTTACCAACCAACCAATGGAAACTATTATGAGTCAAGCCCTTTCTACCCTTAACATTTCAGACCAAAATTCCAAACAATCTGGGCACTACAGGATGTGAAAAAAAATATACAGCAAAATAGCAGTACTTTTTTTACTTCTGTTTGCTATCCACACCTCGGAATCCGTACATCCGACTGGAATGAAACTTGGTACATCAAGAGATCTACCCCATGAGACAAGGCTTGCAAAAGTTTGTGCAAATATGTTTAATGGTTCAAAGATATTAAAGTGTAAAACTGAGGTTTAACATTAACGTGTCCTACTCAGCCATAAAAACAGTGGCACTCCTGCTCACTATATATATATATATATATATATATATATATATATATATATATATCAATCACATGAGTTCAGAAGAGCAGATAAAATAATTGTCTGTTTGCATCAGCTTACTGTGGATTAAATTCCCTATATAATGCACAGTTGCTGAGCCTGACCTATTTGTTTGAACTATGGGAGGCTGCATCACATCATGCATTGATATTGGTGTTGCTGGAGAGCAGAATGATGTGAAGCAGCTATTGTTTTTGTTGCTGGAAGCAAGTTGCTCACTGAGTGAATGGGAGCTTGCTGTGGACACGAACCTGTCATTATTTTGGTCACTGGCCCTCAAGAACTGGCAGCTGTACCCCCATCCTACATGGAGTGCAGGCAATTGCCAGGTTATATGTTCTGCATCCCCTGGTTGTCTCAGAGATTTAATTGCATCTCCTGCCCACAAGCCAGAACAGCAGGCAGCAGCATCAGTTCATCTCTATGAGAGAGACACCAGCAGGGAGCTTAGACAGCAAGAGAGACAAAGAGTGACAGTCGGCACCCACAGGTAAGTTGGCATGGCAGGCCCCCCACCCAAAAAAAGACACACAAAGGAGAGGGGTGGTACACAGAAGGGGACCTGTCATGCTGAAGTGATGCACTGGGTCTGTGTTGTCCCCACTGATATCCATCTGTACCAAGTTCCGAGGCACACACCAAGAGAGAATGAGAGTCACACACAGAGTGACAGCACTGTCCCACCTATTGCAGCAGCAAGTTCAGGCACTCAGACAAGAGCTAGAGCAAGTGGCTTGCTCTGTGGTGCACAGGTCACAGAGAGAGAGAGTCTGAGAAGCAGAAATACAGGACGACAGGTTTGTCAGCCAAATATAGATACTGGGATTTGGCATAAAATCTGTGGGCACACATGACATAGCATGTGAGAGAGCACAGTCGAGAGAGAGAGACACAGCAACAAAGAAAGGGAGAGAGTGGCTTATTGTGGCAGGAAGAAATAAGTGAAAAAAACAATTGTAGTGTCTTCCCAGTGCCACTCTCTCTCTATCTATTTCTTAAACAACACTGTCCTTCAGGATTGCATACTAACATTTCTAAGAGGTTTCTGTGGATGACTATATAGTCATTAATTGTCTCTATTCATAGCCCCCCCAACACACACACACATATACACACACACACACACCCGCACACACACACACACACACACCACACCCAGGCAGCTGTTTTCTGTGTGATCCTGATGTGGGATGACATATGCATGTCTGTGTGTCAGAGACAGATGGGGAGCTCAGATCATCAGAACTGCCTTTGACCTCTGAACTGTATGTGTCTGTGTACAGTGAGACATGGCATATACAGCAACAGTGCTGTCCATCCCACCTATCAGAGATGTAGTCATGAGTGCCTGTATGATCTGCAGCTGTGTTGTCATCTGGAGTTCAGGTAGCTGAGCTATCTGTGTTTTGTGTTTGGTGATCGGCAGTTGGGGAAGGGGGTCTCCCTGTCTGCAACTGTTGAAAAAACTGCCAGTTTAATCCACAGTTAGGGACTACTTTGCAAGATGGAAGGATAAAATCCCTTTCTGCCATTAAAACAGGGGGAGCAGGTGTTTTGGAGGGACTGAACCTAATGCTTCACCTGACCCTTGTTATAATCGCAATAACCCACAACAAAGTGTGAGGTTAGAGACATCTAATCCATGACTGGGCACCGTGAGGACACTCGGCCTATAGCTTCATGCTTCACAGCACACCCCAGGTGTGGATTAAATGCCTATAACCCCCCCACACACACATACACATATATATATATATATATATAGAGCCTCTGTTTTATATTTTTAGAAAGTAAGGGGCCTTCTGACAGCTAATGTGAAAAGTTTTTCTCCCCTTTATTGACATGTGACTTTGCAAAATAAACTGGCAAGTGAATACTCTGATTGAAGTGGAGTACTGACACCACCTTGGGGAGGAATTGTACATTAGTTCTTAAAATCCCTCTCCCCTGCGGAAAACAAAGTATGAAGGATCTATGCAGAGTGTCTGTATCTCATGGACTCTCCTTGCTGATATAGTAGTCGCTAGGAATAAGGTTTTCCAGGGAAGGTATTTTAACTTAGTGGTGGCTATAGGCTCAAAATGACAGGACATTAACTGAGTAAGGATCAGGTTTAGGTCACAAGCCAATATAGGCTTCTTCACAGGAAGTTACATATAAGTGAGGTCTTGAAAGAGCCTCTTAAAATTGAATATGCAAGCATATATTCTGCTGAGGTCTTAGGCATAAAAACAGCAATTTCCATGTAGCTGACTTTCTAGCCACCTTAAGGACCTGTAAATTAAGGGAAAAGAGATTCAGGTCTGAAAACTGCATCCCATACCACAACATTTCTACAGAGACTGACACTACAGCAACAGCAGCACCAGGTCGCTGTAGTGTCACCGCTGGACCCCAGCAGGGCGTTCGGGGGGGGGGGTCTTGCACCCCCTACCCAAATCAATTCCAACTTGGAGTTGATTATTTTAAGTGGGAGGGGTGCAGAGGGAACAGTTCCACTTAGGGTGGGTTCAGGGGGTGAAATCCCCCAAAGAACATATGTAAGACAGTGCCCGCCTTTATGCTGACCACAAATGCAGTTGACATAATGGTGTCGCTGTAATGGTGGTCGACAGCAAAGCTGTCAACCTCCATTCATAGATCCTGAAAACTCCATCCCTTAAGCAACCACGCCTTCAGATGAAGGGACTCCAAGTTCAGATGGTTTACCTGGTCTTTTGAAATTGTCAGAAGGTTGTATCACAGAGGTACAGAGAGAGTCCTTTTGAGCATTTGGAGTAACAGTGAGTATTATGGTTGCTTGGGCCAGTCTGGTGCTGTCAGAATAATGGTTATCTGTTCCACTCGTGCATTCAGAAGCATTTTCTGTATTAAAAGGGAATTGTCAGCACTAAAAGCCCCACACACAAGCATGGGGCTGGTCTTAATTTGCACTCTGTAAGGAAAAACATTTTGTTTACTTGAAATTTACTGCCGTATGGTAGCTAATATCACACTAATTATGTTGTCCTGCGGGTTGATACTTTCTGTAACAACAAATCCCAGAATCTCCTGCAACTGACATCAGAGGAGGGCTACAGCAGTTAGAGATTCAATAGGCTGCAGAGTATTTTAGAGCTTTTATAAGCTCCAATCATGTTTGCTGGTTCGGCTGTTCTCTTGGGGCTAAGCACAGTCCACTGTGACTGTACCTAACATGGGGAGGTCAGCAGGGACAGCAAATGTTATAAAACTCTAACATTTACTGCGGGCTATTGACTTTCCCACTGCAACCAGCCTCTGACATCGTAACGAGGGATTCTGGAATTTCTCTTACAGGAACTTTCCAGCTTGCAGGTCAACAGAATTAGTGATGCAAAACTACTATGCTGCAGTAAACAATAATACGTTTTTACACAAAAAATGTAAGATAGGACCAGCTCCACACTTGGGTGTGGAGCTCTTAGTGCTGACAGTTCCCCTTTAAGAGAAAAGGCGGGAAAGCATAAAGGAACCTGTTTCTCCAGTGCATGCTAAAAGCATTTTCTGAGAGTATTCTCAGTCATGGGGACCTGCAGCAGAACAGCAATAGCTTATTTTTGTCCCATGAGTTGAAAGATCCACCTCGACTTCCAGTGACATCACCCGTGTAATGGCCACCTGATTCGAGAGCTCTCCACCAGTGTAGCCAAATTCCTCACAAAAGACAATATTCAGTTGTTTCTTTTTTATAACATTGTTGGTGAAGTATGGCGCTGTCTAAGGAGAATGGTGGATGTATTAAATACAGTGTACTAGAGCACGAAGGTGAGGATCCTAACAACATGGTATCAGACACGGATGGCTCGGGGACCTCCAGAGTTTCAACTTATCAGCTCCAAACTGAAAAAGAAAAAAAAAAAAAAAACTAACAATACTCAAACAATGGATTCTAAAATTGACAAAATTTTATCAGAGCTGGGGTGTAACAGTAGTAAATCCAGCCTGTGTTTCTTAAGGGCCATAATTGTTCAGTATCACATTATCGGTCCTGCCAGTCCATTACCATTATGAGATATAATTTGCAATGAGTTATACTTACTCATAATAATTACTGACCGTTACCTCCTCCCACCCAAAAACCCTCATCATATGTAAAACCATAAGGCTCTATTTTAGTCCAAACCTCCACATTGCTCAAAGTGGAGTGTCATTCATTCGCTTATTGTTATTGATGACTACAACAGTCTCTCATTTGAAATTCAAAAGAGAAATTTTGCTATACTTGCAATGAGCTACCAGGTTAACCATATAATAAAGACATAAACTAAGCTGTTTACCTAACCAACTGAAGGGCGAAAAGGCCAACAGGGTCTAACAATAGTAGAAATGTACAGAGAGACTATCACTTACTTATTTAACCTATCACTTACTTATTTAACCTATCAGTAACTAGGAAACATAACAATTCACTCCAGACAATTAGCTCCTGACAATTCACTCCCCAACATTTCACTCCTGTGTCAACTCACTCCTGGACAGCACATTCCCCCGACAACTCACTCCCAAGTACTGGTCCCTGAATTCCTGATAATTACCGATCTGTTTCCTCTGCAGCTCTTCTTTCACTTACATACAATGCAAGTATTCCTATCACATTACTACCCACTATCTGTTAATCACCTATGAAAATAATTTATTATTGATTCTGCAGTTGTTGAAAAGGATTCTTGTATTTTTCCCATCTCCTGACAAGAATTCAGATCTGTCGGTATGAGACAGATATCATCCACATATGCAGTCTTTTTGTGATGTTCTCTGGCTGACAGCATATGGAAAGTTAAATGCCCAGAATAACCTGAACCACAAAAGAGTAGAAGAAAGATTCTGCCCAAGAGACTCTTGCACATTTTAAACATTTTATATGGCAGATAAGATGTTGTTTAATCATACAGCAGATAGAGATGTTTGAGGAGCAATTGTTTAGTTTAATAGAGGGAATAATAAGGAAAAACCATGTGCAAGATAAAAATTCTCTACCGGTACAGCAGTATAAAATGAGGTTGAAAATGGATAAAATAAAAGCAAAGAGTGTAAGATAAGTAGGTTTAGCAACATGTGTTTAGGGAAACTAGTGTCTATAGTAATGAAATAAAAAGGAAATGTTGGTCCAGATGTTAGGACTCAACATATGAGTAGATTAACTGTAAAGAAAGTGAAAGTGAATAACTTTCAATTTTAGGCAGACTGCTAAATCACTGAGTTTGACCAGCAGAAACTGCTGCTAAACTGTTGCTGTCTGACAGCTCCTCTGACAGCTTGCTCCCAAGGAAATTGAATACATAAATATTTACTTGATATAATTATTGGGAGTGAATTGACGGGAGCAGAATAGGAAGGAGCGAGTTGACGCAAGAGTGAATTGTCGAGAGTGAAATGTCAGGGAGTGAATTGTTGGGAGTGAATTGTCATGTACCCAGTAACTATGAACAGATCAGTGACTTCCAAAAGTGCAGATGTTATTCCGAGCCATGCACCATTAGGTATCCTCAGTGGCCACCCAGGGGGAAAAGCAATGCCTAGTGTGGCAGTGGCACCCGTAGGGTTATCTAAACCCTTAACAATGAAATCTAAGGGTAGGGAAAGAAACTGTGAAAGAGAAAAAAAATATATAGAGTGAGAGAGAGAGAGAAAGAGAACTAGCAGAGTCTGAGAATGAAAGAACTGAAACAAAAGGTAAGTCATTTCCCTTTATCCATCTGGGTTCTTGGTCCCCATCCTTAAAAACAAACTTGTATTGCTATACAAGGTAGCTATTAATTGTACATGTCCATAGTGCTGGAATTTAGTATTATACCAACTTTATTTCTTAGAGAACTTTATAACAAGTTCAGATCCTACTCAAGTTCATCAACAGATCCCCAAATCCAGTTGTATGGTGAGGATGTTGGAGTGCAAGTATATAATCATCAGCAGAGTGAGGAAAACTCCCTAATATGCTAATGTAAGGTTGAGAAGGTCTAACCCCGGTGTTTCAAATTGTCCACTTGTAGCATTTAAATTGGCTGTGTGGTGACCCTGTCCCTTCAATTTTCTTCTTAGTGCATAGTCCCTTTACTGTCAATGTGGTCCTCAGCTATCCACCACTCCCAACAGCCCAGCAAGGATGAGCAATCCAGCAAGAGGGGATTCTTAGCCTATATGGTCCCCTCCATGATGGTGTAGCCCCCATCCCCTGCACAGCCCAACCCAGCCCCCGAGAGCCCTGAGGCAGAGCCCTCCAAGAGATGACATCGCCTAGTAAGTTGATATTAACTGGTGCATCATTGATCCTGCTTTCCAAGCTCTATTCAAATATTCTCAACAATTTGCTTTAGAACCAAAGCTGGGATGCAGTCTGCCCCCCCCATAGAGAAAGACAGCACCAACCCACTAGGCCAGAGAAGGGTGAAAATTACACTCTGTGATAGGTGTCCTATTTAATGGGGCCCCGACTGAGGGTGATCCATATAACAGATGTGCCACCTGGCCAAAACGGTCCATCTCCATCCCCTCTGCATTTCTAGAATAAGACAGCTGTGCCACACCACACAGACACCAGCTATCCACTTGAAAGTAAGTTTCTCCTTAAACTGTACACTGAACCCTACATTAGAAAACTCAGCCAAATGAATACCACCCTCAACATCTTGATAGCATCATCTTAAAAAGCTTTTCAAGGAGGTCAGGCTAGTGGACACCTGGCACCATATAAATCCCACAGCCCGTCGGTTTACCTTTTACTCCCATGTTCATAAACTTATTAATTCCTGCTTGGATTACTTTTTATGGCAAGTGAATTTTTAGAACACATCCATCCATTCAGTAGACTTTAAAAATATATGTTTGTCTGATTACGCACTGATGGTGCTTGAACTAAATGTAGACAGGAAAATAAAAACAGACTATGGCATTTTAATAACTCCCTCCTAAAAGTCCAGCATTTAAAGTACTCCTTAAGGAGAAAATTCCAACGACCTTGAGAGATAATGCCTCACCGCAGTTTTCCCCCCAGACATTATGGGATACATTAGAAGTAGTTCTGTGGGGCTATATAATAGCTTATGCCTCCAAAAAGAAACATCAGTCAGAGGCTAAACTCCAACAATTACAGAAATCGAAGTTCCTACAAGCTGCCCACTTGCAGGGAGATCACTCCCTACTGGACCAGCCATACAAAAACTTTTAACATCTAAAATGGAACAGACGCTGCTCTGGCTATGCCAAAAATATTACAAAGGTGGGACAAGAGCTTCCAATATATTTGGCATACTGCCTTCACAAACAAACTCAACTGGCCAATATTGTTAAGATGAAGGACCCACAGACAGGTAAGATAATCTCCTCTACTACCCAGGTCCTGACCATATTTAAACAACACTATACAGAACTGTACTTGAAGACATCTCCATCCAGAGTACAAGACATTGACAACTTTCCATCACATCTCGATTTCCCCTCCTTGAGTCCCTGCAAGCAGCTCAGTTAACATGACCAATCACAAAGCAGGAAATACACACCATAATTAAAAACCTTAAAATGTGAAAAGCCCAGGTCCAGACGGTTATTGGGCAGAAATCTATAAAGCGGCTTGGGCATTGATCCAGGATGCCCTGGTTACTGCCTTACAGAGGCACGATGAGATGGCGGTGTACCCAATGTCATGGACACAGGCTACTATTTCAGCCATTCTGAAACCAGACAAACTGGCTTATCTATGTGACTCATACCAACCAATATCAGTTTTGAACTAAGATTATAAAATCTATACAAGTGCCATAGCCCACAGACTGGACGACATCCTCCCCAACCTGAATCATCCTGGTCAGTCTGGTTTTATTAAAACACGTCAAACAGTAGACAATGTAAAATCAACCCTTTTTCTTATAGAGCATGCCACACATTCTCATTTTCCATTAATGATACTCAGCCCAAAAGGCTTTTGACAGGGTTTCCTTGCTTTTTGTGTGATAACTCTGTCGAAGTTTGGATTCCCAGCCAAATTTCTAGATAACGTTAAGGGTATATACACCAACTCAGAAGCTTCAGTTAAGATCAATAGTTGTTGCTCATCTAGGTTTCCCCAACATGTGGGATGAGAAAGGGGTGCCCCCTTCCCCCATATCTATTTGCCTTATATGTAGAGCCTATTATACAATATGTCTGGCAGTAAGCCAGGATGTAGGGGTACCATAAATTAAATCAAGCATAAAGTAGTGTCTTTTGCTGACGACCTCCTGTTATATATAACCAATCCAGAGTCCTCATTGGACATCCTGGATCACAGTATGGCAGAAATCGAGACAGTAATGAGTTATAAAATAAATGCATTTAAGACAGAGACATTACTTATAAAATATACCGTGTCACCCCATCTGAGGAACAAACATCAGTTCAAATGAGATTGTGCTTCACTTAGATTTTTAGGCATACACATTCCATCAGTACCCACAGAGGTGTTCTCTCTTAACTATCATTAACTTTTCCTGCAGGCACAGGAAGATTTTCAGTCATGGACCCATTTGTCAGTGTCACTCCTGAATAGAATACAATCCATTCAAATGAATCTTCTCCTGTGGTTTCTTTATCTGATGCAGCCCATGCCCATACCTCTCCCTGCAAAATAAGCAGTCCAGTGGAACAGAATGATATTGGCTTATCTGTGACAGGGGAAATTATCAAGGGTGGCACTCAGAAAGCTGCAGGTGCCAAAGGAGATGGATGTCCTCTCCCTTCCACATTGAGGATTCTACACCTTAGCATCCCAGCTGACACACATGACAGATTGGTTTAGTCCCAGTACACAGGCATGGTAGTGGGTGTGGGTGGACGACCCACTTCCTCACTTCCGCTAGACTATACAACATCATTCCACACCACAGAATGCAAATTCTTCCTGTGGAGGTTTCAATTATACCAAAAGCATTTTGCAAAGCTGAGTTAGGCTTCAGAAAACCCTGATAATCTGAGGGGAGTGGGTGGATGGGACTACTGACTCGGATGAGATATTTGCCCTTGCACGCTGGATAATGGATTCGGGCTGACCCAGGAGGATTAACCCATGCCTTTCAATTTTACTCTGAGAGGAGATTTTAGATCCTTCCAACAGCTGTGGTGTGAGTTCTCTCTGCCACAGGGTGACTTCTACAGGTACTTACAAATTCACCATTTCCTGAGTTCAAAGCTTAGATTGCACATTCAGTCACTGTTGGTCCCTTCTGAACTCACATTACATTCTCAGATCCATGACGAAGAGAAATCTAGACATTTGGTGTCTGGCTTTATTAAAGCTTTGATGAGTCCCCCACACTCATTTTGGGAAGGGGCACAAACTGCTTGGGAGGCTGAATTATTAGAATAATTTACCCCCAAAAGATTGGCATTGGATTTGGCATAGACAACATAGGATCTGACACCTGGATGAAGTTTGGGTTGAAGGTGATAGTACTTTTGGACTACACAAATCACAGCCAAGTTGTCACATGGGGGGAGGACTCATCCTTCTGGTGAGGATGTGGATGTGAAGTATCTACCCATGCACATGTGATCTGGTACTGGCCGATCATCAAAAAGATCTTGGAAGGGGTGGCGACAATAATTATTGATTTATTTCCAGGAATAGACCTCCTAACCTCATAACTGGCACTTTTATTACATTTTCCCCAAGCGTTTAGACAAAAACAACAGATTTATCTGGCAAGTGTACTCCTGGCAGCAGCAAAGAAAGCCATTACTAGGAACTGGAAGATGTCAGGACCTCCTTCTCTACATCTAGACAGTGGGAGGATTTGATCTATGACATCTATCAGATGGAACAAATAACAACTAAACTACAGGGAAAGCAAGACACTCTTATGAAGCAGATGGACTATAATGTTCCTGCATATTGTTTCCAGCAGACCTGATTTGATACCATAGGGGCATCAGGCTAATAAAGATAAGTATTTGTACCTGGCCAGTCCTCATAAAGCATATAAGAAGGGGGTTATTGCCCCATGGATATTAGGATTAAATATTTAGACCCCCTGAACCCCACTCCTTTGGACAGAATAAATATGTTTGGACTACTGACTGAGAATTCTTTCATTTATTTACCTCAAATTATATATATGCTCAGATACTTTGTCATTGTACAAACTAACAGATAAGACAGATTCCTGTAATAAGGCTAAAAAAAGTACAGCGACATACAGTTGTATTACTTTCAACAGTCCTGTGTACTTAATCTTGGAAACTGTAGGTGCCCCCATGTGTGAAAATCAGTAAAAATGTCAGTTTTAAAAAAAAAGATCCACCTCAGGGGCACCCCATTTCCTGAAAACTGGCCATAGCATAGTTTTGTCAAGGACATAGAAACATGGAAATATAGAAGATGACAGCAGATAAGGAACGCAAGGCCCATCCAGTCTGCCTGTTTTTTCTACCTTATAAATGTGCCATAGGCTTGTGCTCTGTCAATGACCTATCTATTCATACTCATCTGCAGTGCTCCCTTATGCCTATCCCATGCCTGTTTGAAGCCCTGCACTGTATTCTTATCCACCACTTCCTGAGGTAGGCCGTTCCATGCATCCACCACCCTTTCTGTGAAAAAGAACTTCCTCACATTACCCTTTAATCGGCCTCCCTCTAATCTCATGCTGTGTCCTCTTGTCCTGCTATTTTTCTTGTATTGAAACTTGTTAGACTCTTACCTTGTTAATGCCCTTAAGATGTTTTGAATGTTTCGATCATATCACCTCTCTCCCCCCTTTGCTCTAGGGTGTGTATATATATATATATATATATATACATTGAGCTCCATTAATCTGTCCTCATATGTTTTCTGATGTAGTCCTGCACCATTTTAGTTGCCTTTCTCTGGACTGCCCCTATTTTATTCTAATGTCCTTGTGCGGGTGTGGCCTCCAGTGTTGCATTTACAGTACTCAAATGATGCCTAACCTAGTATCTTGTTAACCCCCCCACAAATAGGGGATTCCCAAAAGTCTTCCTTGATCTTGTGTAAATGCTCACTGCTGGCTGGTGTCCTGCGCTAACTGCTTAAACTTTATTGCCAGACAGTGCCTATATAGCCTTCGTGTACTGTCTCTTTAAAAGCTGCCTAGCTTGCAGTTATAATTAATCTGAGAGGGGGTTAAGTGTTTCTATGCTCAAGCCCCACCTGGGCTATCAGATAATCGCTCCATTCTGCCCTTGCTATTAGCACAGAGGGAGCTCTGTTAGAAGATATAACTGTTTGCAGATTATCTATCAGAAAGTTAAAGATATTGTAATTTGTCTAACCTGCCTTCTTTGCAGCATGGACAGTTCTGTTTATCACCACCATCTTGGTCCTGAACCGCTGAAATGGGCCAATCAGTACTTTTGGGGACTCTAAAATGGAGCCTGTCCCCGGCCCTTATGGGAGCAAAATTATGTAGGAATTGTAGTTTGGGGCTATTGGTGCTGAGATGAACCTGGAGGGGGAGCTCTTGTTGTGACTGACAGAGGAATCAGCCAACCAAACCTTTTGGATCCTGGGGAAAATCCCACACTGCTTGCAGCTTGAGTCAGTCTGAGTCTGGACATGAAAGAAGTAACAGCTTGAGTGATTCAAGCAGCAGCCCCTGCGTACTTCACATGGAAGAACTGTGAAAGGGCTGAGTTTTGGCCTGCCTGTCTACCTGCTGTCCCTGAGAGTAAAAATAGAGTTTATTCGGACTGAATCCGAGTTGTGAGAATGATTTAAGCCACTGAACTGTGACCAGGCTTTAACCTGAAGAAGACCAAAGATTTGCTGAATGCGATCAGCCTGTCAAGATCTCCAGCCACCTCTGAACTCCTGGTTTGTGCTGAGACTCTGTAATTACGACCAGATAGCAATCTGCCTGGTATAGTAGGATTTTTTTACATGCAAATGTGCTGTGTGCTGTTAGTGGGTCGTGATTTGGTTCCCCACTGTGTACTGAACAGTGTTCTGCTTGCTGGAGGCGGCACCCAGCTCCAACGGACTGAATCCATTTGCATCTCCATTTGGCCTGGGCCTTGCCACACTGGCCCAGCCAGAATACCTGCCACACAGAGAAAGTCATCGATGAGAGACCTGCCTGGGGATCAGACCCCTGCTCAATGCCTTGAACAGGAATGATGCATCAGTGATTCATGTGGGCCCTGCTTCTTCTGGTACTCCACCTCAACAACCTGCAGTCTCAGTTTCATCCTGCCTGTGTCCTGTATTGGGTATCGTGAGTGAACATCAGGCTAGCTCCCAGCAACAACAGCTAAATCTAAAGTGCTGTCATCTGATTGTTTTGTTGTTGTTTTTTTGTCATGCACTGAGCCCTCCGGCTGTGGATTACAAATAGTGTGTGTTGTGCGTGTTGCTTTCTTCCATCATAGGGCCCCAACCAGCTGTGATGCCGGCCTACCCCAGGCAACATTCCTGTCTAGCCCACTCTCTTCCTACCTGGGTACCCAGTGTGTGTGACTGTGTAGGGACTCTGACATGCATGCATAACTGTCTGATTGATATAGCCTTTAAGCAAATCAACCTGATTTTGCCCTTTCCTTGTTCAAGTCCCTTGAATAAATCAGATCTAACTCTTTTTGCATTTAACCTGACTGTGGCTCCAGCCTGTGCCAAAAGTACTGCGCTGTTGCTATTTGCTATGCATAATCTTGTTTTACAGGGAGTCTCCTGGATTGAGCTAGAGGAACAAGCCCGGGTGGTAAGTGCAAACAGTGGGGGTAATTGTCTGGTGAATAAGGGTCATTGTGAAAGTGATTATTGTGTATTGTTCAGGCCACTAAAAGGGAAAGTGGGAGGTTACAGTGTCCCGGAGGGCTGTGCTCAGGTTAGATTGACCACTAACAACCCTGACCTCTAAGTGGAGGCTCCCGTTTCAGTACCCAGGCCCCTTAACCTGCAACTAACCATGTAGGCAGAGGTAGTAGCCCTTGGGATAGCACCATCTAGGGGTTACACTTGTAAAGAGGGATTATTACCTCCCTTTTACGATTTTCGATATCCCTACCAATACACCATAACATCCCTCTAGCCTTACCTATGCCTTTAGTGGTCTGTTTGGATGATTTCAGGTCATCTGTGATGATGATGCCCAAGTCTCTTTCTTCCCTTGTGATTTCCAGCAACTCCCCTTCCAACCACATAAAATCCAAGATGGCGGCAATGTGTGAGCTGCCTAAGGACTGAGTTTTGTTCTGGGAGGCTGTTAGCTGTATTATAGTTGTATTTTAACCTGGACTTATAGTCAGAAAGGGTCTTCAGTGAGTTTTTTAGTTAGATAGTGCCTGTAAGTGCTTCTTATGGTTCCCCGTGTTTAAACCAAACATTTTTTCAGTCATTTTGCAAAAGTTTAGGTTTATTCATGAAAGACTACGTCTCGCTTTTAGAATGGCCATTCATCTGGCTTTTCGGCCGCCTTGAGATAGTATGGGAGTGCCTGCGGTTTAATTTTAGCTTTTACCATTTTTTTTCTTTTCAAAAGAAATGAACTGTGGAACCGTACTGTTAAATGTGGACTTGGAGCAGACTTGGATGATTGGAGAGGAGCAAGATTGAGAATTTTGTTGCATGGCGTTGTAGGACTGTGCTTGAAGACCTGGATTTCTCCTGATTCATAATTTCAGCAATAAGAGTACAGACTGGAGCGTATGAAGTGTCTGACTGAGTGGAAGCCTGTTTTTTGTGGAGGCTGCTAGTGCGGTGAGAGTGCACCCAGTGGATGCTTTTTGGGTTCTCCTTCTAGTTAGTAGCTTTTGGTCAGTGTGTTGGGTGGGGGGGGTCCTCTAATGTCCTTGGGGCTAGGTGGCCAATGTGTATCTCGTGACCAAATGGGGGTTGTTCAGCAATTCTTTGGGGAGCCTGAGAGTGGGCTGGGATCTTCTAAACCTCCTGTGGGTCGTGCATTGAGACCTGCCCCTCGGGGGGGGGTTGTAGTTGTGGATCGTTGGAGACAGGTTATCCGGGCCTAGAAGCAGTTACATCTGGAAGGGGAGCCCCCTTCTAGGCTCCTGTTTTACACACTTCTAGCTTGCTGCTGTATTAGGGATCCCCAGACTGTCAGACTGCCAGATTGCTAAGACTGCCAGATAGATTGAATCAGCACGGCTGTGACTGTGGAATTTAACTATTTATCTATGTGTTTGATAAACTGCTGGAGATCTGCTACAACAGACTTTGGATTTGTTACAGTGGTCATGGATTAATTTTCTAAAGTTTGCTTTATTTTCTTTTACCATTTTAGTTATATATTACTCAGGTTCTGATGAGAGCAGAACCGGGAATTAAGAAGTGTACTGCTGGATAGCTGCTATAACAGACTCTGGATTCGTTATAGTGGCTATGGACTAATTTTCTATAACTTGTTTTATTTTTCTTTTATTATCTTAGTTATTCATTGCTGAGATTCTGGTGAGAGCAGAACCTGGGATTTAGAAGTGTTGCCATTTTTGTTAAGGGGAAGTGAGAGCTTCCCTGGGCTATTTATTTTACATCTGGACTTATTTATTTGATTTCTGGACTGCTAGTTATCTTTTCAAAAGTGCTGTTGAATCAGATTTATTTATTCTATTTTGAGGGAATAGTAGTAGTAATCAACTATAAACTTTGGTCCCAAATTGTTTTGTTGGACTGTGTTGAATGTGTTTGATGCCTGCCTATATATATATATATATATTCATAGCAAAAAAATCCATTTAATAAATCAGTTAGGTTGTTCCACAGCAGTAAAATGAGAACTCAAATGTTATGGATTTGAGAAACCACACTTACTCACCATCCACCAGACTGGCATCAGGGAGTTGTGTGTTGAGGTCATGACTACTCACTCCATTCCATTGTAAACAACTGAAGTGGTGAATATGGGAGATGGGGTGAGAGTTGGGACCCGACAACTCCAGCAGCACATCCCGATGCCCAGCTGGGGTGGGGTGGAGTACTGAATGGAGTTTTCACCCCAATACTGAATTTCACTTTGTCGCCTTTGGGAACAACTCTAACTGGATGCATTAAATGGAGTTTATTGCTTCAATATATATATATATATGTGTGTGTGGAATAACCTAACTGATGCATTAAACTGAGTTTTTGCCATGAATATATTATGGTAGCACGGTATTGCTACCATAGTTAGGGCTGAGGAGCCATTTACATGTGAAACCCAAAATGTTGTACCTTAATAACTTTGCAACCGTTTGATGGATTTGCCTGAAATTTGGAATACATGATCAAGACCCATACACCTTGGGATCTGACAAGTTTTGTACTGGTTGGATATGTGGCTGCAGAGTTATTAAGGATGATCTGCGCGTTCATTTACACTCTTTTTGAATTCTACGGTCGCACCTACAGGTCACACGGTTTGCACGACCAGTCCGAAATCTTCAGGAAACATGAGGCCAGGGTCCCCAATGTGCCTTTCAAAGATTTTGTGAAAAAATATTAAATGGTTCAAAAGTTATTCAAAAAACAAGTTCCCATTATAAGTCAATAGGAAAAGTTATCAAAAAGTTTGACAGTGTCGCAAATGCTGTTTTTACTTTCGCAAATGGCCCTTTTACTGTCACAAATCTGCCATTCTGTTTTCAGTTGGTGATCAGAAAAATGCTTGGCACTTTAAATTGGGACCCTAGCAACCTAATTTTTGTATTTACCAGTCTGACCCTAAGAATGCTAACCATGTCTTTATTTTGAGAAACATCCCAGAAATATGTTTTCACATTTCTGGAAAAAGTGCTTCATGAAAGTACTTTCACACTTGTGACACTGTTGAATAGATTTGCAGCTTCATACTTTGCAAATTGAAAGTACTTTTCTAGGCTGTGGGTGACGACAGCAGTTCTTTGGCAAGGCACCTGCAAAAGAACGGTTAGGGAGCTTTGGCTGAAATTTGGAGGGACGAGCTGACATCTCACAGATGTGCCTTTCAGTATTTTGTTGAAAAAATATTACATGGTGGAAAAGTTACAGTACTCCAGAGTTGACACTTTTTCCCATAGGATAACATGACGGTGTATGATGCATTGCAGCAATCGTTTGGTGCCCTGCTGCGAAAAAAACAGTTTGGTTTTTTGGGCTGAAATTTGCAGGGAACACAGCCAACATCCCACAAATGTGCCTTTCACTGGTTTGGTGTAAAAATATTAGAGGGAGGCAAAGTTATGGCACTTTGAACTTCATTTTTTTCCCAAAGGATAACATTACAGGCGTAGCATAGCCTTTCAGGGCCCATCTCTACGGAAACAGTGCAAGATACACTTTTCGTTGGAAAGTGCCAAGCCTATATGACTTTACATTTTTTCTCTATGTCATACGGTTTCTGAGATATAAACAATTTACTTTTCCAAGTCCTCATTTTCTGTTCCGAGAGTCATTATTTTGCTTACATTCTTTGTACTCACTGTCTTTCTCTATGCAGCTTTTGAGGAAAACCAGCCTGTGCGCTTACATTACTGTTACTATTACCATTTTTGCTTGTGGTTCCATACCCATTTCACTTACCGTTCACGTGTACACCACCATGTGCGTTACCCTTTGCGTTTTCTTTTGAAGGTTGCGTTTCTGTTGTTTTTAACATTTCTGTCTACAGTACTGTTTCTCTTTCTGTTTTGCTTTGCATCACCATGTGCATTACGATTTGTGTTTGCAGGCGGGCCCCGCGCTCCCACCGCCACATTACATTCTACTATTTCTCATTATCATTCTCAAAAAGAAGGGAAATTAGAGGCAAAATATCCATTTAATGCATCAGTTAGGGTTTTTCACATGAATAAAGCAAGGAAATCTCGATGTTAGAGTTGAAACCCCCTCGTTGACCTCCCAGCCCACCCCAACCGAATCATATATATATACATATATATATATATATACATATATATATATATATATATATATATGTGTGTATATATATATATATATATATATATGTGTGTATATATATATATATAGGAAAAACTCAGTTTAATGCATTAGTTAGGGTTCTTCCACAGCGACAAAAGTGAGGAAATTCACTGTTAGGGTTGAAACCCTAACTTGAATTCAACCCCCCCAGCACCACACACATACACACACACACACACATCATATGGTTAGGCTCTACATGTATCTTAATAAAAACTAAACATAAGGCTGTTACAATGTTTACAATCCATTAGAAAGCTACATTTCTCAAACCCTTGTTATAATCAGAGATATTATACCTGTACAACTCCTCGGTTTTGCTCAACTCTATTGCTCAGGTGGCCCACCACATGTGGTGTGGTCTGGTGTGGGGCATTGGTAGGTAAGGCCATGCAACTACTAAGTGTGGTACGTTGTGTGCAGCTGCAATCAGGGATGTGTACATTTGCGTACATGGCCTCAGTTTGCTGTTGATCTCCAGTGAGCATGCAGTACCTGGTCAGGTGGGTGGGGATGTCTCATAGTACATTTAGACAATTGTTTATTTCTGTCACCTGCTGCTGGATGTCTGTCATTGATTGTGTTGACTTGGTCCTCCCTATACTTGCATGTATGTGTGTGTGTGTCTGTGTGTGTGTGGTGCTGGGGAGGGTGAATTGAGGTTAGGGATTTTCAGCTAACTGTAATTCCTCACTTGTCGCTAATAAACAACCTAACTAATGCATTAAATGCAGTTTTTGCCTCTAATTTCCCTTCTTTTTAGAGTGATAATGAGAAATAGTGAATAATGTAGTGGAATTTGAGCACAGGGCCTTCGGCCCTGCACTCCCAAAACACTGATGTCTTGCATGGCATAGTAACAGGAACAGCAACACAAACAGAAGCACTAACAGTGGCGCACTGGTAATGCAGCGTGAATGAGAACAGAAAGGGTAGCACATGAGTGGCGTGAAGCGGGAACAGTCTGCCACGTGATGTGTGTCACATAATGACATGGTGCCTGCAAATGAAAATGTCAATGGGCATGGTGACACAAAGTGAAACAGAAAGAGAAACAGTACTGTAGATGCAAATGGCAAAAAATAACAGAAAGCATAGAGTAGAAATGAAAGCGCGAAAGGATAGCGCTTTAGGGCCCTATTGCTCCCGCCACCAATGCAGCGGTGCCCGCACTCCACCACATGATGTCTTGTGGCATAGTAACCAGGAACGCCCAACACAAACAGAAGCTAACAGTGGCGTAGTAACGAACACAAGCGTGAATAAGAGAACAGAAAAGAGTGACACACATGGTGGCATAGGACAGAGATAGAATGCACATGCTGATGGGTTGTCACATAATAACATGGTGCCTGCAAACATAAATTTCAATGGGCATGGTGATGCAAGAAGTAAAACAGAGAAACAGTGCACTGAACATAAAATGGTAAAAAATAACAAGCGCCAAGCACAAGGATAACGCGACACAGTGGGCGCAGACATCAACGTAAGGAAATGAGGCACCGGAAATCGCAAGCCGAAAGGGCAACAGTAACAGTAATGCAAACACACAGGCTGGTTTTCCCCAAAACCTGCGTAGAGAATGACGATGAGTACAAAGAATAATAATAGCATAATAATGGGTATCGGAGCAGAAAATGAGGACTTGGAATACTAAATAGGGTATATCTCAGGAACCGCCGTGCAATGTAGAAAAATTTAAAAGTCATATGATTTACAACTGTCCTGGCTAATTTTGTGCTTAGCCCCATTGAAGCTAGAGCTAGCACTTTTCACAGCCGAAAAGTCCGTATCTACGCACGTTTACCGAGATACGGGCCCTGAAAGAAAGCGCGTGACGCCCGTAATGTTATCCTAAGGGAAAAAGAGAAGTTCAGAGTGCCATAACTTTGCCTTCCTGTAATATTTGTTTACCAAACCACTGAAAGGCACATCTGTGGGCTGTTGGCTGTCTTCCCTCAAATTTAAGGAAAAGACCAAACTGCTATTTTTGCAGCAGGGTGCCAAAGGATTCCTGTAATCGTCCCGGGCGCCACGTAATGTTATCCTATGGAAAAACTGCCTTTTGAGTGCCTACTTTGCTGCTGTGTAATATTTTTCCCAAAGTACTGAAATACACATCTGTGGACGTCAACTGCTTTCCCACCAATTGCAGCCAAAATTCCCAACCGTTCTTTTGCAGTGCGGTGCCAAAGAATTGCTGTCACTTTCCACAGACTAGAAAACTACTGTCGCAATTTGAGAAGCTTTCGCCAAGAGATTGGACACCTTTCATGGCACGAAAAGTAATTTTAAGAAAAATACTTTTTTCCAGAAATTTGAAAATATATTTCTGTGTTTTACCCCAAAATAAAGACATGGCTAGTATCCCTCAGGGTCCCACAGGGAATACAAAAATAATTAGGTTGCTAGAGGTCCCAAATTTAAATGCCAACCATTTTCTGATCACAACTGAAAACAAAATGGCAGATTTGTGAAGTAACAAGACCATTTAATGAAGGTAAAATGCATTTACGACACTGTCGAACACACATTAACTTTTCCCATTGACATAATGGGAAATTGTTTCACGAATGACTTTTAATCAGTGAATATTTTTCTTTCACCAAATCCTCAAAAGGCACATCGGGGACCCCTATCGCACTTTCCTGAAGATTTTCAGAAGCCAGTTGGGCGCAAACCATGTGACCTGTATGCGCGACTATAGAATTCCAGAAAAAGCATAAACGCATGCGCAGATCATGCTTAATAACTCTCCAGCCGTGTATCCAATCACTACAAAACTTGGCAGATCCCAAGGCCTATGGTTCTTGATTGTGTATTCCATATTTCAGCCAAATCCATTAAACGGTTGAAAAGTTATTAAGGTGCAAAATTTTGGGGTTTAACATAGAAATGGCTCCTCAGCCCTAACTATGGTAGCACTACCATGCTAACATAATATAAATATATATTTAAAAATCAGTTTATTTGCCACTTCATAGCAAGAAAACAGTTGGGACTTTGGGGCTGATATTTGCTGGGTGGCAGGCCCTCGCCCTACACATGTGCCCTTTGCTGGTTTGGTGAAGAAATAGACAGAGGTTCCATAGTCACACCCCTCCAAAGCTGCAAATTTTCCCATAGGAAAACATTGTGGTGGTCATGGCACCTTTCAGCACCTATATCTCGAAAATGGTTCGAGATACAGATTTTTTGCTAAGCACAGCTTAGTAGGTGTACTAAGTACATGCTTGGAGGGGCCAAGCCATGAATACAAGCGTGAAGGAATTTTTTCCAATGTTCCTATGGTTTCTGAGACAGTGCAACTTTTGCAGCACAAGGGTTACCAGGAATGGCTCTAGGCATGCACTATGTCACTATATTTATGGATATGCAGGCCTACACATTCACATTTGGATCCCATTATGCAATAATGGGAGCACAGAGTCCTACATTGTGCAGTAGTGTGCTTACACACAGAGATGTGATATCACTAAAATATCAGTACAGTTATGTATAGATGGGAGTGCAGGGCTCTATGGGCCCTGCTCTCCTACATGAAAATCAGAGACAATCACAAAATGTATGCATGTGCTCCCACAGCCACATATGAGTAACATTAAACTTTCTCAAAAAGAAGGGAAGTTCATTGCAAAAAACATAATTAATGCATCAGTTAGGGTTGTCATTATGGTGACAAAAGTTTGGAAATTTGATGTTAGGGTTACCAACCCTACACCCACCCCACTCTCCACACTCCTGTAGGTGTTGGGGTATGCCTTGGGGTCATCGGGCTAACTCTAACTCCTTTATCCTATACTGTACCACTCAGCTTCCTTACAAATGGAATGAGGGTGAGAGTTAGGGCTGATGACTACAAGGCACACACCCCTCATACTGTTGGTATGTAGAGTAGGAGTAGGTTAGGGATAAGTTAGTAACCCACAACAGTTGTCACTATAATGGCAACCCTAACTGATGCATTAACAAGGTTTTTTGCAATGTGTATATATCTTATAGGGGCACAGTAGCGCCCCTATAGTTAGGGTTGAGTAAACAGATTAATGTTAAACCCCAAATTGTGCACTTTAATAACTTTGCAACTGTTCAATGGATTTGCACACAATTTGGTATGTGCTGTCCCATGGGGTAGATCTCTGGACATGCCAAGTTTCATTTTGACAGGATGTGTGGGTTTTCCACAGCACATAGTGAAAAAAGCATTTTTCCCCTTTTTTGCCCCTTTTTACTGATTTCTGCCCATCACACTGCAGTCTCACGGTTTTGAATTTTGATCTGACATTTTCAGAGTTTTATAGGTTGCCCCAAAGAACAATCCAGCATTTGTTTAGTGAAAAAAATATTAATCTGTTCCAAAGTTTGTTAATTTTAAATTTTCAGGTTCTGAGTATGCTCAGTTCAGTCTTTAGAATATATAGATTCATAGATTCATAGATGCATACAAGTTCAAAAGGCATTTGCCCATTGAGAACTCACCACCAGCATTTCAGCTGTGTAAGGTGTATTTCCTGTCACCCATATAAGAGCCTAGTCTTTTTTGGAATTGTTCCATGTTTTCACTTTTTACAATATCTTCAGGAAGTGTGTTCCATATAGGGGGCACCCTCCAAGTAAAAAATTGGGTACTCTTAGTAGTTTTACATAGAAAGGTTTTTAACTTAAAATTATGGGACCTTTTATTGTTATATGTCAAAAGTCTTTCCAGGCCAATTGTGTTCAACATATATTCATTTTGAAGGGCCTTGAAGATGTAAATCAGGTCACCCCCTAGGACTCTGTATTACAAAGAATATAGTTGAAGCGATTTGAGTCTGGTCCCATAATCTTTGTTAGACATATTTTGAATCCTTTTAGTTACCTTACGCTGCACCCTTTCTGTCATACTTTGGCATCCTATTGATGTCGGAGCACAAAATGGAGCACAATAATCCAAATGTGGATGCACAAGGCTAGTATATAATGGCAGAATAACCATGGGATTTCTGCTTTTGATATGTTTCAGAATATTTCCTAGAATAACGTGGAATTTTTGTTTTGTGAAGAAGGATTTGGCTCATGATCAAGGAGTTTGTCACCTTGTGAATGGTGATTTATAAAATCCCTCTTCATGAGAAAAAAATCCCTCTTCACGCTCCACCATCTTGTTTTCTCACTTAGCAAGGGTAGACAACTGAAATGTAAAACTTGTCCCAGAGATATTTTATGGAGAAACCAAAGCATGGGTTTTCATTAGGGGTATGTCCTCTACCAACACACCCATGTCTTTGGTTTCTTTTACCTACATAAAAATGTGTTTTTATTTTAATTTTAAAATCCCTGTTTGCTAGCTGATTCCTGTTCACAAACTGTCAAAATCCCTGTTTGCAAGTCGATACCTCTTCTCGAGCTGTTAAAATCCCTGTTCATGAGTGGAGGGTCACATGACCCTACCTCATAAACAGGAATCGGCTCATGAACAGGGATTTTGATGAATCATGAACAGGGACTGGCTCGGGAGCTGGGATTTTGGTCGACATGGAGTGATCAATCTCCATGTCAGCACCAGCCCCCTCCCAGCACTGTCAGTGTGAGACACTGGGGAGACCACTCCCAGCATCCCAAAATATTTTTTATTTAGTTTAAGTTTTTTGTTGACATGGAGCCTAATCCCCATGTCAGCACTAGTATCCCCCAGCACCTCCAGTGTGGGACACTGGGGAGCCCAATCCCAGTGTCCACAAGCAATGCATAGTCCCTGTAATAAAGAAAATTGTCCCCATGTCTAATTTTTTTTTAAACCTGCAAAAAGAAAATGGTTTCTCATCATCTCCCCGTCCCCCTTACCCTCCCCATCCTCCCTCTGCCCATCTACCTCCCCACACCACCCTCTTACCCATACTTACCTCCTGAGGTCAGGAGCAACAACCTTCTCTGGATCTGACATGCCTGCAGTCTTCAAAGCTGAACCACAAACTGAAGGATCAAAGGTAAGCGCTGTATAATGGCATGTGAAAAACATGTTTCAGGCAGGTTCAACTTAGGTTGATATCTCAGCCATTTTTAGTAATTTTGGCCCCCAGTTTTCAACATAGGCTTCTTGTGATCCTGTATCATGAACTCTGGCACTGTCATTTGGTTTCTCATCCCAAAAAATGATTTTGCAGTCATGGCGTGGAATCACCTCTTGGGACTAATTAACAAAATGACAGTGCCACTGTTCATGAGGTGGGTTCCCAAAAAGCCAATGTAGCATTTCTAGTTAAAAATTTCTAAAACAAAATGCTGTGTTATGAGCATGTGTTGTGCAGTTTCTATGCACATTCGTAACTTTGCAAATTTTTAATATTTGCACTACAGATTATCATCATTGCCATTTTTTTACATCTCCTTATGAACAGTACAGCTGGCATTTTTCACATTCTGCCTGAAACAAGTTTTTCACACCTGTGGCATAGAATGGCATGGTCAGTGTGCAAAATTAACTTTCGGGATGGATTAACAAAATCACAGTGCCATTGTTCATGAGGGGAGGTCTCAAAAAGCCCATGTTGAAAATTAGGTGAAAATATTTCAAAAATGACCATATTATGAGTGTATGCTATACGGTTTCTATGCATGCTTGTAACTTCACCAATTTTTCATATTTTCAATCCAGATTTTCAACAATACCATTTTTTCACACCGCCTCATAAATAGTACAGCTATAATTGTTTTAATCCTGCCAAAAACATTTTTTTCTGCACCTGTGGTGCAAAACGGCATTACAGCTGCACAGAATTACATTCCAACAAGGTTTTGAAAGTTTCCTGTACCGGGTACATGCGGTGAGGTGATAAGGTGAATATTTGGGGTGAAAATTATTTAAGATGGCACATTCATTACAATTTTGCTATGCCTGCTTATAACTTAATGTGTGGAAGCACAGGTGCCAGAGACTCTTGTGTTTCCACAGCTACAGACATATGTGCATCGGTGGAGGGATAGGAGCACAGGGTTCAAAGGACCCTGCACTTCCACTGTGACATATGGGTACTATTGTACTATCTTAATGGAGGGATGGGAGTGCAGGGTTCAAAGGACCCTGTACCCCCACCATGACATATGGATACTGTTGTACTATCTGAATGGAGGGATGGGTGCACAGGATCTGAAGGACCCAGCACTCCCGCTGTAAAATAAAGATACTATTATTCTATTTCTTTATACTATACTTTCTCTGAGGAAGGGGGCTGTATTAGCTTAATTTACTGAGTCAGGAGCAGAGGGTGAATCTAATTGGAGTGTGGCTTAGAAGCTTAGGAATACAAAAGCAGGTGTCTCCAATTACAGCTTCCTGCTGTTTTTGACAGAGAAGAGCTTTGCTTTCACAGCAAGTAACAGCAGTCTAGAACTTTACAGCTTTTTTACTAATTGCCCTCCTTCCCACCTTTCCACCCTCCTACCCTAAGCCAGTTCTACTTTTATAGCCACTGGATTTGACTGACAACAGGAACTTCCTGTTTGGCAGTAGGAAGGGAAGGATCACTGAGACACATTAGTTTCATCAACCTTGAAGGAACCTAAAAAAATAACTCTTCCACCCCACAGCTCCTGGAGGTCTGAATCCAAGCATGGAGGAAGGAGACTAACTGAAGACTACAGGACGTTACTGTCCCAGAACAGGAAGGGTGAGAGTTGCAAGGGCACATAGACATTAGGAAAGTAAGTGTAAAAATACATAGACGGAGGAGACAGTAAGCATACAAAGCAACAGGAGTGGGGACACAAAATAAGCCAAGATGGGACTGGTGCAGTGCAATGGCTGTGGGGCAGCAGTGTTCTGGCAGATATTCTGGAGGCTGTGATGCTACCCTGTTAGCAGGCACCTCTCTGGTCTGAGGGAGGAGGTTGCCAGTCTCCAGACTGACATGGCTAGGATTCGTGAAACCTATTCCCACACCAAGGGACCACTAGATCCACCACTGCACCTCAGAGGTTGCCAAGAAAGAGGAGCAGTTGGACCAAGGTGGGCTCAGGGAGGGAGAGGGTGGTGGAACAGAGGTGCATCCCTCCATTGTAACTCTCCAGGATTCATATGCTGTTCTGGTGAAAAATGGTTCCTCTACAGAGGCATCTGCAGTGGAGACCAAGGAGGATGCTGGGAACCTTCACAAAGGAGACCCACAGGAGGGTGGCACAATACCCCACAGGGGAAGGGAAAAACTCCTGGTGGGGGACTCAAATATTAGGGGATAGAAGTGGTGGAGGAAGGGGATAGGGAGGTATGGTGCCTGCCTGGTGCCATGGCTCAGAGGGACAGGAAGCGAATCCTCAGGATCACGGGAGCAGCTGCATGAGGGAGGGAGCTGGATATCATTGTCCACAAAGGGACAAATGACCTGGCTGTGAATTGGATCAGACTGGTGCAAAAGGAGTTTGTAGAGTTGGGGAGGGGCCTTAGACAAGCAGCATGTATGGTAACCTTCTTGGAGGTGCTGCCTGCCTATGGCAAGGATGATGCTAGGGTATTCCACACCATGGTATTCAATGAATGGTTGAAAAACTGGTGTGGAGCTCAGGGTTTTGGCTTCACTGGGGACTGGGGAGCCACCTGGAGGGATGCAGGCTTATACTGGCACGATGGTCTGCATCTGTCCAGGGGAGGAACCAGGATCCTAGGTGATAGGTTTAAATGCTTCATTGGCAAGCATTTAAACTAGTCAAGGGGGGGAGGCACTGAAAAGGAGCAGGGAAATCCCAGCCTCCCCCCACAAAACACAGTAGTTAGAGAGGTAAACACCAAGATATAGAAGTCAGTAGAGAGCAGGACTGGTGTAAATGCAGAAAAAGGCAGTAAGGACAGGGATGGGGCTAAAAGGGGTAAGGCCATAAAAAATGGAAGGTGATGAGTACCAATGCCCACAGTCTGTGTAACAAGCTCCCAGAACTAGTGGCCTTGATGGAAGAGGGATGCCTGGATATTGTGGCAGTCACTGAAACATGGTACACAGAGAACCATGACAGGGATGTCAACATACCAGGATACACAATCTTACAGGAGGGACAGGGTGGGTAAAAAAAGAGAAGGTGTAACTCTCTATATAAGGGAAGGGGTTAAAGCAATGGAACTAAAGAGTAAACAGGAAGTTAATGAGTCACTATGGGTCACCCAGGAGACAGGAAATAGCACCACAATCCACATGGGGGTTGTGTACAGACCCCCATCTCAGGGGAGGAAATGGACAAGGAAATTATAGAAGGCATCCTTAAAATGGCAGAAAAAGGGGAGATATTGTTGATGGTAGAACTGAATATGCTAGATGTTAACTTGAGTACCTGCTGCAGCACATCCAAGA
This sequence comes from Neoceratodus forsteri, assembly GCA_016271365.2. Lineage (NCBI taxonomy): Eukaryota > Metazoa > Chordata > Ceratodontiformes > Ceratodontidae > Neoceratodus > Neoceratodus forsteri. The sequence goes on along the minus strand of CM028138.1, from coordinate 638,714,504 downwards.
GCAGGGTCATTCTTGATGCCCACAGAGGGCATGCTCAGACAGCTAACAAGTTGGAACCCACCTGTGAGGGAGCAACTTAGACCTGGTACTCTCAAATGGGGAAGGAGAAAGGATCTCAGATTTAGAAGTGGGTAGCCATCTGGAAACAAGTGACCACCAAACAGTGTGGTTCACAATAAACACATCCATAAAGTCAAGCCATACAAAAACAAGAGTATTAGAGTTTAGGAAGGCTGACTTTGGGAAAATGAGAGAGCGTCTCAGAAAAGCACTAGCAAATGGGCAAGAAGGAGAGGTGGAGGAACAATGGGGAATAATCAAAACAACCATTGCAGAGGCAATAAGCCTTTTTCTGTGAAGCAAATCAACAAAGTAAAATGAAGAAAAAAATACTATGGTTCTCAAAAGAGATGGAAGGGAAGGTTAAGGAGAAAAGGATAGCATTCAGGAAATATAAGGAAACACAGAAGGAGCAGGACAGAGAACTTTATCAGTTAAAGCAGAAGGAGGCAGGGAAGGCAGTCAGAATAGCAAAGGCACAAACTGAGGAGGAGAGAGCCAACTCTGTTAAGAAGGGGGATAAACCTTTATTGGTACATTAGTGAGTGAAGAAAGATCAAGGGAAGGATACAGAGACTTAATAAAGGGGAGGGAATGTGGGCAGAGGGTGACAGTGAAAAAGCAGGGATATTGAATGAATATTTCTGCTCAGTATTCACAACGGAAGAGGAAAGGGAGGTACCTAAACCAAACAAGAGAGAAACTCTGAATAGGGGGGTCGATACCAATCCATTCACAGAAGAAAGGGTTTTGAAAGAACTCTTGAAACAAAGCAATGAGGCCTGATGGGATTCACTCCAGATTTCTAAAAGAACTAAGGGTAGAACCAGTAACATCACTAAGTACTCTCTTTAACAAATTATGGAAGGATGGGATGGTACCTGAGGACTGGAGGAAGGCAAATGTGATTCCACTTCACAAAAGTGGGAGCAGGTCAGAGACAGAAAACTACAGACCAGTTAGTTTGACCTCAGTGGTAGGGAAAATGATGAAATCACTTCTGAAGGAAAGAATTGTTGAGTACCTAGAGGCCAGTGGGGCATAGGACCCAAGGCAGCATGGTTTCACAGCAGGAAGGTCATGTCAGATGAACCTAATAGATTTCTTTGACTTGGTGAACAAAGTAGTAGACCAGGGAGGGGCTGTGGATATGGCCTACCTAGATTTTAGCAAGGCATTTGACACAGTCTCACACAAAGGATTAATATACAAGTTAGCCAGCCTTGGAGTAGGTCCCAAGGTGGTAGTCTGGATAAAAAACTGGCTGGACAACAGGTCACAAAGGCTAATAGTAAATGGAGTCCATAGTGACGAGAGGAGGGTAACAAGTGGGGTACCACAGGGTTCGATACTGGGACCGGTCCTCTTTAATGTCTTTATAAGTGACATTGGAGAGCACTTGGAAGGAAAGGTACATCTCTTTGCAGAAGACACAAAGATCTGCAACAGGGTTGATACACAAGGTGGGGTGGAAAAGATGTAAAGGGACTTGGCAAGGTTGGAGGAATGGTGGCAGCTCAGATTCAATGCAAAGAAGTGCAAGGGGAAGAGTACACAATGGGGAGAGTTAATAACAATAGCAAAATTGAAAGATACCTAGGAGTATTTATATCAGATGACCTAAAAGTGGGCAAGCAATGTGAGAAGGCAGCAAGGGGGGCTAGGCAGATACTGGGATGCATAGGTAAAGGCATCAACAGTAGAAAACAGGAAGTTGTTATCCCTCTGTACAGACAGTTGGTGAGACCCCATCTGGAGTAGTGCATGCAATCCTGGAGACCCCATCTCTGCAAAGACATAGACAGAGTGGAGGCTATTCAGAGGAGGGCAACCAAAATGGTGCAGGGTCTGGACGAGAAGACGCAGGAGGAGAAACTAATGCAGCTTAATATGTATCCCCTTTAGGAAAGGAGAGAGAGAGGGGGGACATGATAGAAACTTTCAAGCATCTCAAGGGAATTAACAAAGTACTAGAGGGTAACATCTTTCAGAAGAAGAGATGTGCAAGAACAAGGGGGTACAATTTGAAGATAGAGGAAGGATGGCTCAGAGGTAATGTTACAAAGTATTTTTTCACAGAGAGGGGTGTGGATGAATGGAACTGCCTTCCTGAGGAGGTTGTGGAGTTAGGAACAGTGGCAAAATTCAAGAATGCATGGGACAGGCATAAGACAATTCTAGTGGGGGGGTAGGAGGAAGTAAGCTGTTAAATAACTAGAATCTGCAGCTTATCCATCAGGTAGGAAATAGGCAGACTAGGTGGGTCCTTATCTCTGTCAAATTCTGCTCTAACTCAAAAAGTGAGGAGATAAACTGCAAAAAATTTATTAATAATCAGTTAGGTGAAGTGACAAAAGCATGGAAATGAGGTGTAGGATGAGCCTCTAATCCCCAACCTCCCACTCATCCTCCACACACAGAACAGGCATCAGAGGGTGCTATGGGAGTCATTAGGCTTACACTACTCACCCACCCTCCTACTGTGTACCATGTCAGCCTATTTACACGAAATTAATTGAGAGTTAATTTTAATGATTCTATGGCACACCCCAAAGCCAGTTGTGTGGGAGGATGGGGTGGTAGGGTGGGGGGTCTAGGTGCTCAGCCTTAATGCCTCATTTCCATACTTTTGTCACTTCAACCCTAACTGATGTATTAATATTACCTAACCCACCTACATCAAGGGGATTCAAAGTATGGGAATCTCTTTTACCTGAATATACCTTTAACTGGCCTAAAATATGAAACAACCTTTACACATACCTGACTCAAGATCGATTGTGACTCACGCAGTATCAGATTCTTAATAATATGTATTATACTCCTATCAAATTAGCTAGAATGGGTCACCGATCCTCCCCCACACTGTACCAGATGAGGTAAAGTAGATGGCACCTTAATGCACGTCTTCTGGCTATGCAAGAAGGTTTCTCCCCTATGGGAGAGCATAGAGGATAACATTGACCCCCTCTTGGGACTACATGGTCTCTTCTCTCCCAAAGCCTGCATTATCAGAGACTTTTCGCAGATTCAGGTAAAAGGAAAACGCTACCATAGGGCACTGGTCTCGGCAGCGATTAAAAAACTAGTCCTAAATCCTACTTAGGTGATATAGAACCCCTTCGGTCGTATGTAGCTTAAAAATTAGTCCATCTGATTGCTGCTGGAGATGTCACTCTTCCCCTGCTCATTTACTTCACATATTATGGACTTGCCCAAGTTTACAAGTCTTCTGGACACAGGTTTTGCTGATTGCTCTAGGATTATAGGCAAGTCTCTCTCACTTTGCAATCAATCTCTCCTCCTAGGAGATACCACGGCTACAATCTACCCCCCACTAAGGCACATGGCTCCTAGTGGCCCTGATGGAGGCCTAACGGGCCATCCTATTGAGGTGGAGACAACCTGTACCCCCCCTTATTATCACAATGGCAAGCAGCCATGGCCAGACTAGCCATTTTTGAGAGGCTTACTGCTGCGGCCAAAGGAGGACTCACTAGGTGCTACAGAAAGTGGGATGCATATTTAAACTCCCACGTATGCCCTGTGGCACCTCCTCCACCACAAAATCCCCCACTTCCTTGAATTGTATAAGTGATAGTCAAATGGGCACTAACTGTGAGTGACTGAATGTTCCCACCACCTTCTGCCATTATATCATACTACTCTATCTCTCCCTCTACTGCTACCTACTAGCACTTTCAGTTGTTACACTGGTTTGATAGATGCTTAATAGTTATACTCATTTAATCATAGACAAATATACATATTAGATATTAGAAATACGTTATACCGCCCTGTTGTGTTATTTTATAGTAACTCCAGATATATGGAGCACATGGAGATTGATGCGAATGTAACTATAATCTCCCTTCTATACAAGGTATAAGATTCCTACCTGTGGTTAGGATAAATCAGCCCTCTGTAGCTAAATGAACCTTATGATGTGTATAAGATTTCAATAGTAACTCTACTTGTAAGTTTATAGTAGTGTGGTCATACCTGAACAGGGTATGGATGTGCCCTTTGATGGCTAATTATACATGAAAAATTAATAAAATATTATATGATAAAAAAAACCAGTCCTGAGGCATTGGCTTGACCAATCACCCATTGCATACACTGAATGGTTGAATGAGCTTTTCTTCTCCTTAAGAACAGAATACTTGATTGCAGCTAAGTGAAATCGTATACCTTTATTCACTAAGAAGTGGGACAAACTATTTACTTTATATTTGAAATAGTCAGCAGCTTTCTCTGGCACCTTGCTAGATCTTTCCTTGCTTGATGTTATTTCTCCAGCCACACTTGAGTACACTATCTTTTACTCTATAATGGAACTGGTACACTCCGTTGGGGGGATGGGGAGATAAGGGAGGATAAGGGGGGGGGAGAAGATGGAGTTTTTTTTTTTTATTATTTTCTTTAGCCCAACAGTTTCTTTGTTATATTATACTGGTTGTATTATCTGATCTTATTAAATCAATAAAGCTTACTTAATTAAAACAAACCTAACTGATGCATTAATGAAATATACTGTATATGTATGTATGTGTGATATGTGTGTATATATATATATATATATATATATATATATATATATATAGTTAGGGTTGCCTGGCCACTTCTATGTTAAACTCAAAATGTTGCACTTTTAATAACTTTCCAACCATACAACAAATTTGCCTGAAATTTTGCTTGCATGGTCAGGTACCATAGATCTAGTGATCTGGCAAGTTAGCCAGTCAGATGTGTGGTTGCAGAGCTGTAGACCAAAACATGCAAAATGCACTCTTTGGCTATTTCTTTTGCTTGGGGTTATACCCCAAAAGGGCCAGGATATTCAAAAGCGTTGCCCAGGGCTAAATTAGCACTATCCAGCAGGCAAACTTAGCCCCGGAGCACAAAACAAACCATATTCAAAGGAACAGCCGGGGCAAACAAGCTTCTGGAATATAGCATGACAATAAGGCTGGACAAATTGTTGGGAGTGCAGGGCAAACTTAGCCCTGGAATAAGACAGCTCTGAATATGGCAACCAGGAAGTGCAAACCACAACAGCAACACAGTGCACATGTGAAGGTATGTAGAGGTGAACTATGTGGCCAATGTGTGTGCAACAAATCGTGGACCCAGTACAGCTGCAGTCAGCAGCGTATAGTGAAAGTAAAAATGTAAAATATTCCTCAAACTGTTTTATGCTAATGCTAACACATTTGCACTGGTTTAACGCAGGGGTAAACCATTATCCCGAGTCAGACATGTTTGCCCAGCGCTAAACTTTGCCATATTCAAAAGTGAAATGCAAATGAGCCTACTTAGGTAGTCTCTGTGCAAACAGCCAGATTATCATCTCATTATGCCCCGATTTGCATGCAGTTTGCACCAGGTTAATGGTTTAGCCCTGCGCTAAACCAGCACAAATGTGTTAGCACTGCGCAAACAGTTTGGGGAATATTATACAGTTTTGAACACTGTACTTTCACATGCGCTGCTGCCTGCAGCTGTACTGGGACAACACAGCATAGGCACAGATGCTGGTGGTGTTGCATGCAACTGTCACACTGTAGGTCATGCTACAGTGCACAGCAGACACTACAGTAGCAAGGGGACCAGTAATGTGTGGACACAGAAATGCCTATGGTATGTAGGGCAGTGATGATGACTGCACTATACACAGTGAGAGGCCCAACCTGCAGGTGTTTACTTACAATGGACATTACTGTTATGCTGTTGTGTGACCCACAGATGCTGCATCTCTGGCATGGGATGCTCACAGTGACATATACATGTCCGGCTTTGTATGTTGTGACAGTTGTACAGCTGTGCAGTATGTGGCCAGGGGGTATATATTATCAGAAAGACACACTGGTGTTGGGGTATTCCCAATACTGGCCCATGTGCACTACATGATGTGTCCCAGCCTTGTGGCCACACCTGGTCTGTGGCAAAGCCTGGCCACCCATACACTCTCCCCTCAACATCCTCCATGCCCACAGTGCTGCATGTGTGTGCTGGCATCGGTTGGTGTCCACAGAAGAGAGGTCAGCAGGTGTGTGCTGTATGGCCACACTGCCATGCTGTCCACTGGTGGCAGGGTCACCACTTACTGCCTGGCATAGCTGGGACTGGTGGCAGATGATGGCATCATTGTGATGCCATCAGTTAGCAGCATGTTTCCTCTATATTTGGCTTTGTCTATGTGTTATATATATTTACATGTCATGCAAAAGTTATCAGCAACACCGCCAAGAAAAGCCAAAGTGTCGCATTAAGCCAGATTGCCCAAGGTTAAGACAAGCTTTCCTGGGTGGTAATATGCACTGCGTTAAGTGTCGCGTTAAGTCACACAAAACCACTTTGTGTGGCTCTAGTCACTGAATATAGCATTGCGCCTGTATTCATGTTAGTTTTCCCCTTGCATACATTATGATTTTGCCCGGTGCTAATGCAGTTTGCCAGCGCTATTTGGCCTTTTGAATATAGCAGACCTGGGCTAATCCCGCACTAAACCTTCGCAAACGTTTTTTGCCCAGTGCAAAGTTTTGAATATCTGGCCCCAAATGATTTGTCCGTCTGCTCTGAAATTGCTGGAGAATATGCAGTCTGGGTCATTGATGTGCCTTTTAAAGATTTAGTGAAAAAATATTAATCTGTTCAAATGTTATTCAAGTTTAATGTTTCCCATTATAGTCGATAGTGAAAAAAATTGCTGTGCCTCTTGAAAGCTGCCACCAGTACATCTGACTGTCATAAATGCCCTCATTAGTATTGTGCCACTACAATCTTGTTTGCAGTTAGCAAGGCACAAAAAAAATGCTGTAATTCCAAAAATAGTGCCCCTTGGTAAACACCAACAGTTGTGTTTACCTAATTGAGGACTGAGGGACACGATCTTGCCACTGGATTTTAAACATAATCGCTGGAAATAGATTTTTACATTTTGACCATTAGAAGTGTCTCAAATTTGTGAAAGTCTATTTGCAAAACGTTCACAAATTTGTGAAAGTTTGCAACATTTGCAAAAGCTTGTTTGTGAAACGTTTGCAAATTTGTGGCACTACTTCAACATGGCCCTTGTGAAAAGGTCAAAACCTTTTTTGATGATTATTTTTCAAAATGTATGGCACAATCATGTTCCTCTGCTGCCATTTAGGTAAACACCTGTTGGTGTTTACCTAAATAAAGGATGTTTTATCCTTTAAGTGCCTCCACAGGGGATGAGCCATATATATATTTCTGGGGTTTTTTGTAATGCTCTACAGCCCTTCTGCTCCCTTCCTCTATGTGCTGTACCACCCTTCTCCCTCCATTGTCAGTGCCTACATCCCCAATGTGACAGAAACCATGCCGCTCCATCGTTCTGTGCTTGTTAGCCTGAGACAAGCTCAGACCTCAGGTTCTTGGATGGTGATGAACTGTACAAAGAACACAATGACAAGCAGACTTGTAGAATGTAATAAAAGTAGTTTATTACAAATACTCATGCCATACAAGTGAAGCAAAGTAGTCACAAGGGAGGCAGTTTCCCCAACCCTAGGGTGTTTAGTCTTTCTATCAGAGAGGCTGACATTGCAAGCAGCTATTATACTACAGGTAACAGTTACAGTTCTAGATATGGTAACTGGGCCCTATTAGCAAAGAAACAATAATAAGGTTGCTCCCTTGGGCATTACATTATACAAGGAAAATGTAAAGTCAGTAAGAACTTAGAACAAAGAAAGTATAGTGTCAGCTATAAACTAAGAACTAAGAAAGTGCAGAATAAACAGAAATACATGCGGAATGATACTTTGGTAAAAGAATATGATCATGACAGTATGCAAAAAGCACACACAATATACGTAAATGCATAAAAGTAAAATGTAAGTATAGCAGGCATAATGAAACATAAGTAAAACGAATACACATGATATATTGTGTATAACAAAATATAAGTAGATGAAATTGTAAAATGAGTGTATATTTTATAGTGTTTACAATAGTAAGCATAATCCCTAGTATTCACACTTGTATGGTGGGTACCTATTCCTACATATTAGTGCAATACAACAATATAACAATAATGATGATATTAATGATGATGTCACTGGCATGAGCATGTGGGTCAGCAGTGGGTGTGGGATCCATGCATAACATTCCCCTCCTTGTTTCCTTATAAAAGGCAACACAACCATAAGGAAGCAGTTGGAATCATTTACAAACCCAAAGCATGGGTATTGTAAAGGAATTTCAGTTGCTCACAATGTTGTTTCTGAATATGCTACAGACAGCAAAGTGTTAGTATTAGAAAAATTATCCAAAATGCTTGAATGACTACAAATATTTTAAATGTTAATTCAATATATTTCTGTGTTTTTCATACTGTAATGTAATTCGCACCCTTCCTGGTTCTTACCCTTATCCCAGTGTCCCCCTCTACACCTATTGTTACTTCTTTCTCCCCTTCCCTTCCAGATACCTCTTTCATTCTGTCAATCACCCCCACAGCTCCCCTTGTAAGCAGACCCCACTTTCGCTACTACCCTCCAGCATCTCTGTTTTCCCTGCCTAGTCACTTTGCCTTTCTTCATTTCCTTATCTCCTTTCTCCACCCTCCCTCCCTCTTCCCCTTCCTCACATGTTTTCTACTCCAGTTACAAAAATCCTAAACTTCACTATTTCATCCTTGCCCTCCCCTTCTTTGATCAGGGAACATCCACTCCAACTCTGGCTCTGTTTCTTCTATTACCCTGTCTCCTTGCCCAAATAGCATGTCTACAAACCATACTCCCACTACAACCCTCCCTAATGGGTTGAAGCTCCTCCACCTGAACATGTGCAGCCTGCTACCTAAAATCGACCTCCTACAAACTCTAATGATTTCACACACCCCTGACATCCTAATTATTACCGAGACATGGCTCAAAAAAAGCACCCCTGACAGTGCCATTGCTATCCCTGGGTATGCCATCTCCAGACAAGATCAATTGGGTCATGGAGGGGGAGTGGCCATGTATATCCTGTCCTCACTATAGTTTACTACCACCCTACCTACCTCCATCCCAGCTACCTATGAAGCCCTTGTCACCTGCATTACCCTTCCTTTCTCAATCCCAATCTTTGTGGCTGGCATCTATTGCCACCCAAGCATTCAACCCTCGGTCACGACTGAACTCTTAGCCAATATCACCTCCATCTCACAATCTGGTGAACTTTTCATAATGGGTGATGTGAATCTAAATTGGCTGTCTCCCAAGTTAAACAAGCTGTGCAATGATGTCGCTACTCTTAACCTCACTCAACTGATACTTGAGCCCACACGCCCTAATCGCAAAACACAAAACCACACCCTGCTTGACTGGGCACTCACAACCCACCCACACTGCATTACTAGATCTGGTCTCTTTCCCGATGCCCCTAGTGACTACAATCCCATTTTCATTGTACATAAGGTTCATCACCCCAAACCTCTCCCTAAAATCATACAGCTCCGGTTCTTTAAATCCTTAGACCTTACCACAATCAGCTCTGCACTCACTTCCACTGACTGGGCCCTTCTCTCCATGGCCATTTCTGTTGACCAAGCACTTGACTATTTTAAGGATAAATTCATTGCCACCTGGAATGCCTTTGTTTGTTCCTTTCAGATGGACCAGAATCATGGGCTTCACCTCCCCTGGATCAACCCCAAACTACTGGCCTGCTTCAGGGAGCATGATCAGACTTGGAAAAAGCACAAATCTACTAAACATCCAAATGACTACACCAAGTACAGAATGCTATGCAGTTCATGTACTAAAGCTACTAGACTGTCTAAGTCTGATTATTTCAACTCCTCATTCCTGACTAACACTAACTCTCCATCTAAATTCTAGATGGTAGTTCATGCCCTATTCCCTCCCCCCTCCCTCTCCCCCTCCAGTTCTTAAAATAAATAACTCCTAGTTTCTGACCCTGGCCCCTGTGGCCAATGAATTTAATGCCTACTACACCTTGTGCACCATGTACCTTTCTACATTCCTCTCTCCATTGCCACCTACTAACTTCAGCCCTTTGCCTCAGCCAGTGCCTACCCCTTCCCCATTTTCCTTTTCTACTATCTCCTCTGATGAAGCTCTTAATGCTATCCTATCCCTCAACCCCTCTAAAGGCTCCTCACCAGATGAGCTTGATCCTAAACTTCTCTACCTTTCTGCTCCTGCAATTGCTTATCCTGTCTCCCTAATCCTTAATCTGTCCTTTATTTCTACCCAAGTACCCTCATCCTGGAAACATGCTGTATTCCTTCCTCTCCCAAAGGGTGGTGACACATCCACTCCTGGCAACTATCGCCCCATTTCCCTCCTTCCAACCCTTGCCAAACTTCAAGAACATTCAGTTCTCTCTCAACTATCACCCTTCCTCTCTGATTCCTCCTTCTTCGCCACCTTCCAATCTGGTTTTTGGAAGAACCACTCAACAACCACCTCCCTCCTCATGCTTACTGACTCCATCCTTTCAGGGCTGGACGATGGCCTTATCACCTCAACCATCTTTGCCGAACCAGCCAAAGCTTTCAACACTGTTTCCCATCCCCTGCTTCTTGATTCACTTTTCTCAGTTGACCTTGCTCCATCAGCCACCAACTGGTTTAAATCCAACCTGATTGGCAGGACCCAGTCAGTGAGAATTCTTGATTCCATCTCCCCTCCAATCTCCATCAACACTGGTGTCCCTCAGGGCTCAGTGCTTGGTCCCCTACTATTCTCCATTTTCCTTAATGATCTTCCCACATCCTGCTTATCCTCTTCTATCCACATGTATGCTGATGATACTGTTTTATACAGCTCTGGCAAAAACCCTACTGCTGTGCAAACCAGCTTACAGCATGACTTCAACCAAGTTCAGCTCTGGTTTGCTTCTCACCAGCTTTTTCTAAATGCCAAGGAGACAGTCTCAATGACCTTTGGCACCAGGAAGAGACTCTCTAGGCTCCCAGCCCTACCCACCTTCCACAACCTTGATGGGAACATCTAGGAGGACACATCCTCATTTAGATATCTGGGAGTTTAACTGCACCAGCACCTCAACTTCTCTGCGCATATCAATGCTATCCTGAAGAAACTGTGCCCCAAGCTTGGTGCTCTGTACAGGAATTGTAGTTGCATCCCACTGACCGTGAGGCATGAAATTGTCCAAAAGATGATACTCCCTGATCTTCGACTACTGTGACATAATCTATGGTGCTACTCCCAAATCTTCTCTGACCAAGTTGGACACTCTCTTTAACTCCTTCTGCCACTTTGCTATCGACTCCCCTTCCCGCTCCCACCACTGTGAACTTTATCAGTCTCTAACCTTCCTTCCACTATCTCACAGACACATCTCTCACTGTACCAAACTAACCTCCAAATTCTGGTTTGGGGGGCTCCTCTCCTATCTCTCATCCTCTCTTTCCACTCCACCTCCCCTCACTCACTCACTCTCTCAGATCAAATGACCCCCACAAATGATGGTCTCTTACTGCTCCACCCCTCATTGGTCAGACTGGTTTCACCCATCATTTCCCTAAACTCTGGAATTCCCTCCCTCCCCTGAAATACGGCACTCCTCCTCCAACTACTCCCTTACCTCTGCCCTACACAATTACCTTTCTCTCAACTATTCCTGCTTTAACCCATCTTAATACCTATACCCAGTTTCTGCCTTCCTACCTTGACCCCCCCAGCAGGGTTCTCAACATCCTGAAGGGGGAAATCAAGAAATGGCTACTCCTTCTTCTCATATTCAGTTCTTGTCTCTCCCCCACACCTGCCCTTCTGGGTCACCAGTGTGCACAACCTAACTCCATCCTTCTTACTCCAACAGCACTTGCGTACTATCTCAAGCCTGCTCCTGGTACACTCATGCACTGTAAAGGGTCTATCACATTATTACTGTTTTGTATGTTTATATGTTCTTTTGTATGAATTCAGACATGTATTATAATTTACCCAATGTTCCACTACTGTTTATTGTACAATACCTTGTGTTCCAACTGTTGTGCAATCTTACAAAGTTGTATTGTTTGTACTACCCGCATACTATTGCAACTGATCATCCTTTACAACCCCAACAACTGTGTAAGAGGCCTTTCGGCACCATGCAATTCTGCTTAAAGTTGGACCAGCATAACATTCTGTGGTGATTTGCATATGCAGCCCATGATGCTTTGCATTGTGGGGGCATGTGTGATTTTGTATTTTCTTGAAACTTGGCTTCCCAGCCAAATGCCCTTTGGGGTAACCCTTGCCTCAGTGTTTATGCACAGAGGTTCTTTATCCTTTACAACCCTATGTAACCCCTTTCCCTAGGTTGCACCATGAGACGTGCAACTTGTTGTTCAGTGTGCCCTCCTGGTGAACCATTTCAATAAATAAATAAATAAATAAATAATAGGGTGATCCCAAATATCACCTAAATCATCTTGAATGAGTTCATTAAGGCTATCAGTTGCTTGGTAATGTTGTTACTAATGTAAATAAGATGAATATCCTTCCTATCTGAAAGGGATTTCAGAGACAAGTTTAAAGGGTCTATGTAAACACTGAATACTGGTAAATATTGAGACAATGCATCTAGATAGTCAGCGTCAGAGTTAAAGGTATCCAGTTCTGGGGTGGGACCAGAAGTAGTAAAAATATGCCCAATAGCAGTTGCCTGGAGTGAAATAAAACAATAGCTAGGATACTGAACCTTGTAAACCTTTGCACCATAAGTAAATTTGTTATAACTGGTTACTACACAATATTCCCAATCAGAAGCATATGAAACTTTAACAGTTAGTACTTTCCATTTACAAAGTTTCACAGGACAGTCTGGTTGACAATATGTACAACAAAGTGATGTACCTCTTTGAGATAGCTTTGAGTTGCAGCAGAAAAATGTTTACACCTTTAAATTTCAGGATTGGCTGATGAATAGCCAGGTCTATCAGTTCCATTAACAGTTCCATTGGAAAGAATGTCCAAATCCGAAGTGAACAACTAATCAAGACTGTCCGGGGAATACCCACACACGGGTTTGATGATATTGAAAATGTCACACCTGCAGAGGTAATGGTAACCTTTCCACGAACAGTAGTCAGTATGAGGGGCTACCCATGCATCCAGGGCAGCATGAAAAACCAACAAAGGAGGAAGTTCGAGTCTCTCATGATAAATGTCCTTATCAAGATGTCCAATGGATTAAATGGAACATAACTGGTCAAAAATAGCAGTCACTAGATCAAATTGTGGCAAACAGACTGTAAATGTCACAAACATGGCCTCTTTGATGGTGCAAGAACAGGTGTTGCAGCAAGGAGAAAAGTTATGTTGTGCAGTAACATACCCTAGATTTCTGGATGTACTCAGAGGAATAGAAACAGAGTGAGACATACACATAGTAATGCAAGCAGTAGCACTACAGTGGGGGCAGTACCACCTAGCCATATGTCTATCATGTATTAGATCAGGAACACATCCTAATTCTAGATCCTGGAAGAGATTGCTTACAGTTGTGGGATTTAATGCTAGCTATATCAGCCCTATCCCAAGTAAATAAACCAGACCCCAAAAGGCCTGTAATGGTGCCTTCTGCACCAGTTACAGCAACAGCTGCTTGACAGTTAGAGCATTTAGTTTTTTTTCTGATTGTTTGTAAGTGTTAGGTTGTGGTCTAAAGATCCCTCAATGTTCAGTACTGTGGACACCAGTATAAGGGTCACTGGTGCATGTCTGGTATGCAGCAATAATGTCTGTTAGCATCATATGATAGAACTTGGAAATGTTAGTCCTGGAACACAGTCGAAACTTATCCATGTCTCAATAAGTAAGGTCTAAAACAACAGGTACATGCATAAATTGTACATTATTTATTAAAGCACGTGGAAGGGAAATGGTGATCAAACCACTAGGTGGACCAGGTTCCTGTTTAGGGCATTCGGTAAGTTCTTGTTCAGTGTAAGGCAAAACACTGAGAAATAGAGTAGAAGAGGCCATATAATTCTGGGAACAGAATTGCCCAATAGATTTATCTCTATAATCATCACAGAAATTTGGATCAGCCAGAACTGTGAGGTTGTACAGACCAGAATGTGTGGTGTGTTTGACGGATGGATAGGGTGCCATTAGGGGCAAGCTTTATATTAGGCCATCCTTAGAAAGTGCCTTTAGCAAGGCACGCCACTGGTAGTGGTTTTCCATCATGATCTGCCTGTTACTCAATCTGAAAGCTTGATTAATCCTGTGTGATGACCATAGTGTTCACTATGGCTTCTTTGCCCTCCTAAATGGTGACCATCTGTTTTGGGACATTTATTTGGACTCTGTGAGCTCCTTCTAGATTGGATGCTGGAGTGAGGTAATTTGTCTCAGCATGGTGTTGTAAGAGGTAGGAATGGTCACCTCAAATGTTGATTGGTTTAGATATGTAAAAGGACCATAGGTCTGTCTCCTGGGAGGATGACTAGACATAAAGCAATCATCTTGCGTTTGTACCTAAAAGAAAAGAGAAATGAAAAACATGGTTAGTTCAGTACTATTGCACTCTATGGGGTAAGGAAAAGTAATATTTTAGTCTCCTTTGCACAGCTTCATCAGATTGGCATGTAGCCATTTATCAGTGAGCTTTTTTTGTTTTATGGTAGTCTATACTTGGTAGACTGATGAACTGAGTTTGTTCACAATGGGATAGGGTTCTTTCCATTTGTTTTCAAAAGGAGGAATAGGATGAACAAATCTTAGAACCATTACATGATTTCTAATCTGCCAATCTACATCATGTACAGTTTTGGCAAATTGTATCTTAGTCTGCTGTTAAGCTTTGCCCAGACATTGTGCAGCAAACAGGTGTACCTGAACTGTCTCATTTGAGTTTCTCTACATAGTTGTCTACTGACACTCTGTCAGCAGTTGGAGTGCACGAGTACAGAAGTAAATGTTCTGGTAATCTCATGGACCTCCCAGTCATGACCTCAAATGGGGTACATTGTGTACTTAATAAGGGTGTAGCCCTTATTGCCATAAGGAGCAAAGGCAACAAGAAATCCCAGTCCTTGGGGGTTTTCCTCAATAAATTTGGATAACATGAACTTAATCTGTCTGTTAACTCTTTCTACCTGCCTGATGATTGGAGGTGGTATGCATGTAAAACTTCTGATCGACCCCTAACATAGTCAGAATTTCCTTGATCAGATCAGCTGTGAAGCTGGATCCCTGATCAGAGACTACCTTCAGAAGGACACCCCACCTGATGAACAATTGTTCCACTAGGACTCTTGCTGTAACATTTGCAGTTATTCTTTGTAGGAAATACCTCAGCCTATTCGAAGAACAGGTCAGTGACTACCAGAGTGTCCTTGCTGCTTCTGCTGGTGGTTGGCAGAGGACTAATGTAATCAATTTGGATGGAGTTCCAGGGGCCTGAGTGCCTCTGTGGTGAGAGTTTGGCATCATTTTCTTGGCCAAAGTAGGATTGTTCTATGCGCAGAGCACACAATTGTTGATGTAGTGTTCTACATCTTTCTTCATAGTAGACCACCATCCAAATGCCATCAGTCTGTCCAGAGTCTTTTTCACTCCTTGATGACCTCTAGTTGGAGTGTCATGTACTTAATGGATAAAATCTAGCCTCATATGTTCAGGCAGTACCCACAATTTCTTAGTATTCTTGAGGCTGTGATACCATATGCATAGGTTATCACTAGATAGGTGAAGGTCTTATTTCGCCTTTATGTAGGGGTTGTCTGCTGGAAGTTCTTTTTCAGTTCCTTTCTCAAGGAATCTGAACAATGCCCTCAAATCAGGGTCCCTCCTTTGCTGTAGGGTATACATCTTAAGCTCTGTTAATCTGTCCTGATATGTTTTCTGATGCAGTCCTTGCACCATAATGGTTGCCCTTCTCTGGACTGCCTCCATTTTGTTAATGTCCTCGTGCAGCTGTGTCCTCCAGTACTACATGCATCTCTCCTGATGGAGCCTACCCAGTGTCTTGTAAAGAGGGATTATTACCTCCCTCCTATGACTTGTGATATCCCTACTAATACACCCCAACATCCCTCTAGCCTTATGTACTGTTTTAGTGGTCTGCTTGGATAATTTCAGATCATCTGTGATGATGAAGCCCAAGTCTTTTTCTTCCCTTGTGATAGCCAGAAAATCCCCTCCCAAACTATAGATAGCTTCACAGTTTCTCTTCCCTATGTGCAAGATCTTGCACTTCTTTGCGTTAAACCACAGTTGCCAATCTTCCAATCATTTTGCCAGTTTTTCCAGAACTCTTCTCATTCTGCCCACCCCATTTGGATCAACTACTCTGTTGCAGATTTTGGTATCACCTGCAAACAGGCAAGCCTTACCCTCCAGTCCATCTGCAATGTCACTGATGAAGATATTGAAGAGGACTGGCCCCAAGACTGATCCCTGAGGTACCCCACTTGTGACTTCCATCTCTTCTGATTGTATACCATTTACTACCACTCTCTGTTTTCTGCCAGCCAACCAGTTTGCTACACAGTTGACCAACCTCTGACCCACCCTAAGCCTACCCAGCTCATTAATCAATCTTCTATGTGGAACAGTATTGAAAGCTTTGCTGAATTCAAGGTAGGTAACATCAACTGCACCCCTTTGGTCCACCACTCTGGTTACCCAGTCAAAGAAATATATGCTTATTGGTGTGTGAAGGGTGGGCTGATTGGGTTGGCAACCCTAACACTGAATTTCCAGACTTTTGTCACTTTACTATCAATCCTAACTGATTTTATATATATATATATATATATATATATAAAATAAGTAACAGATGAACCAGTCTGAGGTGTGTGGTTGTGCTCTGATAAATCAACCACCGAAAGCGTGCATAAATCAGCATGACCACACACTTCAGAGTGGTTTATTTGTTCTATAAAATGTCAAAAT
The DNA here is from genome assembly GCA_016271365.2 of Neoceratodus forsteri. Lineage (NCBI taxonomy): Eukaryota > Metazoa > Chordata > Ceratodontiformes > Ceratodontidae > Neoceratodus > Neoceratodus forsteri. The sequence continues at coordinate 638,697,543 of CM028138.1, read as the reverse complement.
TGTTTTGGAGGAGGTAAAAATGCAGGTGTGTGGTCTCGCTCTTATATACGCATGGTCATGTGATGCTCAATATCCAATAAATCTCAAGCAATTCCCTGCCTAAATATATATATATATATATATATATATATATATATATATATATGTATACATATACACATTCTATACAAAAACTGTGTTAATGCATCATTTAGGGTTAAAGCATAAAAGTCAGGAAATGAGACCTTTAGGTTTGCCCTCCTCCCATGTGTAGCCCTCCCTCCTCCCAAGATTGACAAACGATGGGGTGTGTCATCAGGATTGTGAGGCCTAAATGTCACCCATTTCATGTGTAATCATATTCACAAGCTACAGTAAAGAAAAATGGGGTGACATTTAGGCCTCACAACTCCAATGACACATCCAGTCATCTGTCAATCTCTGAAGGAGGGAGGGGCTACACAAAGAGGTGGAGGAGGCAACCCTAAAGGTCTGATTTCCTGACTTTTTATGCTTTAACCCTAAATGATGCATTAACGCAATTTTTTGGATAGAATTTCCTTACTTTTTAAAAAAGAATAGAAAAGTAGAAAGTCACACAAGTTTGTGGGAGCACAGGGCCTGAACCAACTTGTAAGTTTCTGGCTAACATAACAGTGCAACTACTGAATATAATATATATTGGTATTAGCGCACCCACCAGTTTGAAACAAAGCAAAGTTTCATTTATTGGAATGGCATAATTTCGCACCTGTTTACATTTCAGACACCTGACCACTGAAAATTACCTCCATGGCAGTAAGGCTAGCTACCTTATAAATGTCAAGCCACTACCATAATGCAAAATGCTATATGCAAAATGTAAAGTGCATCATGCAATATCTCTGCAGCAAATTAATTTTCCAACACCTAAATACCATAATTCACATGCACAGGACATCCCCTCAACACACTCCACATTTCAAGTTTAAAGACCAAACCGTTTCTGAGATAATACATTTTAAAGTTTGAGATATTCATTTGTCAGAGTGGCATAATTCCACACCTGTTTACATTTTACACACCGAACCACTGAAAAGTACATCCATGGCAGTAAGGCTTGCTACCCTATAAATTTCAAGCCACTACCACAAAGCAAAACGCTCCACAAAATGTACAGTGCACCACACAATATCTCCACAACAAATGTATTTTCTGACACCTAAACACCATAATTCACATCTATAGGACATCCCCCCCAACACCCTCCAAATTTCAAGTTAAAAGACCAAACTGTTTCCAAGATATTTAATTTTTAAAGTTGTGAAAATTGGGCTATCTGGTCCCTCCAAATCTGACCATCTAGTCCCTCTCTCGTGAACAAAGATCACGATCAAAGAATCTTGTGGTCAAAGAATTTGCAGGTTCACGACCAAAGAATTTGCAAGCTCATGATCAAAGAATTAAAACATTTTAAAACTCTGTTTTTTCATAGAAATACATTAAACTGCAGGCATGACTCGATTGAACGAACCCCCCTGAGCAAAACCCATCCTAGTTTGACTTCATATGTCACCCCTGGGCTGAGACATTTGATTTTTAAATCTGGCCATCCAGTCCATCCCCAAAGAAAATATACAAAATGTAAACTCCACTGATCTAAATTGTTTCAGTGGTTAATGGTATGACGACAAGGTGTAAACCTTCATCTTCCTCTGCCATGAAATCAATATGTAATAGAACCATTACAGAAGAGTACACTGCACAACAACATGTTCACTTTTTTGGGGGGAGTGAGCAAAATGTGCATTTTGATAGAATATCAGTGGCTGAATGCAAGAAATGCTGACGTGGATGCTAAATAAACTCTTCGGCTCATTAACAAAACAATGAGGTCATTTAACAGACCTACTTCCCTTGTTAAATAAAGATCAGCTTTCGAGGGCTGGGGTTCAAAATGCAACCAGTGTCCTCCAGACACGTACAATGTTCAATAACTAATGTACAGCATATGTTTAAAAAAAAGCCTCTGTCACTGTACTAGAGTGAATGTGTGTGTGTGTGTGTGTGTGTGTGTGTGTGTGTGTACATACAACTTTTATTTTGTTTTGTGTGTTAATGCAGATAAAACCAGCTGACTTTGGGATTAAACTTGGAAATCCCTGACTTGATCAATTTTTTATCTCTCATTGGATCCCACCTCTTCTAAACGGCATGTTTTTGGAAATATTGAGAAATGATTAGTAACAGGAGATGAAGGGGTGAAAAAACAAGGCATGCAAACTGAAAAATGTTCAAAAGTAAAATACCAAAAAGGACTGGTGGTGGGGAGCTATGGAGGGGACATAGAATGATCATTTTAATTACTTATCATGGCTAGAAGCAGTTGTATAATATTATTTTGACAAGCTGCCCTATCTTGGTATTCACACATACATGTCTAAGACTGTAACAAAACATTTTTGATTGTTAGATTTAAAGGATTTGTTTCCGATGGGCATGGAGCAAAGAAATAAACATGTAGGATAGTTGAAAATGCTTAGGGTAAATTAATGAAGGGGGGGGCAATGATGTTGTATTTCTCAAAGGGTACCATATTACTTACAGCATGTATAATCACGTATATTTTTGAAATGGACTGCGAGCAAAAAGAATGAAGTAGGTGGCCACTCCTAATAAATGTAATCTCCACATTAAATAAAATAATTGTGGGAGCCATGTTTTATCATTATTATTACTATTATTTTTTCACACAGGTTGGTCATTTTACAACTTTTTTTAAATACTGGGATCAAGACAAGGCCACGGAATGGAGAAGACCTTTCATGCATGTGCATGTCAAGAACCTGCTCAGCGCTTGCTGACAGCTTTTGGTTTTCTGCCTCACTGGGAAGGAGAAAGTCCAGAAAGCCAGCAGCAATGATCGTATCCTCGCTATAGTATGATGGCATGAATCCGATGATCTGGGCTGTGGATCTGTCACTGTGAGAAGTGCTGGCATTTTAACTGATTCACAAAGGAGGAAAGGGAAAAAAATCACCTAGCCCCGGAAAATACAGCTGATAGACACATAAAACGGAACCCCTGGAAATATCAGTAAAGGTTGGATAACCTGTATAAAAGACAAAGAGACAAACGCGCCACTGAGCACAGTAAACTTTTGTCAGCTAAAGTATAACCAAAATCCTGCACCCCTACACAATGCTGGCATACCTTTTGGTAGATTGAACAGGCAAATTAGCACAATTGTGTACTGCTATGAATCTCTAAATCTTAGCAAATAGACTTCTAATTCAAGTTCTTTAAAGCGAGATTGTCTTTAATTTTTGGTGTTTTTTTTTTTTTACAAACTTTGCAATAACAGGCTGTGCGATTAGGGAGCTCTACCTCTCAAAAGCAATGTGATCCAAGTTTCGGCTAGTTTTGTAGTCGAATTCAGATGTTTTCAAGTAAACATAGAAACACAGAATTTGATGGCAGATAAGGACCGCTTGACCCACCTAGTCTGCCCATTTCCCTACCCAATGGATAAGCTGCAGATCTTAGTTAACCAACAGCCTACTTTCTCCTACACCTCACTAGAATTGCCTTATGCTTGTCTGATGCATTCTTGAATTTCCCCACCATTATTGACTCCACAACCTCCTCAGGAAGGCTGTTCCATGCATCTACAACCCTCTCTGTGAAGAAATACTTCCTTATATTACCTCTGAGCCATCCCCCCTCTATCTTCAAATTGTGCCCCCTTGTTCTTGCACATCTCTTTTTCTGAAAGATGCTATCCTCTTGGACTTTGTTGATTCCCTTGAGGTATTTGAAAGTTTGTATCATGTCCCCCTCTTTCCCTCCTTTCCTCAAGGTTATACATCTTAAGCTCCTTTAGTCTTTCTTCATATGTCTTCTGGTTCAGACCCTGCACCATTTTGGTTGCCCTCCTCTGGGCAGCCTCCACCCTGTCTATGTCTTTGTGGAAATGGGGTCTCAGAACTGTACACAGTACTCCAGATGGGGTCTTACCAACTGTCTGTACAGAGAGCCAACAACTTCCTGTTTTCTACTGGTGATGCCTCTCCCTATGAATCCCAGTAACCCCCCAGCTCTCTTTACTGCCTTCTCACATTGCTGGCCCAACTTTAGGTCATCTGATATGACTACCCCCAGGTCCCTTTCCATTTTTGCTGTTGTCAGTATCTCACCCCCCATTGTGTACTCTTCCCTTGGGTTTTTGTTTCCCAGGTGTATTATTTTGCACTTCCTTGCTTTGAATCTAAACTGCCATACATTTGACCATTTCTCCAACCTTGCCAAGTCCCTTTTCATCCTTTCAACCCTGTTGCAGATCTTTGTGTCATCTGCAAAGAGATGTAATTTCCCTTCCAGTCCCTCTGCAATGTCACTTATAAAGACATTAAAAATGACCGGCCCCAGTACTGAACCCTGTGGTACCCCACTAGTAACCCTCCTTTCTTCACTGTGGACTCCATTTACTATTACCTACTGTGTCCTGTTGTCCAGCCAGTGTTTTACCCAGGTTACCACCCTGGGACCCACTCCCAGGCTGGTTAATTTGTTTATTAATCTTTTGTGAGTGACTGTGTCAGATGCCTTGCTAAAGTCTAGGTAGGCCATGTTCACAGCCCCTCCTTGGTCTACTACTTTGGTCACCCAGTCAAAGAAATTAATTAGATTTGTCTGACATGACCTTCCTGCAGTGAATCCATGCTGTCTTGGGTCCTGTGCCCCACTGGCCTCTAGGTACTCAACAATTCTTTCCTTTAGAAGTGATTCCATAATTTTCCCTACCACTGAGGTCAAACTAAGAGGTCTGTAGTTTCCTACCTCTGTCTTGCTTCCACTTTTGTGAAGGGAAATCACATCTGCCCTCCTCCAGTCCTAAGGTACCAGACCATCCTCCCATGATTTGTTAAAGTAAAGTTGATATCTGAACAGACCGCTCTTAAAAGCGAGTGAAGGGGTGCTTACGTCCTCACCACAGTGTCTTGGTGTAGCAGCAGCACAGAAGTTGTTGTGGATGTGCTGGAATGGGACTACGTATCAGTTGCTAGGGAGACATGGGCAAGCTTATTTGTATCCTCGAGCAGCTGTCTGGCATCAGCTCGGTAGGGCCTTGTGTTTTTCAAACTCCAAGGGCTACACGCTGTTGTGTGAAAAAGTTGTCATTCACACAATAGAGTCGACCTCTGAGGTGAGGTTTACAGAAGTCCTCCGTTGGTGCAGTTTTTGAATTTATCCTCATTCAGGTCTCCTGTCAGGAGAAGACAGTTGGTGGATTGTGTGTGTGTGGGAGGCTGGTATAATAGTTACATTTTTTTTCATTCACTCAGAGCTCACATATGCTGGTGGGTGATGGCAGGGGGAACAGATAGCTGCTCACTCAAACAAGCACCTCACGGGAGGAGATAGAAGTACGGCTGCTCAGTAAATGAAGCACACATGGCTATAAAGTCAGTGAATGAGATGCTGCAGATTAGCAGCTTGTGGGCATTTTCCTTACCAGCATGTAACACTGCCAACTGATGCTTCGCCTCTCCAACTCCCTGAAACCTCTGCTCCCTCCAGCTCCCTTAAATATCTGCCCCTCATTCCCTAATCCCATTTCACTCAGTGGTTCTCACTTGCTGTCAACAAACAAAAAGTATGAATGGATTGAAGGTACTGTTTTCTCTCACATTCTCTGACAGTCTCCTGTTACTTGATATTTTTTTACAGTTGCAATCTCTTGGTTGCACACAACCTCCCCTCTTCCCTCTTCCCATTGTGCTCACATGCTGGCTTTGCTTTTGTTATTCCTGCACCAACACCTTTTGCCCCGACAGCTGCTTCCTCATCTGTTGCTGATCTCGATCCTTCAGCACCTTACGTATCCCTGCCAGCCATCCTGGGATGCTGCTTTACATTACTCACATTTCTTACTGTTCTAGCATAGTTAACAGGTGGTTTCTTACATAAAGAACTTGTGGCTCTCTTCTCGCCTGCTCACTGAACTGCTCAGCAAGTTGCTCCATTCAATAATATAACAAAAAAAAGAAAAACGACAGAAGCATGCAAACACACACTGTACTGTACCTGGGCCCATAACATGTCAGTGTGTGTAGGGATTGCCAAAGCAACCACAGCTTGGCACTCAGAGCTATGGCAGCCACATGAGGTCAAAAGTCTTGATCTTAAAAAAAAGCATTAGATTAATGTAGGCAGAGGAACTTTTTTATTGTAAAATACATAACAGATGTTGATGGTTTACTGTTTAAACATACCAATTTTGTTTTAACATGCATTTAAAATATAGAGCCACATTTTATAAGTGCAATAAGACACTCTGGGGGTGTGCATTAAACATTTCTAATGTACAGGCAGGGGCTAAAGGCACTTGGAATTCAGCTCCATGCCTGACTAGGCCCCTGGCCCTTCATGAGAAAAGTCTAATGCACACCCCTAGAGTGTCTTATTGCTTACTTAAAACAATAAAAAAACAGCTATTAGAGTAACTGAAAGGTTTTTCTGAAGTACATCCTTCAGTTTGGTTACAGCGAGTTGTCGATGACAATTCTGGGGTCCGGGGGGCGGACCTGGCATCCATCATGGAAACACATTAAAGTTAAGTGAAAGGACCCGTGGCAGCTAATTTTAAAACATCCAACAGAACCGTAGACCCTGAAAGGACCCTGATAAACTGAACTGGTGACCAGGAGAGCTGGGCTACAATTTACTATTGGCATCGAGCAAATTGGACCTCAACTGCTCGAGAAAAGTAACTATAAACTTTTTTCTTTTCCCTCGCAAAAGGCCCAGAGCTCCTCGTGGTGCCAACGCATGAGCTGGGCATACCACCAACTCTCCAGCTCACTCATCTGCTGATAAAAGACTCCACACACACCCACCTGGAGGGGTACCCTGATGCAGCATGGCAAGCTCAGTGGTCTTGCTAGATTCTGCCTCTGAGTTTGCAAATCTAACACAAATGCTAACAAAAGTTCTTCAGGACACTGCTGAGCTGAAACTGACTACCACTAAAACTAATACAGACTTATAGCTGGTAGCTCAGCGAGTATCCAAAATGGAGGAAGTAGTTCAACAGCAAAGCCAGCGACTGCACCAACATCAAGCCATATGGCAAGAACAACAACAGCAAATAAATTACCTCATGAATAAAATGGGTGATATGGAGAATCACTCCAGAAGAAGCAACATTTGATTAGTGGGCATTCCAGAAGGGATGGGAAGACAAGACATGGTGGCATTTCTCCACACTGCTTTGCCAGACATGCCGCATCTCAACAACCTGGCTCCACCAGAATTGGAGAGGGCACACAGGAGCTTAGCCCCCAGACCCCCTCCTGGGGACAGACCATGGCCCATTTTGGTGAAGTTCTTAAGATAGCCTGTTAAAGAACTGTTCTTGCGAACCACCAGGGAGCTTAAACATGCTGAATGGCAAGGCCACTCTATCCAAATCTACCAAGATTTCTCCTATGAATTATCTAAGAAGCAGGGGGCATATGCCGCTGTCAAAAAACAACTGTATCAGCTTAACATTCTGGCTGCCCTCCTCTACCCTGCTATGCTTCATGTGATGTATAATGGGGAATATATCACCTTTAACTCCCCTAGCGAAGTGGACATGTTCTGACACATATTCAAAGAAATGCAAGGGCCTTGGGACATCTGTGCAAAGAACCACAGAGCCCCTCTAGGCAACCCATGGAAGTAACGTCTGAGACACCAGACCTACACAGCCCACCAGTGCAGAACAACACCTTTCCTGAGGAGCCCTGGCAGAAAGTATAACATGGCAGACCCAAGAAACTGACAAAGCAGTCTTCAGATATGAAACCTACACCCCACAGGAACAGATCCAGAAGCTGGCAGAGGCTCCAGCTGGTCTCTGATGCTAGTAGTGTCTCGTCAGGAGACACCCCGATCAAAACAAACAACCACTTTTCTCCACTGCAGGATCTGCCACCCTTGACCTTAAAACTTACTACAGAAATGGATCATCCAGTCCTAAATCCTGCAACCATTAATGAACTCTCTCCTGACTGGACTCCATGGTGCTAAGAGTGGGCATACTGCATTGAGGATCAGCGAGAACCTAGCAAGCCAGGGAATGTGGATTAGGGGCCGACTTCTGTGCTAAGGTGAATTTTTGTCCAATCCGGGGGAATGTACACTGCATCTATGGTACAGTGAGCCTCTTAAGAGAATTAACCTCACTGGGGATTTAAAACTATAATTATCTCATGGAGAAAAGTGCTGGTACTTGTCTCTACCACCTCAAGGTTATGGTTTATATGTCACATGGTGGAGACATAATGCAGGGTTTCTTGATGTGCCCCTGCTGCTTAGTAAAGCATACAAGGCATGGTGCATCACACAAACTGTCTTTGAAGCACTGGGATTAACTGTCTTTGTAAGGACATTACTCCTCCATTCCTAACAAAATCTATTTGCTTACCCAACGCTTCAGTGAGGAAGCCCCCTCCTCTTTGGTACCACACCAGAACAGGCTGCTACCTTGCCAATATATGAGACACTGCTGACGATGGATATGCTGCACCTGTTGATGTATTTCTCAGTGGACTGGGACAATGGTGATACATGCTGTTGATACTGTGGTATTTCAACAGGTGTGTGAAATGGGGCATATTTTAGGTTGCAATGCCATTTTTCTCACTCTTTGGCCCAAATACTCCTAACAGTGCTCCACACTAACCTACTTTACAGCAGTTGGCTCTGGGTTTCATTGTGGCACCCTGCAGGGCACACAGCTTAATTTCTTGAGGTTCCCTATGCCCACACCATGCCCTAATAGTGGCCAGATCTGAAGAAAGAGACCCCAAAAAGGGGTCACCAGGGTATAATAGTCCACTTGCTCACTCAGCATGGAGTGTCCAGCTGATCAGACAGCCTGGTTTCATTAATCCATAGCTATAAAGCACAAAGGAAAACAATAGATGACCCTCATCTCCCCCAGCATCTTATGGTAATCACCTTCATGCAAATCACACCCTCCACCTCTCCTGAACAGGACTGAGGAAGAAGTGTACCCCAACCTATAGGCATGGGGAAGATGAGGACCACCAACTCCTTTTCTAGGGTTCCACTACCATATAGAAGCCACGGGCCCCAAATCACTTCAAGTAACTGTCTTAGCTAAAGTTCAAATGTTATTGTTTATATGGTTGGTCCATTTGTTTACTATTCATACTGCCTCAGAACGCTACCCATGCCATTGGTGCTGTCTAGCAAGACCCATCGGGCAGATATGGGTAGCACCTTCTGAACTTAAGCTGCAAATACAACTACATTTTGTATTTACTGTTAGGATGTTGCACCTACAGCTTATACTGTTGTTGACTAGATGGAATGTTTCTTACATGTACATCAATATAGCAGCCTTCCCAAGTAGGCACTAGTACAGGAACTAGGGAAGGATTGGTTTCACATGTATAGGGTCCATTTTTGTAATTATACTATCTCCCAGTGACTAACAATGGAGTGACCACTGCCATCTCCTGGAATGTAAGGGGCCCAAACTCTCCTATTAAAAGGAAAAAAATTCTGAACAGACTGAAACAGCTTAACTCGCAGATAGCCTACATACAGAAGACCAAACTATTGAATCTTGAAGCTACCAAACTGGTACAGAAATGGGTGGGTTGGGAAGTACATAGATCAGCACAGTATGCCAAATGTGGGGTTTCAATTCTATGCAGGGACACTGGTTTACCAGGATTGAGAAAGGGCATATTCCATTTTGTACATTGTAAAAAACGGTATTGTCACCGGTGTCTGCTAAGTCAAAATCCGGTTTTACCGGTGTTTAGTTTTGAGTACTTTATTTAACAATTTTTAACTCTGCTAACATGCATTTTAGCAATTTTGACCTCCACTATTGCACATCCTTCCATCCTTGTACCAATTTAAAGTTATTTTAGTACAAGATGTGATGGCAGCAGCAACACTACAGCTCCCATCCCTAATGTGTGATGGAAGCAACACTACGGCACCCATACCTCTGGTGTGATGGTAGCAGCAACAGCATTACGACCTCCCTCCTTCAGGTATGACAGAAGCAGCAGTACTACATTCACCATTCCTCATGTGTGATGGCAGTATCAGCACTATGGCCCCCATCCCTCAGGTGGGACTGCAGCAGTACTAAATTCCCCATCCACCAGTGGTGACAGCAGAAGCACTACAGCCCCCACCCCTTCGGTGTGATGGCAGTAGCAGCAATGCAGTCCACATCCCTCTGGGGTGATGGCAGTAGTGACAGCACTATGATCCCCTTTCTTCAACACCCACACCCCACATGCACAATTTACAAATGACTTGGTCTCTTTGTTTGTTAGTTCTCAGATGTGAATTAATCTGAACTATCACTGCTAAGGTGGACTACCTTTGTTTTTTTCCATCTATAATTTAACTGCCTGAATTGGATTTCTGCCTGTGCCACCACTGGCCAGGATTAGGGAACAGACTTGGGTGCTGGAGGGCCAGCTGGTGGGTGAAGGCTTGAGTGCCCAACAACCATTCATCTTCTCCTGGGAGGGAGGGTGGGTTCATGGCTCAGCATTTGCTGGCCTGTGGTAGAGGCCAGAGGCATGACAACATGTCAGCCCTCACTGCAGGAGAGAGCATGATGAACGTCAAGCTTGTGCCTTGACATCATGTGGCTTGTCACGCTCCCAAGAAAATGGGAAAACACCCGCTGACCAACCGAAGGATGACTGTTGGTCTCTCCATAAGCCAGAAGCCCCAGACATGTGTCTGGTCTGACCCCTGCCATGCCCAGGATACACAGGATGCTTTTTGGGGCAATTCTCTTCCCCTTGTAGCCTCCCACAGGGGAAGGGACCCACTCAATGAAGGGTTACTTTGGGTTACCTAGTAGCACAGCAGTAAGGGTCAGTGGATGGTGGTCGGGACTCAGCAGGTGGTAGAGGGCCTTGGAAGGCCTGAAGGAGTGGATGGCCAAGGGGTAAGAGGAGCAAAAAAAAACTGCTTCTTTGAAATAAAGTGTCTTCACCTAAAAAATCCACAAGTGATTAGTGGAGGACCTTCAAATGGATTCTTGCATCTCCCAGACATGTGGATGCTTTTTTTTTTTTACTTGGTGTCCAAGAAAAGGTGTCTCCCAGTTTTCATGTCTTTGCTCAGATGTGAATTGAACACTACTCTGCCCACCAGCATCATACAGCCCCTGGGGTCTTACCTTCTGTATGTCATTGACTGTGCTTTCAAAATCCACTGGCCAAACATAAGTACTCTTAAATACTTAACATTTGCCTTTTGTTGAAGCAGTCTATCAGAAAACCTTTTGTTGTCACAGAGACTGAAACAGCAGGTGGGAGAAAAGGTGTAAATTATCCAATTCACCTAAATGGGGTGCTAACTGTGAAGTCTTTTCATAAGTAGTAAGGCAGTTTCTTCTTCATGAACATACTTTCATTCAGACTAGTTTTCATTCAAACAACTGAGGATTTTGGATGGCCATACTGATTATAAACTTGAATAAGTTAGTTGGTAACAGTGATCCTGCATTTAGCAATCTACAACCTCGATGCTTTTATGCAAAGAATACAATAAAAACCTGACTAAAATCTAAAAACAAGCTTATAAAACACATAAAATGTATCTGAACATTTATCTTTACCTATACAAAATCATTGCAGCCCATGTAAAACTCAGGTAAATTACATGGTACCCTGACTACTATTCTATGATGTAGTAAACATATATTGGTATTTTTTTATATTCTTTGTAAAGCAGGTAAGGTCCACTAGGTAGAACTGTCTGTTTTAAGGAGTGACCTAAAAGAACTAGGGAGGTTAAGTGACATGCTTGGAGTTGCACAGTATGCAAGTGGAGGTTGTGGGACTTAAACCAAAGTCTGCTGGATGTACCAAGTTCAATCACCATTTGTTACTCTAACCACTAGGCATGGGTAGTTAAACTGAATGGCTGATTACAACAAAGCAGTGCGGGTCATTTCCTTACTGACTCTATATGCAGAAAAGCAGAAATAATGCAAAGCACAGCAGCATTCATTTTAAGATGCTGAAATCTGGGTCAGCCCACTGGTGCTGTGGTAGCCCTGTTGCTTGCCTTGCAATGCCAGCGACCCAGGGTCAGAAGCAAACTCGGGTTGCTGGAGGTCTGGCCAGGGGAGTAGGATTGAGCACCTGGGGACTGCTCTCCTTCTCCAGGGAGAGTGGGCTGCAGGTCCTGCTTCTTTACCATAACTTGTGTGACCACGGGTGGTGGTGCAAAGGTACTGCAGAGTGATCAGGAGGGGAGGACACTAGCCAGGATCTGGAGCAGTGGCATGTCTCTGTGACCTATCTCCTTTGATCTCTAGTGCTGGTGCCCTCAGGGACAGAGACCAGGAAACTAGGAACAATCACTCCACATCAGCCACTGGCAGAAGGGACCCAGGAGCTCCAGACTTCATAATCAGGCTCCATGAGGGACCCACTGAGCTGCCCAACACACACTAAGTGAGTGTGGAGGGGTGACCTGGGGTCCCCTCCCTTCCTTCCCACCTGGGGGGGGTACAATCCAGGCAGAATAGAGGCAGGCCCACAGGAGCTCCTGAGCATTACCTGGGGATGAAGCTAGGTGATACCCAGCCTAGGGATCTCTGAAAAGTGGAGACTGATGCTGTGAGAAGGGGACATGAAAGAGAAAATAAAAAAAAAAATTAAAAGATACTGAAATCTTAGAGATACTGCGCAGTGACATACAATTTCTGTGAGTACAAGAATGCAAACCAAGCAGGATTCCGTGATTATTACCGGTATTACCAGTAAAAATTGAAAACCAGGGTCCCTGATTCTATGTCATAAGAAATTAAAATGGTCATTACTGGACCACAAAAAAGATAAGAATGGACGCTGGGTGATGGCAAAAGTATCTACTTCAACAGGTAAATTGATCCTTGTAAATGTTTATGCCCCAAACAATGACCTCCCTGACATTTTTCATGAGATCTCCCAAGCACTCTCAGACTTTACGGACAGTAACACAGAGATCACAGTGGGGGGTGACATGAACCTCACAGTCGACTATTTTGTGAACAGATCCAATTCAAAGCAAGAGCCACATACTAAATCACTTCTGGCTCTCAAAGAGTTAATTAACTTACACACCCTGCAGGATATCTGGAGGCTTCAACACCTGACTGATGGAGATTAGAATATTGTTCTGCTCCCAGATAGATTGCCAGTAGGCTGGACTACTGGCTCACCTCCCTCCAGATATCACAAAAAGTGATGGATACAAAAATCATCCATTTATACCTCTCTGATCATGCACCTTTATCGATGGCCCTAATGGACAGCCCTACCCCTAAAAGATCCCTTACATAGCACATTGACCCTCTATTGCTGCAGGATGCTGATTTCAAAGTCTGGGTGACAAAAGAAACTCAAAACTACTTCGTAGATAACCCACCAGGGACAGCATCCTGTGCAGCCATCTGGGAGGCCTTTAAAGCTACCTTAAGGGGGAAAATAATTAGCTATGCCTCATACCGCAGAGAGCAAAGAGAGAAGGAAGCAGCAAATTTAAAGCAGCTATTGGCAGTCAAAGAGTCCTTATACAAAACAAACCCGGGGAAGCTTATGTCCCACTCCCTAACCTATGAGATTGTAAAAATTAGGCTACACTTAAACAGTCTGGCCACTATAATAGCTGAATTACAGATCCAAAGGATGCAATGCAAATACTGGGCTCAAGGGGAAAAATCAGGAAAACTCTTAGTCTTCAGGCTGAAAAAACACCAGGCCGAAAGACACATAGCTCAGTTACAGAACAAGAGGACAGCCTCAGGTCACTGAAACGGGGATAAATCAGGCTATGCTGGAGTTCCACAAGGCACACTGTAGCACCCACATTAAATGGGATGCACAAAAATATGCAGCCTTCGTCACCAACCTAAATATGCCCCATCTCTCTGATTCTCAAAGGGCACTTCTGGACTCTCCATTGACAGAGCCTGAAATCAAAAACCTGGCCCCACACAAAGCTTCGGGAGGTGATGGTTTTCCTGTAGATATTTATAAACTGATTCAAGATACTATCTCCCTTCCCCTGCTCAACATGGTGCAAGAGGCCTTGAATGAAGGGAGACTCCCTAACACTCTGAGAGAAGCTATTATAACTGTACTTCCCAAAGAAGGGGAGGACCCATCTCTCCCCTCTAGTTACAGGCCTATCTCACTCATAAATGCTGATAAGAAAATTCTGGCTAAAGCATTATCGGCTCAATTAGAAAAAGTGCCTCCCAACTTAATTCATCCTTCCCAAGTGGGATTTGTTAAAGGCCGAGTAAGCGCAGACCACCTTCGAGCTTAGTAACATTACTGCAGGGAGCATTGGCGATTCCCACCCCAGTTGCAGCCATTACAGTCGATTTTGAGAAAGCTTTCAACTCAGTGGAGTAGGAATTTCTACATGCTAGCCTGCAGCACCTCAACTTTGGCCCCTTTTTTAGCACCTGGGTTAAAACCCTATACACTAACCCCACTGCAAGGGTCCTCACTAACAGTACCCTTTCTGAACCATCTGCCTGTACAGGGGAACTAGACAAGGATGCCCCTTGTCACCCATGCTTTTTGTTCTGGCAACTGAAACTCTAGCATGTGCTATCAGGCAGCACCTGAACATACAAGGGCTGGAGCTAGGCGGGATTACATCTCACACTATGCTTTATGCGTATGACTGTCTTATCCTAACTAAAGACTTGCAGGCTAGTTTAGCCTCCATCCTGTCCTTACTGGACTCCTTTGCAAAGATATCAGGTCTTTGCATTAACACTAACAAAACGTAGGTACTCCCAGTAAACCCAGTCGCCTCTCCACATATGCTAGCAAACACCGGCCTAGCATGGGCCACAAAGGGCATAAAATACTTGGGAGTGATTATATCCTCAAATATACAGACCCTTATGGACAAGAATCTATCCCCTCTATTTGCTCTGTTACAATCTGAGGTGCAAAGTTGGAAACACCTTAACCTAACTATGCCAGGGAAAATAGCTGCAGTAAAGTTGATGGTTGCCGCAAGAATATTTTATCTCATGTCCCACCTGCCTCTAGAATTTCCTGGCAAATGGTTACAAAATCTAGATTTCCTAATAGGCAGCTTTTTGTGGGATGCCAAGATATAGTAGGGCAAAATTAAGAGCTTCATGGAACAATGGGGGATGGGGGCTCCTTAATTTCCATCTCTATACCTATGCTTTTTCGGTAGCTAGAACTTGCCATCTATTCCAAGATATGGGCCCAAACAAACCTGCATAGTATGACCTAGAACACAGGATATTGGGAGGGACTGATAGTTCATCATATCTGGGAGGGCCACTGCCAAGTTCCCTGAAAAAGTGGAGGGTTATTCAAAATGCACATAGAGTCTGACATAAAATCTGTCAAATCACCAAATCATGTATGACCCTGAATCATTAGTATGCTTCTGGAATAATCCCAACTAGCTAATTGAAGGGAAACTGATAACTTGGCCTCAGTGAAAGGACAATCAGATTATTAGGATAAAAGACATCCTTACTTCTGACAATCTCATGCTTGACTCATTTTCTTCTTTAAAAGAAAGGTATCTACTACCCCAGCAAGATTTTTGGAAATACTTTGAACTAAGGCATGCTTATACAACTTGGTTACATAAGTCCTGCTCATGCCAAACAGGTATCACTTGATAATCACGAATAAATGATCATGAGTGTAAAATAGCAATTAGAAAACGGTGAAAACATTAATAGTGACTATATAGAGATGGCTCTATTCACAAATAGCATTTTTTCAGTGTCAAAATAGTGATGTTACTGAAAACACAGCCGATAGCATCTGAACAATTAAAAAAACAAACAAAAACAATTTTCTTGAGCAGTTACATTAAATAAACTCTATTTGAGGTAAATTCCAGTTAAGATTACAGTTGTGATGGCAGATAAGGTTGATTCAGGTTAAAGGTCTAAGC
This sequence comes from Neoceratodus forsteri, assembly GCA_016271365.2. Lineage (NCBI taxonomy): Eukaryota > Metazoa > Chordata > Ceratodontiformes > Ceratodontidae > Neoceratodus > Neoceratodus forsteri. Next base: position 638,681,568 of record CM028138.1, on the reverse strand, counting down.
AATAGCTATTCAACAAGCAAGTCTAGGAAAATTACTATTAAGTATGAAAGATCAGCAGAAATTAAACTTGGTGTAGGCTGACTTAGCCAGAACAGGACTGAAGCATTCCATACAGCGAGAACATAAATTCAGCAGTAATTGAGTTTAGGCTGGTATATGAATTAATTTGTGCTGCAGTGAGGACTTAAATAATTTCATACATTATAGCCTTGCTGTGCAGAGTATATCGTTTTGATCCTCTGAGGAGTTACAAGGAATATTAAAGTTCAATTTTATCAGTCTCAGCAGTGTGAGCTGGAGACGTGCTGCGGTATTTCAAGAACACAGCAGAAAGTTGGGTGTAGCTGCAGTCCGAGTTTCAATTACCAGATAGCAAAAGCAGCCTAAAAAAGAGCAAAGTAAGCAGAAAGAACAAAAATAACCCCAGATGGTGCTAAGGTAGGATTTAGTGATCCCTGAGAGTTTGTGGGGAGAACGAACAGTAAAAGAACCCTCTGCGGCGCTCACAGTAAAAATGGTGCCAATTTCAAAATTTGAACAAAGAAAATGCTCAGTAGTGTCTGCACGATGTCCAGTTTCAGTACCTTAGTTGTCCTTGGTGGCGGGAGGCAGGGAAGCTTCACCTGACCGTGATCTGCTTGAGTGAGAAGGGTAGTTTAGTTGTCTTTGGTGGAGGGTGGCAGGAGAGTTGTACCTGGGTCCAGTCTGCCTGAGTAAGGAGGGTAGCTGAGGAGAAGAGAGAGAAAGAATATTTCTTTTGCATATACTTTAATCACCTTGTAAAGTGGCAGAAGCTACATTTTTAATCTATTTTATACTTTTTCCTACTATTTTAGAGCACTGTCAGTGTATTTTTCAGTGTACTTATGAGAAGATGGCCGCCAAGCTGGGCACACTGTGAGCTGCAGTTAGAAGTTTGATGTTATTTTGGCTTCGTTCTTAATGTTTTAAACTTTTAATGTTTCGTTCATGTTTTATTTGATGTTTTGTTTTGGTTTTGCATGGTAAAGATGTCTGTTTCTGCCTCGTCTGCCTGGTCAGTTCGTTTGTTCTGTTGGCCCACTGCAGTGCTTTTGGACGCTCCTGCTGCTTTTTGCTGAAATCTTGTTTGAGTAGCTGATTTTGGATGCGTTTTCATTGTTTCTTTATGGCATCCTAATTTCTCCTATTGAGTGAAGTTCTACATTTTGATTCATTTTTCCCCTCCTAAGTCGAGAGGAGTGTTGGGACTTAACATGGGCTGTTTCCTATAGCCCTACTGAAGTGTGTGGCAGAGGAGGAAAAATAGGCGGAGCATTTGCTGTGAGGGCCGGGATGATTTGGTCTTGAAGCTTGCTTTAACCTACAAAGTATCAGCGTTTCAGAGTTTTGAACTGTGCTGTGAGAGGCCTGAGACTAGTGCCTTTGGACTTACCATGACTCTGCAGGGGTCTCTCGACCAGTGTCTGCTGTATCACAGCGCCATGGGGATCGGTAGTCAGGCAGCTGGCTAGTGATGCTAGGGAACCACTAGATTCCTGGGACCGGCTATTTGTTTGGTTTGCTCCAGGTGGCATGGTGGTACAGTAGAAACATTTCTGGCTGGGGTCCTTTAGGTTGTGGAGTATTGCTGGCCCAAAAGACTACAGTCCTTATCTGTTAGATTTCTTTCTTCTTGTCATTGGATTTTGTTGGACTAAAGTTTATAGTCTTCACCTCCTGGATTTTTTGTTGTCGACCCCTTCCTGTATAGAGACACTCGGACCGAATATTCATGTTTGACACTGGATTTTGGCTGTATTTTATCTAATTGAATTTACTCAGTGGTTTTGTTTACATTGGGGTTATTGGACTCTATTGGCTGCATCTCTATTGAACTAGACCATTTTAGTGCCTCTCCTATATTTGGATGACTTCTTTCATTGACCTTTTACTGTATCTGTTCGTAGTGTCCTAGTGGTAAGAGGACCAGGGTGTCCACATTTTATTTTATTTATTTATTTTATAAAATGTTATGTTTATGTTTATTTTAGTCTGTGTTTGATTAATTTGTTTATACTGGGCAGTGAGAGTGCCTAGAATTTTCTCCTTCCTTGGCTGTGAGAGGGCTGGGGGAGGGGGTGAATTTTTATTTGTTTTGTGCTTTATATCCTGTGAGAGGGGATTGTATTTATTATTATTTTTCCTAGGTTTGAAATCATCCACTATTGGGAGTAGGGTAGTTTTTATGTTTATTTTGCTGGGTGGGGTATTATTGTTTATTTTTATTGGTTCTGGGTCTTAAGGAATTTTAATTTTTGCAGCTTTATTTTGCTATTAAGAAGTTGGAGTTTTGTTTGTTTTTCCCACTGTTTACTGTAACTAATTTGGTGGAATGTACCTGCTTGCCCCCCCATCCTGTACTATTCTGCCTCCTCCCTCCACACCCTCCGCCCGCTCTCTCCCTCCGCCCATTCATATCTATCAGCGCTGTTGAGCGCTGGGGATTGCTCGCAGGAGTGGGAGATGGAGGTGGGTGGGGAGTCATGGACAGTGGGGACAGAATGAGTGGTGCTCTGACATTGGGGTGGTTAGCACCAGAAGACGCCCTGGGGTGAAATGGTGCCTGGAAAGTGATGATTCTGTTCTGGTCCCCATACCCAAGGGCACCGCTTCTTTGGGAGGGCAAGTAGTTGGGACGGCTCACCAACATCGTCCAACTCAGGCGCTGTTATGCAACACCAGATCTGTTTGCAACAAGACTGCTCTTATTTCAGATTTTGTTGGTACAGCAGATCTGGTTTGTATTACCGATACCTGGTTAGATGGGAATGCAGCCACTATTTAGGAGGCAGCTATCCCTTCCAGGTACTCGGTTATACATCACCTGAGATTGGACACGGGGGGGGGGTTGCGGTCTGTTTTAAGACTGAATTGGGCCTAACTGGTGTGCCAGTTGAGGAGGCCAGCTCATTTGAGTGCACTGTGGTAACTGGTGTGGGGTGCAGGATAGTTGTCATTTACCGTCCACCAGGTGATGAGAAGCTGTTCCTGCAGGAAGTAACGGACTTCACTGCTGACGTGGCATTGGAGTCACCCAGACTGATGGTTCTGGGCGACTTCAATGCCTGGGTCAATGACAAATCCTTGCTCTTTGGACAACACTTCCTCCAGGTGGTGACATCACTGGGCTTCACACAGGTTGTTTCCTCAGTTACTCATAAAGGTGGTCACTCTCTTGATCTGATCTTCCTCCTGGGGATCGAGGCCTCCGACTTGGTGGTGGAACCTGTCATTTGGTCCAATCACTACATCGTTGGGTTCAGTTTTTCGGCCCCCCTGGGTAGATCAGCCCCTGTGGAGATGGTCAGTTACCACCATTTGCTGGATGTAGTCCCTGAAGACCTGATGGTGGTGATTGACCTCTTGTTGACTGGCGAGATCAGCACAGATCCTAAGCTATTAGTCTCGGCCTATAATAGGTCCATTCCTTCAGCTGTCAATCTGATTGCTCCTGTTCAAGTTCACCCCAATCCGCTTCATCCCAGGGCCCCCATGGTTTGATGGGGCTCTAAGGGCACTGTGGAGGCAGGGGCATAGGTTAGAGCATCACTGGCAGAGGTCTGCCTTGGATGCCGACCACCTTATTTTGTTAGAGCATTATAAATTCTATCAAACACAAATTTCCCATAAAAAGGCAGAATTCCTGTCCAGGGAAATTGCTGTTGCATGGAAATGACCTGCTCAACTATTCCGAACTGTCGACAGGCTGTGCAACCCAGCCTGTCGGCAGTTCCGCCGAGTTTTTTCACAAAGGGAGTGTGATGAAATCGCTCATTTCTTTGCGAATAAGGTGGCTGACATCAGGCAGGAGTACTGACAGCTTCACTCTATGGGGGATGCTGTTGGTCAGCGGCTTGGTCACAGACCCCGGAGTTTCCTGGAGTACCTGTGATCTGCCAGAGTTTGTTGATATTATGAGGCTTGTCCAGGGGATGCATCCCACTTGCTGCAGTTTAGACCCGGGCCCTAATTCCCTCATTTTGAGTTGTAGTGACATCATTGGCCCGGTCTTAGCTCAGATTGTCCTGTGCTTTTTGGATTCCGGTGAGTTTCCCAGCTCCCTGAAGGAGATGGTGGTGACACATCTCCTGAAGAAAGCTTCTCTAGACCCAGAGAACCTAGCAAACTACAGGCCTATCTCTAACCTTCCTTTTGTGGGAAAGGTCATTGAGAAAGTTGTGGCAGCTCAAATGGAAGACCATTTAACTATCCATAATTTATACAAACCTTTCCAATCGGGTTTTTGTAAGAGGCATAGTACTGAGACTGCTCTGGTTCAGGTGCTCAATGATCTCCTGATGGTGAGAGCTCAGAGAAACCGTTCCATCTTGGTACTCCTTGATTTGTCATCAGCTTTTGACACTGTGGATCATGGGGTTCTGCTCGAGCATTTGAGGTTCATCTGTAGGCTGTCAAGGACAGTTCTTAAATGGTTTACATCTTTCTTCACTGGTAGATCTCAGAGAGTTGTCTCAGGAATATTTTCTTCTGAGCCTTTCTCTCTCTGCCTTGTGGGGTACCTCAGGGCTCGGTGCTGTCGCCCATGTTATTTGCAGTGTATATGCTGCCCCTCAGAGACATTGTAAGACAGTATGGGCTGAGGTTTCACTGCTATACTGATGATACCCAGCTCTACCTATCTTTTGCTTCCGACTAGGTTAGTGCTATCTCAGTATTGAACAGCTGCCTTGTAGAAATCAAGATTGGATGAGTTCCAGCAGTTTAAAGTTGAACCCAGGAAAGACTGAGGCTTTGGTTGTGGACCCAGGCCATAGGACAGAGGGGTTGAGGACTGATCTCCCCTCTGGTTTAGTCCTGGGGGTTCTCAGATTCTTACCTCTGAGCAGGTGCATGACCTGGAAGTGGTGCTTGACAATGGTCTGACCCTTCAACATCAGGTGTCGGCAGTCATCAGGCTGGCCTTTTACCATCTTAGGAGCATTGCCAGGATCAAGCACCTTGTTCCATCCAGCGATCTGCCTGTTTTGGTCCACGCCTTTGTGACATTGTGTCTCACTACTGCAACTCCCTTTACCTAGGGCTTCCTAGGGTTGATATCCACTGCTTGCAGCTAGTGCAGAATGCTGCAGCATGTTTATTGACTGGGGCATCAAGAAGAACCTATATTACCCCAGTGCTACACGATCTGCACTGGCTGCCCATTCAGTGGCGGATCACCTTTAAGGTAGGTTTATTAACTTACAAAGCCCTACACGGACAGAGTCCTGACTACCTAAAAGAGCTCCTGGTTCCTTACACCCCTTTGCGACAGCTCCGCTTGGCAGACGAGGGGTTGCTGGAGATTCAGAGGGTTTGTTTAAAGTCATCTGGTGCTCGTGCCTTTGGGTTTGTTGCTCCTACCCTCTGAAATTCTCTGACCCATCAGCTACGTGAGTGCAGGACAGTGGGGTGCATTAAGCAGGCACTGAAGGCCTTTCTGTGGGGTAAAGCTTACCCGAACTTCTGTGATTTTATTTGTATTTATTGTATTTTGTTTTTATGTGACTGTGCAGCGACTTGATTTGTGAAAGGCGCTATATTAAATAACATTTATAATTATTATTATTATTATTTTAGATTACCTTATAGCAAACACACAGCCTTAGGAAGTGAAAAACCTAAAAACAAGTGGGAAACACTTCACTATTAACTATACTCGCTATACTTGACAAGGTGCTATTTTTCAGTTCGCCTTTGTTTTCACTCGCTATCGATGCTCACACTATTATATACTCACTATTTTAACAATCACAATTTTTTTTAACTATTTTAACATAGAACCTGCCAAATATGCAGCTGACAGAAGAAAAGCAACTTCCTCCACTCCCTCTGGGTAGCTGATAACACAAGTCGAAAGGCCTAGCTGGTATAACATACAAAAAACTTAAGGACTCAGCCCCAGACACCACCACTAGAGCTTGGAGTAAGTGGCAGGAAATGCTCCGCACTCCTTTATCAGATGAAGACTGGGCTGCTTGCTGGGCTTCTACCAAAAAATCCTGCTCTGACCCACGTAGTCTCGTGATACAGAATAAAGTGCAACACTTATGGTACCGCACCCCAACTCAATTAAAAGCAATGGGGCTAATCCCAGAGGACAATTGCTGGAGATGTGGAGTTCAGGGTGCAGACCTTCTCCATATTCTTTAGCACAGCCCCCCAATCCACCCCATTTCGGGGAAGGTCATAACATGCTGCTCCAGAATTCTAAACAGCACTCTGCCACAGTCACCTTCCCTATGGATACTGGGACTCCTCCCTAAAAACCTAAAGCTGCCCTATCAATACAAATTGTGGTTGATGCAGGCCTCTGTAGAGATTAAAAGAGCATTACTGGCCGGCCCGGTGGTGCTGAGGGTTGAGGCGCTAGACGCCACACCGTACCACGCCGTGACCTGGGTCGGGAACAGACTCGGGTCATCGGGGGTCGGCCGGGGGGGAAGAAGGATTGAGCGTCCCAACGGATGCTCTCCTCCCTCTGAGGGGGGATTCTCAACCCCGAGTATGCCGCTGGGAGCACTGGCACTTGGGGGGGTTGAGGCTCTGTCACCGGAGTCCGGGAGGGGGATGCTGTTAGCGCTTGAGGGAGGCGTTGTGCGCACGTCACCCCTCTAGGATGTACGCCCTGTGTGCCAAGGCCCCAGGGTGGGGGAAATGGGAGAACAGCAGAAATGGAGTCCTCGGTGTCCCTAGATGAAGACTGCCCCATCCCGAGCTCCACCTAGGACAGACTCCGCTGTGCAAGGAGGAAGGAGAAGGTAAGGGCACTCTAGGGGCAGATCCTGAAAGGGGGCTTCGGGGTATGTGCAGTCAGAAGGAGGGGGACACCGGGGACAGAAGGAGAATAAAGAGATAACACAAAAAAAAAAGAGCATTATTGAGAAACTGGTGGTCTACCATAATTCTCTCTTTTCAGGGCTGGTCAATGTCCATGGAGAAATTGGCCAATTTCACTAAAATGTCCCATTTTGCCACAGGTACTACTACTGTGTTTCTAGAGAGATGGGCCCCCTTTTGCTCCTACATATCTTTAAAAGGATGCCGTCCCACTCCACCACAGAACAAAGATCTTTTAAGACCCTCCTGAAATCTAAATATCAGAGATCTTATTTCCTCCAAGCCTAGGATCCCCAATTCTAGGCCCAGCTTCAGATGTAACTATCCATGCTAGTTCAATAATGCCTGTACTGCCTCCTTGTCACTATCTGTTGGAAACTTAACAGTAATACATACCTGCTGTTATAGTAGATTGTATCCTGCGTGAATGTTATGCAATAATTACTCAAAAAATATGCAACATCTTTTTTGGCCTGTTTATTAATTGTCATTTAAGGAAAGCTTGATGTGTTGTATCTGTTTGTACCTGTGTTGTATACTTGAAAACTTGGAAAAACAATGAAAAGATTAACTGCAAAAAAAAAAACAATTCTGGGGTCCAATTCACAAATAAAGCAATTATTTCACCACCCTCACACACTATAAATGTGTGCAAAATGAAATAGTAATAAAAAAATGATTTCTGAAAGTTCTTGAATACCACCTTCTGATTGGTCGGTGCACTTTTTCTGTGCAATGTTAATTTTTTTCTTTTTTTAATTAATGTTTTGAGAACGAATGCAATGAAAAATAATAAAAAAACAGCTGTTAGAGTAAATGAACGTTTTTTTCTCAAGTACATCCTTCAGTTTGGTTACAGCGAGTAGTTGATGTCAATTCTGGGGTCCAATACACAAATAGAGCAATCATTTCACCACCCTCACATACTATAAATGTGTGCAAAATGAAATATTAACAAAAAATGATTTCTGAAATTTCTTGAATACTGCATTCTGATCGGTCAATGCACTTTATTTTGCGCAAAGTTAATATTTTTCTTTTCAATTAATGTTTTAAGAACGAATGAAATGAAGAATAATAAAAAAACAGCTATTAGAGTAACTGAAAGGTTTTTCTCAAGTACATCCATCAGTTTGGTTACAGCGAGCGAGTTGTCGATGAAATTCTGGAGTCCAATACACTAGTAAAGCAATTATGTCACCACCCTTGCACACTATAAATGTGTGCAAAATGAAATATTGACAAAAAAAATTATTTCTGAAATTTCTTGAATACTGCATTCTGATTGGTCAGTGCACTTGTTTTTTGCAAAGTTAAATTTATTCTTTTTAATTAATGTTTTGAGAATGAATGAAATGAAAAAAAAAACAACTATTAGAGTACCAGTATATCCTTCAGTTTGGTTACAGCGAGCTGTCAATGACAATTCTGGGGTCCAATACATAAATAAAGCAATTATTTCATCACACTCACACAGTATAAATGTGTGTGCAAAATGAAATATGAATAAAAAAAGATTTCTGAAATTTCTAGAATACTGCTTTCTGATTGGTCGGTGCACTTTTTTTTTGCGCATTACCAAACAGTCAGTCAGACTGGGGCGAGAAATGCCCCTCCCATAAAAAAAATGCGACCAGAGCTGGAGTATTACACCGAGAAGTACTGCGTCACCAAAATGAGGGGTTAACACAAAAGATGTAATGTCTAACTAAGCTAATTTAATGCCACAATTCTAAAGAGAAAACAAGATAACACAACACTGCAGGAACCTGTTTTAGGTGGTTCCTAGCAAGCAATCATTCATTTGAAGCTAATTCGGGTGAACTCATCACATAATACAGAAACCAGTTTTGTGGTCTTTTTAGTTTTATTTTCTGCAGTTTGGTTATAACATTTGATAGTTTTCTGGAGTGAGCACAACTAGGTGCTATAGACAAACATCAAATTTTACAGACTGTAAATCACACACAGTTTATTCATACAAGGCCAGTTTAATTAATGCCAATAGATGACCTGTCGATGTACGATCTCACCATTAGATAGAAATAAAAAGTAAAATGAACACCGATTCTCCTGAACCACAACTGAAATCACAGCCCAGTATGTCTACAAAGAAAACTATGCCACAAATCATTATGTGATACCTCTAATTCTGAACTGCATTATGAAGAAAAGCAATCATGTCATGTCATGTCATGCATTGATGTTTCTATAGTTTAAAAAAAATAGTCTGATTATGTTCTGAGTCCTGCACAACTATTCTGGTTGGTGGTTCCAAGTATAATAACAGTACATGTTACTACATTATGGCCATGAAGGCCATTATAAAAAGCAAAATTACACACTATCACAGCATGTACTGACAAATTCAGGCATTTTTTATTGGTCAGGAAAACAACAAACTCAATGAAGATTTGGTTAATTTTATCTGTTTCCTTCCTCTTTAAGAATTATTTAATTCTTTGATCGCGAGGCTGCAAAATAATTGTCCGCAACTGCGGCTAAAGATTTTGCAGCCTCACAGATGAAGGTCATTGGTGAGCCACAGCCGAAGATTGTAAAAAAGTAAAAGGCTATTTTTTGACAAAACTAAAATAAACCAGAGGCATGGGTCAATAGAGGGAAGCCAACTGATCTAAAACCATGCCTCAATTATTTCACAAGTCACCCGTGGGGTGAAATATTTACTTTTTTCCCCAACCCCAAACTGAAAACAAGATGGCGACCATCACGATCAATAAATTTATCGTGATCAAAGATTCCTTGATTGCGAGCCTGCAAATTCTTTGATCGTGATGGCCAAAACCCCATTCCTCTTTCGCAAAATAACCATATAAACTTTCCCACAGACCTATGATGGGAAATTAAAAGTTTAATAACTTTTGAATAGATTAATATCTTTTTACCAAATGAAAAGTGACATGTTCCTTGACCCATGTTCTTTCAGATGAGCCATGTTGCAGAGTGGCATTGCATGCAACAGCTGCACAGCACCACAGACAAAATCCACAAAACTGCCCACAGAATTGGCAAAAAGTGCATTATTCAACTTTTTGGTGCACAGAAACCATATGTCCAACCAAAACTAAATTTGGCAAATCAAGAGATATACCATGACACACTGTGCATACCAGATTTTATGCAAATCCATTGAACAGGTCCAAAGTTATTAACATGCAAATTTCAAGTTTAATATAGAAGTGCTTCACAAACCTAAATATAGGTGTGCGACCATGCCCCTATAATATATATACTGTATATGTGTATATATATATATATATATATATATATATATACTTAGAGAGGTATATTATATATTTTTCAGTATGATGCTGAGAAACAGCAAAATCAACCATCCTCTTTATCTTGGGAAATGCCTGTTTTGTATTGTCCACACCAGGTGAAATAATCAAATTTCAAAGTTGTCACACACACAACCTACACAAGAAAAGCAAAAGAGAGTAATTATTTGTTCTACCTTATTATGCCCTCTTTATTTGTGGACATTAAAGTAATAGCAAAAATGCATCAAAACACACTGTGATGTGATATATAAAAGCACAGCATGATTAGCTTTTTTTTTTTTTAAAGGAATCAGGTTATTGGTTCGATTCTGGCCTGATTGACATGAGCCTATAGTTTGCTATGGAGAAGGCATGCATGCTTTCACAGCATAAATCTTATTTTTTTCTAAAATATGACACAGACTACTTTAAGAAGCCATATGCTGTAAATAGTTTTGTAGCTTGATAGTAGTGTGACACTAAAAAAAAAATTCACATAGCACTGGAAAATGAAATTAATTAAAGAGGTATTTGATACAGAAGAGACTGCTATTTTGAACCATTTTTCGCAACCCAATTTATGTGTCTTGGTGTCACCTATAGGTAAGTAGGAAATTCATTCATTGTTCAGCAAAATGGTATTACAATATTCTAAAAATTAAAACATTCAGTACAAGTATAACATGTATAAAAGCTGAAACGCCTAGCCTAAGTAATACAACATAAATAATTATCTAGGTCAAACTGCATATAAATGCAGAAGTTCAGATCTAAACATGTGCAACTAATGCTAATCATTGATTAGTCTCTCAAACTTTTATCAATTTTCACTCTTTCATCTGCTAAGAGAATCATTATACTACAATAGCCATTGATTTGTATTACCTATTTAAAACAAAATGCTAGGTCTACAAAACATGTAAAATAACAGATAACATTTATAATAGAGACAAGTACTTCAGCCTCTAAAATGCTTATCTGGTTGGTCAATTTGTGTTCCTTAAAATAATTCAAAAGCTAGGTCAAAATAATTGCAAGTTGCACAAAATACAAACTTAAACACGCATTTCTAAAATGATAAAAACTTGGCAAGGCAGTTAATAAATGTACATCACACACACAAATAAGAGCAAAAATGTTTTGATTCTCAACACCTTCTATCACTGGTGTCCATAATCACTGAAAGAGCATTTTATATAATGATGAAATAAATCAGAGCCACTTCTGGCACAAAAGAAAAAGCTGCTTCTATATGGGTCCAGGCAAGCCAGGTCAGATCCCTGTAACTTAAAAAAGAGCTTACTCTTCAATATCATACCAGGAGATTCAATAACAATGTCAGCTACACAAATCCCAATCAGCTGTATTAGTTCATTACAGTGAGTGTTTCTTTTGTAAATTACCATGTGCATCAATCACTTGCAGGGGAATTCCTGTTTTCAAATGTTCCACTGGACTCTGATATGAATTCTGTGTAGAAACTGCTGCAAGAATTGGTTGATATGTAAAATCTTTAAGTCACAATGGAGAAAATAAGGTATCTGCCTCACAGCAATCACTACACCCTTGTGGTCCCGGACAAGCTCCTTAAACAATCAGGAGTTCAAACACTATTTTTTTTAACACTCCACAAATACTGAATACTCAAGAGCAAAAACATTTAATTTCCACAACACACTACTTAGATCTATCATTAACCATGGGCCAAGAACATAGTGCCTTTCACAGTATTTTTAAATGGGGGAGTCCATGATCTCCATTTAGTTATGATAATATATATAGCAATAACTATATTGCACATCGAAGGCCTAGGCAACATCTTAAATAGGTTACTATGAAGAATTAGAATGTAGGTTCAAGGTGGTCTCACCTCTATAGAGAGCGACTTTTACCAGACCTTGCGTACAAGGTTTTCTTTTAACTTCACACCACAAGTTGCATCTGGTGGTTGGTGTTAAAACTTGCTTTGCCAATAATAAAGATTCAGTCGAGTCAGGAAAAATATCCCAATCTCCTTATTCTAGGAGTCTTTGACACACTTCCTTTCTCTGTCCTAAGATTTCTGCCAGCAGTCTCTGGCAGTATCCCATGTCCCTTCATCTGCTCTAACAGTATACACACCTGTTAAAGCAGAGCAGAAAGGTACTCCATTGTGCATAGTAAATTCAAAACAGATGAAGCGAACTTTAAAATCTCAATCCCTAGGCAACACTGGCATACCTTTCAAAAGTCTAATGAAGCCTGTCAGCATTAGAGTATCTCCATGCTTCCAAGTGTTCACCCTTCTATTCAGTGGCATCCCAGATCCAAACTTCACCAAAGGGCTCCTCGCAGAGTCCAGTCTACACTGCCATGCACTGTTATGAGCCCGGTCACTACTCCAACAGCTCAAACACACCGGGCACGCACTCCAACAAGAGCTGCAGCCCTGGAACAAAGCTGCGAATGCTGCAAAACTCACATCCTGCTCAAGAAAAAGCCTTCCATCCTTGATGCCGAAGCAGTGACAAAATATCTACAAACTGGAGACGTGAAAAACCAAAACTTCAATGGGACACAGCGGAGCTGAACGAAACGGGGCAGCCTATGGCCATCTTGCCATCTCCCCCCAATAGAGGATAAGGCAATTTCAGGAATGGGAGGTGATGGCGTCACCTATAAATAACAGGGTCCTTGCATAAAATGCTCAACTTGAGTAAATGTTGTGACCTACAATGCCCCAGATCTGTGTTTTTTTTTTAATTTGCATTCTAACAAGGAAACCTGTGTCTATGTATGTATGTTTTTTTTTTCTGCTGCAAAACAGGAACCGTGTTGTGAAGGACACAATTAATTTATAAATATTAATCTTGTGTGGACAATTTAGAGTAAACAGATTTAGCTTATTTCATCCATATGGCAACCTATCTTTCTGAATTTAACAGAAAACAGCTTTAGCAAGGGGCAAAATGAAACACGAATCCCCTTTGTCTTCAGCTGCAGTTGCAGCTTGCTAACAATCTTTGACCGCGAGGCTGCAAAATAATCGGCCATGGCCAAAGATTTTGCAGCCTCATGGCCAAAGATCATTAGCGTGCCATGGCTTAAGATTGTAAATGCAAAAAATGCTATTATTTGACAACACTAACATAAACTAGAGGCATGGGTCAATAGAGGGAAGCCCCCTGATATAAACCCATGCCTTACTTATTTCACAAGTGGCCTGTGGGTGAAATATTTATTTTTTTCCCAACCCCAAAGTGAAAACAAGATGGCGGCCATCACGATCAACAAGATTCTGCTTGCGAGCCTGCAAATTCTTTGATCGTGATGGCCAAAACCCCATTCTTCTTTCGCAAAATATCCATATAAATTTTTCCATAGACTTATAATGGGAGCTTGAAAGTTTAATAACTTTTGAATGGATTAATATTTTTTCACCAAACAAAAAGTGGCATGTTTCTTGACCAAAGTACTTTCTATGTGCCAAGTTTCAGACCAGCATACCACACAACGGGTGCACAGCACCACAGACAAAATCCGAAAAACTGCCTACAGAACTGGCGAAAACTTCATTTTTCAGCCTTTTGGTGCGCAAAACTCATAAGTCCGACCAAAACACAACTTGGCAAATCAAGAGCTCTCCCATGCCCCACCACACATACCAAATGTCATTCAAATCTGTTGAACGATTCAAAAGTTATTAATGTGCAACATTTCAAGTTTAATGTAGGACTGCCTTCATAACTCTAAATATAGGGGCACAGCTGCACCCTATTACATATATATATATATATATATTATAGTGGCACAGTGATGCCCGTATACTTAGGGTTGAGTAGGCACTTTAATGTTAAACTCAAATATTTGCACTTTAATAACTTTAGAACCATTGAATGGATTTACACAAAATTTATTATGCACCTTCATGTGGTGTAGATCTCTTGATCTGGTAAGTTTTTTTCTGGTTGTATATGCAATCTCTGAGTTACGGGGAGGTCATCAAAATGTTTTTATGCATTGACTTTGCTAGGATTTTTTTTGAACTTGCCTACAGCCCAGAGGGTTTGGTTGTTTGGCATGACATTTGCAGGGGAGAAAGGGACTAACCCACAGATGTGCCTTTTGCTTGTCTGGTGTAAAAAGAATAAGTTGTTTTTCAGTTATTTCAATTCAAAATTTTGAAAAAATAATTTCTGAGCATGCTCAGTAGGCACTTCAAGATGGTTGATATGAAAGAGGAATTCTGCATTGTATGAGAAAATTCCTCTTTTGTATGGCCACCATCTTGTTTTCAGGTTTGCCCAAGCAATTGTTTCTGAAACCTCTGAAAATGATATTATTGAGAGGAGCTAACACTTGCTTACTGTGACCCCCTTTGGTGCATTCTGCACTTTACCTGATGAAATATACCCCCAAAATGTGTTTATTTAATCATTTAAGTCCTACTTCATATTCCCATAATACGACCTAGGATCCTAGTTCGAAAGCATGGGATATGACCTAGGATCCTAGGTTGTGAGCTAAAAATAGGATAAATGATTAAATAAACACTTTTTTGCTGACATGGGGTGCCCAATCTCCATGTTAGCAATACAGGCCCCCCTCAGTATGAAGAGTACTTCTCATACATATAGCTTGCTTAATGGGACCCCCTTTAGTGCATTCTGCACTTTACCTAATGAAATATGCCACTAAAATGTGTTTATTTAATCATTTAAATTCTGCTTCATATTTGCGAAATATGACCTAGGATCCTAGTTCATATGCACAAGATATGATCTAGAATCCTAGGTCATGAGTCAAAAATAGGATAAAGATGAAATAAACACTTTTTGAAAAATGGGGTGCCCAATCCCCATATCAGCACTACAGCCCCCCATCCTCCAGTATGGGGATTACTGCTTACATATAGCTTGCTTATTGGGGCCCCCTTTGATGCATTCTGCACTTTACCTGATGAAATATGCCCCGAAAATGTGCTTATTAAATCATTTAAGCCTTACTTCATATTCCCATAAAGTGACCTAGGATCCAAGTTCGTATGCATGAGATATGACCTAGGATCCTTGGTCGTGAGCCGAAAATAGGATAAATGATGAAATAAACACTTTTTGCCAACATGGGGTGCCCAGTCCCCAAGTCAGAACTACATGTCCCCCCAGTATGGGGAGCACTGCTCCAACACTGGGATGCCCACTCCTGGTGTCAGATGATGCCCCCTCTTCCCCCACTAAAGCCGTCCTTTATAATTGCCGACACAGGGTGCTCAATCCCTGTGTCAGCATGTATGCACCCCCACACACACTAATATGGCACACTGGGAGTGCACTCCATTGTGCCCAAATACATATAATAGTTAAAGTACCTGTACCTGTAAATACAGAAAACCATCCCCCAATGTCTTTAGATGTTTTTTTAAACCAGCAAAAAATAAAATGATCCCTCGTCATCTCATGAGTCCCCCTTCCCCATCCTCACCCTCACACTGAGTGCCCACATCATCACACACACCCTCCCATTACCCATACTTACCTCCAGAGGTCAGGAGCAGCGATCTCCTCAGGAATGGAACATATCTGCACTCTTCAAAGCCAAACCACACACTGAAGAATCAAAGGTAAGCCGTTTCAACTTATGTTGATATCTTGCCCATCTTTTGAGATTTTTGCACCAAATTTTCAATGTGGGATTTTTGAGATCCCACCTTATGAACAATGTCACTGTCATCTCATTATTCCATCCCAAAAGGTGATTTAGTGGTCACTGAGCAGAATCACCTTTTGGAGCCAATTAATGAAATGACAGTACCAGTATTAATGAGGGGAGGTCCCAAAAGCCCATGTTGAAAATTTGGTGCAAAAAAAAAACAGCAGTGTTACAAGCGTGCATTGCGCAGTTTCCACGCACTCTTGTAACTTTGCTAATTTTTTATATTTTCACTCCAGATTTTCAACATTACCATTTTGTCAGCTCTCCTTATGAATAATACAGCAGTCATTTCTCATATCCTGCCTGAATTGTGTTTTTGCACCCATAGCACAGAATGGCATGGTTGCTGTGTGAAATCAACTTTTGGGGTGAATTAACAAAATTTGTCATTGTTCATGAGAAGAGTTCCAAAAAGCCCATGTTGAAAATGTTATAAACACATTTCCATAAATAACCACATTACGAGCATGCGTTGTGCAATTTCTGTGTGTGCTCGGAACTTCGCCAATTTTTCATATTTTCACTCCTGATTTTCAACATTATCCTTTTTCACACCTCCTCATGAAAGGTATACAGCTGTCATTTTTCTCATCCTGCCCAAAACATGATTTAGCACCTGTGGTGCAGAGTGACACATTTGCTGTGCAAACTCAACTTTCAGGACAGGTTAACAAAATGAAAATCACATTGTTCATGAGGTGGGGTCCCCAAAATGCCATGCCGAAAATTGGATGACAAAAGTCCTGAAAATAACTCTGTTACATGCATCAGTTGAACTGTGGCAACAGCAGCACCTTTCAGTGCAAGTATCTCGAAAGCAACCACATACAAGTTACATTACACTTTCTCAAAAAGAAGGGAAATTCATTGCAAAAAAACTATGTTAATGCATCAGTTAGGGTTTTTATTAAACCATGAAAAGCTGGGAAATTCAATAATAGGGTTACCAACCGTACCACCCCACCCTTACCCCCACCCTCCAAACACCAACAGACATTGGGATGTGTCTTGTAGTCATTCAGCCTAACTCTCACCCCATTCCTCTCTACTGTACCACCCCAATGCCTGACAAAATCCCAGTCCATGAGCGAGTACTCTTTTCGTGAGGCAGCAAAATCATTGACGTGAGTCAATCCTCATCTGTGAAAAGGGTCATCTGGTCACAAAGTGACAGTCAAGGATTTTGCTACCTCACAAAAGGGGATTGCTCATGGACTGGGAATTTGACCAGTCACAGACTGGGATTTTGTCAGATCATGAAAGGGGATTCAAAAATCCAATTCCCTTTCATGAGCTGACAAAATCCCAGTCCTTGAACCAATTCATTTTCATGAAGCAGCAAAATCTTTGACAGTGAGCCAATCCACATCTGTGAGAAATGCCATCTGGTCACCAAGTGATGGTCAAAGATTTTTCTACCTCATGAAAGGGGAACGGATCTCAGACTGAGATTTTGTTAGCTCATGAAACAGGATCAGAAGCAAGTCATGGAAGAAGAATTTCAAAATTTGAAATGGCCAATTTTTGGGCCAAAATGAAGCAAACCAAAGGTATAGTTTTTTTTATACTCCCCCACCCCAATGCCGGAGCCCCATTCAGTAGGGAGATGTCTAGGCACTAGCCTCATTTCTATGCCTATCTGGATCCCCAGAGGAACCCCATGGAGCCATGGCTATACCTCCCAGTGGATACAAGGTGGGGCCCGAGCACCCTGAGACAATTCTGGTTTTGTTGGATCCCCTTTGGAGGCCAGGCAGGCAGGAGCAATCAGGGTCCTTGCCATCACTCCTTCCCCTCAGCATTTCTCTATTTTTCTCCCTTTTGTGTGGTGTGTGTCCTGATGTCAAGGCGCTATGCACCAATGTCCACCACATAACTCCAAACAGTCCCTCCTGCAACTGTATGACTTACCATACCTCGAGCTTCCACCAAGGTCAAGCAAACTGTGGACCTTGGTACCTCCCTCCCACCCACCAGAGAAGATGAGCAGTCAGTGGATGCCCAAGTCTTCTCCCCTGGCTGGCCCTTCTGTGGCTCAAGCTCACTCCCAAATCCAGGTCACTGGCATCACAAGCAGAAATCCAACCACTGTGCCAATGGGCCAGCTCAAAGGTATAGATTTGTAGACGGCATCACTCTGAATGAAACCCATGCCTTATTGCAACAAGAAGTCACCCGTGAAGGAAGCTACTACATTTTATTTATGGGGAAAAATTGAAAACAAGATGGTGGCTCGTGGACAAGGAATTCTTCCTCACAGACTAGGATTTTTTAAATCCCCTTTTGTGAGCTGACAAAATCCTTGACTGTGAGCCCAATCCCCTTTCACACAACATACATAGTGTCAGTGGCTCAGTAGGTAGTACACTCGCCTCTGAGGCTGGGAGATCAAAGGGCTGTGTATTCAGTTCCCACATCTGGCACTTGGGTTAATATTCCAGTACTGACACTGTAGTGCAGCATGAGGGGGTGCTGCACTTCTGAGGTGTCATCTTTCAGATGAGATGTTAAACTGAGGTTCCATCTGCCTGGATTGGTGGTAGTTCAGGTGGATGCTTAAGCTCCCATGGCATTTATCGAAAAAGAGTAAGGGAATTTCCCCAGATTCCTGGCCAAATTTCTCCCTTTCACTAAAAATACCTCCAACAGCTTAATCTGGTTCAATTTCAGCTGCTTACCATCTGGTGGAAGAACAATGGGGAATAATCAAAACTGCCATCACAGAGGCACCAAGCCTTTGTGTGAAGCAAATAAACAAAACAAAACAATGTAAGAAACCACTATGGTTCTCAAAGGAGGTGGTAGGGAAGGTTAGGGAGAAAAAGAAAGCATTCAGGAAGTACCAGGAATCACAGAAGGAGCAGGGCAGAGATTTGTATCAATTAAAGCAAAAGGAAGTGGGGAAGGCAGCCAGAACAGCAAAGGCCCAAACCAAGGAAAAGACAGCCAACTCAGTTAAGAAGTGGGATAAAACCTTTTATAGGTACATCAGGGAGTGAAGGAAGACCAAGAGAGGGATAGTGAGGCTTAATAAAGGGAGGGGGGGCAAAGGGTGACTTTGAAAAGGCAGAGATACTAAACAAATATTTTTGCTCAGTATTCACAAATGAAGAGTGGGAAGTACCGAAACCAAACAATAGAAACATTCTAGATATGGGGGTTGATACCAGCCCATTTACAGAAGAAAAGGTTCTGAAAGAACTCTTAAAACTGAAGGTGAACAAAGCAATGGGGCCTGATGGGATTCATCCCAGAATTCTAAAAGAACTAAGGGTAGAACTAGTGACACCACTGACTACCCTGTTTAACAATAATGGGAGGATGGGGTGGTACCTGAGGACTGGAGGAGGGCAGATGTTATTCCACTTCACAAAAGTGGGAGCAGGGTAGAAGCAGGAAACTACAGATCTGTTAGTTTAAACTCAGTGATTGGAAATATAATTGAATCACTTCTGAAGGAAAAAATTGTTGAGTACCTAGAGGCCAGAGGGTCACAGGACCCAAGGTAGCATGGATTCACAGAGGGTAGGTCATGTCAGAGGAATCTAACAGATTTCTTTGACTGGGTAACCAAAGTAATAGATCAAGGAGGGGCTGTGGACATGGCCTATTATGTTGTTTAGGTGTCAAAAATGTCATCAGTTCCATAGATATGCCATTACTAAGTTGAGATTTTTCCCATAGAATAACATTGTGTTGCCCTCAATGCTTTTTGGTGCCCATATCTTGAAACAATATGAGATACAAATTTAGTTCATGCATTGAGGTTTGAAACTCATGATTATAAATGCAGTGGAATTTTTTTCATAGCTGCTATGGTTACTGAGATATTGCCAAATTAATGTTATACGGGTTTCTTTTAAGCCATATAGGGCTACAGTATGTCTCCATAGTTATGTGTAAGTCATTGCGTAGGGCCCAGAGGGCTGGTACTCCCACAGACACATATCGTTATGCAACAATTGGCAGCTTAAAGGGAGCAAAAGCCCTCCTTGCCTCCGCTCCCACCAACACATACCAGTTACCAGTTACATTGCACTTTCTCAGAAAGTAAGGAAACTCATTGCAAAAAGCTTTGTTAATGCATTAGTTAGAGTTGAAGTGATAAAAGTAGGGAAATTAGGTGTTAGGAGTGACACCCTAACACGCCCCACACACCTTACCACTCCACCCTACCTCTATCCACCACAGACCAACAGGTGATGGGGTGTGCCTTGGGGTCATCAGGCCTAACTCTCACCACATTCTCCTATACTGTATCATGTGAGCTTTGTTACACATAGAATGGGGTGGAGAGTGATGAATGACTATCCAAAGGCACATCTTATTAGCTATTGGTCTATGGTGGGTGGGGGTGGGGTGGATTGGTAAGGTGAGGGGTTTTAGGGTGTCATTCCTAATGCCTAATGACACCCTAATGCCTAATTTCCCTACTTTTGTCATTTCAACCCTAACTGATGCATTAACAAAGTTGTTTGCTCCCACACCCTACCACCCTAACCCATCCCCACCCTCAATGGACTAACAGATGATGGGGGTGTTCCTTGGGGTCATCAGCCTTAACTCTCACCCCATTTCATGTGTGACAAAGCTGACATAATACAGTATAGGAGAATGGGGTGAGAGTTAGTCCCAATGATCCCAAGGCACACACCATCACCTGTTGATCTGTGGAGGGGTGGAATGAGTTGGTGGCTGGTAGGGTGTGGGGGTGTTAGGGTGTCAACCTAAATGCCTCGTTTCCCTACTTGTGCCACTTCAACCCTAACTTATGCATTAATTAAGTTTTTTGCAATGAATTTTCTTACATTTTGAGAAAGTGTAATCTTACTCTTATATGGTTTTGGGTAGCTACCATGGTATCAGTTTTGGGCCCTGCACTCCCATCTGTCCATAAGTGCACAGACACTGTAATGAACTGTCATCTTTTTGTGAGCACTGCACTCTCAGTATTGCATAAGAGATGGCCCAGCAGTTCCATTACTGCATAATGGTATCCATATGTGGGAGCACAGGGCCCTCTAGGGCTCCCACCTACCTATACTGGTAATTGTAGAGATGCAGCATAGAACTAGACACATTTCAAGAAAGCCTTGTGCTGCAAATGATGCAATATCTCAGTAACCATAGCAACTTTGGGAAAAAAATCCGCTGCAGTTCTAATTATGGACTGGCAGGCTGCATGCTGCACTTGGTGAAAAATCTGTATCTTGAACTGTTTTTGAGATATAGGCACTGAAAGGTGCCACGTTCATCACAATGTTATCCTATAGGAAATGTCTCAACTGCAGAATGCCATAATTATGGAATCAATGCAAATTTTTATACCAAACTTGCATAAGTCATGTCTGTGGGACACCCCCTTTGTACCTTGCAAATTTCAAGATAAAACTGTGAACTGTTTCTTTGCAGTAAACTGGCAAAGAAACATCAACCTTTAAAAATTCAAATTTGTGAGGTGTCAAACTCCCTGTTCGTAAGCCAAATCCTTCTTCATGAGGTGTCAAAATCCCAGTTTGTGAGCATATTGTTGTTCATGAGATAGGGCCATCTGGTCCTGGTCTCACAAACAAGGATTTTGACAGCTCATGAAATAGGATTTCTCACAAACAAGGATTTTGACACATCATGAACAAGGATATTGATACCTCACAAACAAGGATTTTTTTTTATAATCCTTGTTCATGAGGTGACAAAATCCCTGTTCACGAGCTGAATCCCTGTTTCTGAGGTGTCATAATCCTTGTTCATGAGAAATCCTTGTTTGCAAGATAGCGCCATCTGGTCCTGATCTGACGAACAAGGATTTTGACAGCTCATGAACAAGGATCAGCTAACAAACAAGGATTTGATACCTCACAAACAAGGATTTTGACAGCTGGTGAACTAGGATTATTTTTTATAATCCTTGTTCATGAGGTGCCAGAATCCCTGTTCATGAGCTGATCCTTGTTTGTTAGGTGTCAAAATCCTTGCTTGTGAGCCAATAATTGTTTGCTAAATAGGGACATCTGGTTCTGATCTCACATGGGTTTGTAGAGGGCATCACAAGAGATATCTGTGGGGCAAGTTACAACATTTATTCATTATAGGAAAGAGCTCGATAGCTAATCCAAAGATTAATGGTGATAGGGTGCAGCCCTGCCATGTGTCCCTATGCAAAGTAATTTGTTCAGAGAGAATTTGGCCAGTTTTCATCCTCACCACAAGGCCAGAATAGAGTATATTCAACAAGGATAAAAAAATTATCACAGAAGCCAAATGTAAACATTGTTATTTTTATGTAATTCCATTCTAATCTGTCAAACACCTTTTCAGCATCTAAGGCCAGAAGAGAATAATTATTGTGTTTAAGTTTATCTATGATGTCAATAGCTCTTCTAATATTAGATTTTCTATTTTTGCCTTTTATAAACCCATTCTGGTTTGAGTGTACAATGTTGGGCAACACTCTTTCTAGTCTCGTAGTGAGGATCTTTGCCTAAATCTTCACGTCCACATTCATTAATGAAATGGGATTATATGGGCTGGGATATAAAATATTTTTGCTCTTTTTGAAATATCAGAATTGTGGCTTCTTTAAATGATCCTGGAAGTTGTTTATTATCAAAAAATATTATGAAATAGTGTTTTTAGATGGCCAGTTAGTGAATTGGCAAAACATTAGTAAAAATCGATAGGGATTCCATCTGGGCCTGGAGCCTTCAATGGTGTTAAATTCTTAATTGCAGCACAAACCTCCTGGAGAGAGATTTCTGCTAGCAGCATAACTTTCTGTTCCTGATATACTGTAGGAAAGACAAGTTCAACTAAGGCCTTATGAATTTCATAATTGCTCACTTCTTGCTCTGATGTATAAAGTGTGTTATTAAAATCATTAAAGATTGTATTAATAGCTTTAGGATAATTAATTAGATCTCCATTCGATGATTTAATGACATTAATATTATTTTCTGCTTCCTCTTTCTTAAGTTGCCAAACAAAAATTTTGTCTGATTTGTCACCCAGTGCATAGCAGCGACTTCTTGTGAGTAAAAGTTGCCTTTCGGCTTCTTCAATGGTTAATTGGTTATAATTATTGTGATACTGAGTTAATATCTGGAGTTCTGCTGGATCTGAATTTTCATTATGTAAAGCTTCAAGCTGGGCTATTTTTTCCAGATCCATCTTTTTATTTCAATTTTTATTTCTTTGAGATTTGTACAAAACAGTACAGCCTCATACTGCAGCCTTACATGCCTCCCGTATGTATATCCATGATGTTTCTTGATTTATATTATGTTTGAAATAATTATTAATGTGATCCTGTATGTATGTCATATATAGTGAGCCTTTTTTAATAGAATACGGTCAAATCTAAACATAGGAGGGGGGTTTATCAAAATTCATTTTTATGTCTAATATCAGTGGAGCATGGTCAGATATTATAATGTTTTTGTACATAATATATCAAGGGTATTACCATAGACCTTACAGAGCATAAGATCATATTGCATGCCAACAATGCTATATTATATACTGTAAATATGAATGATAGCTATCCACATATCATAAAAATTTTAGAAATCTTTGGAAAAATATGTTATAAAGTAAATTGTATGAAAACAGAATTGATGGAGTCTTAAAATCATTCTTAACCCTTTATCCTTCCATTGGGATGTGATATTCATAAATTCCAGAAAATATGATACGTAGGTGTTATTATACAGGATGACTTATCAACCCTTTTTGAGAATAAATTTACACCCTTGATACATTCAGTTCAGGCAGAATTACTACATTGGGAAGCTTTACCCCTTACATTGATTGGGAGAACTAATACTATAAAAATAAATACATTACCAAAATTGTTATTCCTTTTTCAAACCATTCATATCACCATACTGCATTCATTCTTTAAAAAATTTGAAAGCATGATGAAAAAGTTTCTTTAGAAGGGGAAACATCCCAGACTAAAAATTCAGAAATTATACTTAAATAAGAAGAAAGGTGTGCTATCCCTCCCTAATCTCAGATTTTGTTATTGTGCTGTGAACCTATTATTTCTTTATGATATATATTAATATAATTCCACTCAATCAGAAGTGGAAAAAGAGTCTGTTTTAACACCACATAAGAATTTACTCTATTGTATTCTGAGTGGCCCCAAAGGAAAACTAATCAATATTTACAGTCTACTAGGACACTCCGTTATATTTAGGATATTTTAAATAAAATTATTCTATTAAAAACTAAATGCACTAAATTATACCCTATATATCTGAATGGCCTCTTTCCACCATCCCTAAACAACAGGGTTTTTAAAGTATAGCATAAAAAAAGAATTAAAACAAATTGGTCAAGTTTTAAACAACAATTAAGTTGTTGATTTTAATACACTTAAAAATAGTTATGATCTTTCACATAATCACCTCTATGCCTACCTTCAATTCAGACATTATATTATACAAAATAGTACTAAACTCAAAAACCTGCTTCTACAGGAAATCGATAGGGTTTAACAGCAACCTGGGGCAAAAAAAAAAGTATACAATATTTTTACAATCTTTTAATAGATAATTGTGGCTATGAAAATGTGTATAAAGCACAAAGATGAAAATGGGAAATAAAACATAATACAAATTTGTCTAAAATGCAGTGGGCATCAATAATTAACCTTAAATATATTGGAATAAAATCTACAAAACTGCAAGAAATGTATTTCAATATTTTACTTAGAACTTATTTAATTCCTCACAGACTCAATTTATTTCATTCCAATATTACTAACTTGAGCCCCAGGGGCTGTAGTCAAATAAGTATGTTGGAACACATGCTTGTTACTTGCCCAGCCCTGAATGAATGATAGAATAACATTTTAAAAGCTCTTTCACAAATGGAAGAGATTAGGTTGTATAAAGATTTGAAATAGATGATGCTTTGCTTCAATGACCCTATTTCTCTACTTAACTGGAGACAAGTTAAATTCATCAAGTGAAGCCTGATTATAGCATATAAAATCCTACTTATGCATTGGAAAGATAGATCCCCCCTCTGAACTGCAGTGCATAATGAATGGATTAACTCTATGACAATGAGTCATCAACTAGAAAAAGCACATTATTGTTCTCTCAATCATCTTAATTTGTATATTAGGCTTTGGAGTCATAGATACATAGACAGTGTCAGCAGATAAGGGTCTATGGCCCACCCAGTCTGCCCATTTGAGCTTATAAGTTCAGTTTATGTTTTCCTAGAAGTCTGTTGCCCCTTACCCCTGACCCTCCAGAATTCCTTTATGTCTATCCCATGCATTCTTAAATCCTGTGATTGTTTCAGCCCCCACCACTTCCTCTGGCAGGGTGTTCCACTTGTCCACCACCCGTTCTGTGACAAAATTCTTCCTCATGTTTCCTCTGAATCGTCCTCCCTCCAACTTCATCCCATGACCTCTAGTCCTGGTACATCTTTTTCACTTAAAAATAGTGTATTCCTGCACCCTGTTCCTCTCTGTGAGATACTTGTATGTCTCTATCATATCCCCTCTCTCCCTCCTCTCCTCCAGGGAGTACATGTTCAGTTCCTTCAACCTGTCTTCATAGGACTTGTGATGCAATCCATGCACCATCTTTGTTGCCCTCCTCTGAACCTTCTCTACCCTGTCTATGTCCTTATGAAGGTATGGTCTCCAGAACTGTACACTGTACTCCAGGTGGGGCCTCACTAGTGTCTTGTATAGCGGAATTATGACTTCCCTTTTCCTGCTGGTGATGCCCCTGCCTATACATTCAAGCATTTTATTTGCTTTACCTGCTGCCTTGTCACACTGGTTCCCTACCTTGAGGTCATCAGAGATGATAACCCCAAAATCCCTTTCCTGTTTGGTGCATGCTATATCCTCACCCCCCAACTGAGATATAGTACTAGGGTTTTTGTGCCCCATATGCATTATCTTGCACTTCTTTGCATTGAATTTCAACTGCCAAACCTCTGACCATCCTTCAAGTTTCTGCAGGTCCCTTCTCATTCTGTCTACACCCTCTGGTGTGTCTACTCTGTTACAGAGCTTTGTGTCATCAGTGAACAGTGAAATTCTGCCTTCTAGGTCCTGTGCAAAGTCACTGATGAAGATGTTGAATAGGACCAGTCCCAGCACTGATCCCTGTAGTACCCCACTGGTCACTCTTCCCTCTGTGGAGTCCCTTCAATGATTATATTAAAATGGATGAGTTTCAAAGATTGCTGATGTAACCAGGTTACATTGCCAGTAGAATTTACACAGAATTTAGGTAACATATTTACAAGGCTAAATACCCTTTTAGCTCCTGCTAGGACTGCTGGATTTATTTTACAGCACCATGGTTGTACTTTATTTATTTACCTATAATCATTTTTAAGTGAAATATAGTTAATATCTTTTTGACTTTTCTAATGGAATTTGCACTGTTGTGAATATATTGAAATGTGTTTGACAAAGTATGGTTAAGCATTAATAAAAAATGAAAAAAATAAAAAGTTACAACATTTTGTTTTTTGGAAAGAATGAAAACAAGATGGTGATTGGTGAACAAGGATTTTTATTTTCATACGAACAGGGATTTAATGAATCTCTGGCTGTGAGCTGTCAAGATTTTTGTTTGTGAGGCTATATCCTTGTTCAAGGCTGTGCAGCTATCCAAAAGACTGAATTGAGCAAGCTCAGAACCAAAAATTTCAAAATGAATTAACTTTGGAACAGATTAATATTGTTCCATCAAACCAATGCTTACTTGTTATTTTCAGCAACCTCTTTCTACCCTGAAAATATCAGATCAATGTTCCTAATGGTGTGGCTGCAGCATAATGGGGAAAAAATCAGCAAGAACTGGTGAGAAACATGTTTCTCACTATGTACTACACAAAAACTGCATATCCAATCAAAACAAAACTTGGCACATCAAGAGCTCTACCCCACAGAACAGCACATACCAAATGCTGTACAAATCCGTTGAATGGTTGCAAAGTTATTAAAGTGCAAAATCTGTGGTTTAACATTAAACTGCCTACTCAATCCTAACTACAGTGGTACTGCCGTGCCACTATAATCTATCTGTCTCACCCTCTCTCATACATAGATATACATTTTTTTATGGCAAAAAACTCAGTTTAATGCATCAGTTAGGATTGTTCCACAGTGACAAAAGCAAGGAAATTCAATGTTAGGGTTGCCGCCTTGCACACACCCCACCAACAGGCATTTGGGTGTCTTGGGGTCCTCGGTCTAACATAACCCCATCCCATGTTAAACAAGCTGAGATGGTGCAGTATGAGAATGGGGTGAGAGTTGAGTGATGACCTCCAGCCACACCGCAATGCCTGTTGATGTGAAGTGTAGGTAACCACTAACATTGAATTTCCTCACTTTTGTCACTGTGGAACAACCCAACTGATGCATAAAACTGTATTTTTGCCATGAATTTCCTTCTTTTTGAGAATGTGCACTATACATAATGAAGTAACGGTATCACAAACTCAGGCGTAAACGGTAATGCACATCATGACACAAACATTAATGGTAATGCAAACGGTAATAGAAACACAAGTGCAAACATTACTGAAAAGAGAAATGCAAACACAAGTGTGTATGCAAATGTAAATCGTAACACGCATGGTCACGGTAACACAATTGGAAATGCAAATGCTGATGGTAACACCAACAATGACACCAAAGGAAACAGAAATGCAGATGGAAATGCAAACAGAAGTGCATATGCAAACGCAAATGAGAATGCACACAGTGATGCAAATGCAAACGATAATGCAAACGGTAATAGAAACACAAGCACAAATGGTAATGGAAACAGAAATGCAAACACAAGCGGGTATGAAAATGCAAACCGTAATGCACATGGTCATAGTAATGCAATTGGAAATGCAAAATGGTAACGATAACAGCAACGATGTTGCCAAAGGAAAGGCAAACGCAAATGGAAACATGTACGCAAATGAAAAATGGTAACACACACGGTGACACAAAATGAAATGCAATCAAAAACAGTAGTGGAAATGCAAATGGTAACAGTAACACAAACGCAAATGAAAATGCAAAGCAAAACACACACGGTGGTGTACACGGGCACGCTAACGCAAATGGGTACAGAAATGCAAGTGGGAATGCTAACTGTAACAGTAATGGAAGCACATGGGGGCTAAGCATTTTTCAAATGAAAAGTCCATATCTCGAAGTGTTTCCGAGATACAGGCCCCGAAATGCACGGCGGATGCCGCAATGTTAGTCTATGGGAAAAATTGTCAACTTCAGAGTACTGTAACTTTGCATCCCTGCAATATTTGGTCACCAAACCATCAAATGGCACATCATTGGGAAGTTGGCTTTCTTCCCTCCAAATTTCAGCCCAAAAGACCAAACTGTTCTTTTGCAGCAAGGTAGCAAAGAATTCCTGTTATTTTGGCTGTAGTGTTGCAAAGTAGTGTCACAAATCACGACACTTTCGCATAAAAAATTACGAAAGTGTCACAAGTTCAACACTACTTGCAACACTACAGATTACAAAGATTTGAAAAACATATTTTTGGGGTGTTTAACACCCCAAAAAAAGATATGGCTAGCATCCTCAGGGCTCAACTAGGTGAACACAAAAAGAATTGTGTCCCTAGAGGGTCCCAATTTTAAATGCCAAGCATTTCTGTGACCACTAACTGAAAAGAAATATCTGACTCACGACACTACAGGGGTCATTTGTGACACTAAAAACTGCATTTGCGACACTGTCAAACTTTTTAACTTTTCCCATTGACTATAATGTGAAACTTGTTTTTTGAATAACTTTTGAACCATTTAATATTTGTTCACAAAATCTTCAAAAGGCACATCAGGGACCCCGGCTGCATGCTCCCTGAAGGTTCTGGACCAGTCATGCAAACCGTGTGACCTGTAAGTGTGAGCAAAGAATGCACAAAAAAGCGTAAATGTGCTACAGAATGTCGCTTTATACCTCAGCAACCATATATCTGACTGGTACAAAACCTGGCAGATCCAGAAATCTATGGTACTGTTCCATCCCTGCCAAACTCCAGGTAAATTTGTCATACGGTGGCAAAATTATTAAGCTGCAAAATTTCACACTTTAACCTTAACTGGGGTACTAACCTAACTATAGTGGTACTACTATGCCTATATATATATATATATATATATATATATATATATATATATCTATGTACACACACACACACACACACACATATATATATATATACACACACACACACACACACACACATATATTCATGGCAAAAAATTCCATTTACTGCATCAGTTAGGGTTGTTTCTAAGCGACAAAAGTAAGGAAATTCGATGTTAGGATTGAACCCCTTGCACCCACCCACCCCTCATCCAGCATCAGGGTGTCGTCAGGTCATCAGCCCTAACTCTCACCCCATCACATGTAAACAAGCTGAGGTATAGGAGACTGGGGTGAGAGTTGAGACCAAGCGACCCAACACACACCCTGATGCTGGTTGGTGGGGTGGGGTGTAGGGGTGCAAGGGGGGGGTTCAACCCTAATATCGAATTTCCTTACTTTTTTCACTGTGAAACAACCCTAACTGATGCATTAAATGGATTTTTTTGCCATTAATTTTCCTTCTTTTTAAGTATGAGGAATATAAATAGTAAATGGAATGTGGTGGTGGGGCCCCACACTCCCACTACATGATTTTTACTGACATAATAACGGTAACCACAATGGAAACACAAGCACAAATGGTACCGCACATGGTGATGCAAATGTAAATGGTAACTTAAATGGTAAGAGAAATGCAGCTGCAAAGTAACATCAAAGCGAACAGTAATGCAAATGCAATTACATATGGAAATGCAACTGGTAATGTGCATGATCTTGGTATTGCAATTGGAAATGCAAATGGTAATGGTAACAGCAAGAATAACACCAAAGAAAACAAAAACAGAAACTCAAATGCAAGCGCATATGAAAACACAAACCGTAACGCATACAGCCATGGTTCCACAATTCAAAACACAAATGATAGTGGTAACAGCAAAAATAACACCAATGGAAACAGAAATGAAAATGCAAGTGCGTACACAAATGCAAACTGTAATGCGCACGGTCACGGTAACACAATTGGAAACAGAAAATGGTAACGGTAGCAGCAACAATCATGCCAAATGAAAGAGAAATGCAAACACAAACAGAAGGGAGACTGCAAATGCAAATGAAATGCACACGGTGATGCAAATCAAAATGCAAACAGAAACAGCAGTGGAAAAGCAAATGCTAACAGTCACACAAGCGCAAACGAAAACGCAAAGGGTAACGCACATGGTGGCATACACGGGAATGGTAACGCAAAAAGGTATGGAAACACAAGTGGAAACACTAACTGTAACAGTAACAAAAGTGCACACCCTTTCCCCCCCCCAAAAGCTGCATAGAGAAACTCAGTGAATACAAAGAATGTATGCATAGTAATGGGCCTCAGAACAGAAAATGAGCACTTGGAATACTAAATTGCTTATATCTCAGGAACCGTACGATGTAGAAAAAAAAATTAAGATTTCATGTGATTTATGACTTTCCTGGCTAGTTTTGCATAAGCATTTTTGCGATGAAAAGTCTGTATCTCAAAGCATTTCCGAGATACGGGCCCCGAAAGGCCCATCGGACGCCGCAATGTTAGTCTGTGGGAAAAAGTGTCAACTTCAGAGCACCGTAACCTTGTATCCATGCAATATTTTGCCACCAAACCAGTGAAAGGCACATCTGTGGGATGTTGGCTTTCTTCCCTCCAAATTTTAGCCCAAAAGACCAAACCAGTGTTTTGCAGCAGGGTGGCAAAGAATTCCTGTTATTTTCCCCATAGTGTCGAATAGTAGTCTCTCAAATCATGACACTTTCAAAAAAAAAAATCACGAAAGTGTCACAGGTGTGAACCTACTTTCCCCAAAGATTTCAAAAACATATTTCTGGGGTGTTTAACCCCAAAATAAAGACATGCCTAGCATTCTCAGGGCTCAACTAGGTAAACACAAAAAAGAATTGTGTCCCTAGGGGGTCCCAATTTTAAATGCCAAGCATTTCTGTGATCAGTAACTGAAAAATAATGGCTGACTCATGACACTACAGTGGTCATTTGCAATAATAAAAACTGAATTTGCAACACTGTTGAGCTTTTTGTTAACTTTTCCCATTGACTATAATGGGAAACTTGATTTTTGAATAACTTTTGAACCATTTAATTTTTTTTTTCACAAAATCTTCAAAAAGCACATCGGGCTCCCTGGCTGCAGGATCCCTGAAGTTTTTGGACCGGTCACACAAACTGTGCAACCTGTAGGCATGAGCAAAGAATGTGTAAAAAAGCATAAATGCACTACAGAATGTTGCTTAATAACTCCGCAACTGTATACCCGACTGGTACGACACTTGGCAGATCCCGAGATCTATGCTAACATGTCGAACGGTGGCAACGTTATTAAAGTGCAAAGTTTCACACATTAACCTTAAAATGGGTGCTCAACTCAACTATAGTGGCACTACCATGCCACTATAATATATATATATATATATATATATATATATATATATATATATATATATATATATATATATATCTGGCACAATAGTGCCAGTATATGGGTTGAGTGCAAACTTTTATATTATATCTAAACTTATCTTAATAACTTTGGAACCCTTCAATGGTGTTGCATGAAATTTGGCATGCATACTCTCCAGGGGAAGTCCCTTGACCTGCCAAATGTTGTGTGAATCCATTATGTGTTTGTTGAGAAACTGTCAAAAAATCCTGAATTTACCATTTTTTTGTGTGTTTCTTTGTCCACCTGTATCTCAGGAATGCCTTTATGTTGTTTTCTGAACATTTCATAGTAGAAAACCTTTGGGTTACAGATGCACCTTGAGAAGGTTTGGTGAAAAAATATTAATTCACTCAAAAGTTATAACAATTTTAAATGTTCCATTATTTCCTATGGGACAATTTATAAGTCAGGCATGAAATTTTTTTTCACATATGGTAGTTTTCTGCTTGTAGGGTCACATACAGCTTAAGTGCAAAAAAAATCAGTCTGTTTCACATGTTTGGTCACATACAGCTTGTTGTATCACACAGCTCTGTTGTCTCTGCTGCTGTGCCTGAGCCCGGACCCCTGATTACTGTCCACTATCCTAGTGGCACCCCCTCCATTCCATATGTTTCCCTGGTATCTAGTAGCACCCCCAGCCTCCTATTCATTTATTTATATTATCTGATACCAGGATGCCCACTCCCAGTATTAGATGCATTCCTCCACCAGTCCATTCTTTCTTTATTTTATTTATGGACATCAGGGTGCTCAATCACTGTGTCCAGTACAGTCCTGTATTCCCCCCAGCAGTCTTAGACACTAGGTATCCTACTCCCAGTGTTCCAAAATCAGTCCCCGGATGTCTTTATAAATAGAAAAAAAAAGACAACAGTCCCTCATTGTGGGACACTGGTGAGCCCAACCCCAGTGTTCTCTAACTTGTATGCCCCCCAATAGTACTGTGGGACACTGGGGAGTTCACTCATTGTGTTCCCAATGCTGTAAAAAAGAAAACAGTCCCCCAGCATCTTTTTTTTTACCCTGTAAAAAAGAAAATGGTCCCTCATCATCTCCCCATCTTCTCTCCACATCCCAAGCCTCCCACTGATCACCCCCCACCTCACACCTCCTTAGCCCACACTTACCTCTGGAGGTCAAGTGCTGTCATCTTTTGTGGACTGAGACACATCTGCACTCTTCATAGCTGAACCGTTAACAGAAGAATAATGGTAAGTGCTCTATAATAGCAGTCAATGGTGTTTTGAACTTATGTTGATATCTAAGCCATTTTTAAGTATTTTTGCCCAAAATTTTCAACATGGGCTTTTTGGGACCCCTTCTCATGAACACTGGCACTGTCACTTCATTACTCTGTCCTGAAAGGTGATTTCTTTGTCGTTGCGTGGAATCACCCTTCAGGACCAATTAACAAAATAACAGTGCTAGTGTTCATGAGGTGGGGTCCCAAAAAGCCCATGTTGCAAGTTTGGTGAAAAAAAAATCCTGAAAATGGCTGTATTATAAGCATGCATTGTGAAGTTTCTATGTAGCCAAACATCTTTTTTAATTTACAATATTTGCACTACATATTTTCAACATACCCATTTTGTCACAGCACCTCATAAACAGAACAGTACAGTTGCCATTTCTCACATCTTGCCCAAAACATGTTTTTGCACCTGTGGTGAAGAATGGCACAATTACTCTACAAAATCACCTTCTGGCACTGATCAATGAAATGACTCTACCAGTGTATATGAGGTGCAGTCCCTAAAAGCCCATGTTGAAAATTTGGTGAAACAATTCTAACAAGCATTTGTCAATGCTGAATGTTGGCTTGCTGCCTTTGGCAGTGCAGGAGTTAGACAGATGCATCATAGGAATGGCAGTCAAGTATTGAACTGATGCCAACCCACCCCCACCTTGCAGAGAGTGACAGGTATTAGGGTGTCCCTTTGGGTGTTTGGTAGTGCAGTGCACAAAAACATGCTGGGCAGGATGTGAAAAATGACAGCTGCACAGATCATAAGGAGATGTAAAAAAATGGCAGTGTTGAAAATATGGCATACAAACATATGAAATTTGCGGAGTTACAAGGGTGCATGGGAAATATGCAATGCACACTTGCCATTTCCATGTAGGTGTTCGGCGCAAATTTTCAACATAGGCATTTTAGCACCTCTGCTCATGTACAGTGTCACTGTCATTTCCTCAAAGTGTCCCAAGAAGTGAATTCCCACAGTGACCACGCTATTCTGCGCCGGAAGTGCGAAAACACATTTTGGGCAGGATTTATGTGAAATGACGGCTGTACTGTTCATCAGGAGGTGTGGAAAAATGGCAATGGTGAAAATCCAGAGTGAAAATCTCACAAATGCACAATGGTACGAGCGTGCATGCAATCTGCCAATGCACATTCATAACACAGTCATTTTATGGAGTATCAACACCAAATTTTAAACATAGACATTTTAGGACTTCTGCTCATGAACTGTGTCACTGTTGTTTTCATAATCTGGCCCAAACATTGATTTCCCACAGCGACTGTGCTATTGTGTGCCGGAAGTGCGGAAACACATTTCGGGCAGGATGTGGAAAATGCCAGCTGTACTGTTCACAAGGAGGTGTACAAAAATGACAATGCTGAAAATCTGGTGTTAAAATATTGCAAATGCGTGAAATTACGAGCCTACATAGCAACTGCGCAATGCACGTTCGTAAAACAGGCATTTGTTGGATTTTTTCCACCAAATTTGGAACATTGGCTTTTTGAGAGGCCACCTCATGAACACTGGCACTGTCATTTCATTAATGGGTCCTGAAAGGTAATTTCATGCAGCGACTGCGAAAACACTTTTTGAGGCCGATTAACGCCATGACAGTGACAGAATTCATGAGGAGGGGCCTCAAAAACCCCATGCTGAAAATATGATGCCAAAATTCCAAGAAATGCCTGAGATATGCAGCAAAGTTGAAAAATCCTATTCATTCCATTATACAGCTTACGGCATTTCCTCAGTTCGCGGTCGGCTTTGAAGAGTGCAGACGTGTTCCGTCCACGGAAGATCATTATGCGGACTCCGGAGGTAAGTATGGGGTGGGGGTGAGGGAGACAGGGTGCACAGTGGTGGGTGCAGGTGGGGAGGGCGATTGAGACTACTGAGGACGATTTTCATTTTACAGGGTAAAAAAAGAAACCATCGTGGGACAGTTTTGTTTTGCAGGGCATTTGGCACGCTGGGTGGGCTCCCAGCATGCCACCTAACTGTTTTTTTGTGGGTGTCAGTAGCCAATGGGGGATTGGGCGCCCTCATCAGCACACAACATTGGGAGTAATGCTGATGGGGATTGGGCATCCCGTCAGCAAACAAAGAAAGTGGGGGCACGAGCGAGGGGATTGGGCACCCACCTCGGCATTCAACATTTGGGGGTATGCCAGCAGGGAGAGGCTCCCCATCAGCACACAAAGACAGTGGGGGGTTACCGACAGGGGATTGGGCACCCCTGATGTCAGCAGGCGTGAGGTGGGTGCCGGCTGCGCCCGACCATGCTATAATGGCGAGGCACAGCAATCAAAGGACACGCTGCATATAGTGCAGCGCTGCTCGGTTGCAGTGGACCTTGTTAGGGATGTGCTCACCCCATTATGTATGCATGGTGTGGTGCTGGCATGCAGGCTGATTGGGAATGAGGGACGCACCTACTGATGCATGCCCTGCATTCACCCAACAGTGGCCGTGCCCCCCAAACTTGCACTACCACAAGATGTTGTTTGTGCAAGCACGGAAGCCAACATAAAAATGGTTGTGTTATGAGTGTGCATTGTGCAGTTTCTGCACAGGTGCATAACTTTGGTAATTTACAATATTTTTACTTCAGATTTCAACATACCCATTTTTTCACACAACCTCATAAACACTACAGTTGTCATTTCTCACATCCTGCCCAAAATTTGTTTTCACACTTGTGGCAAAGAATGGCACAGTCACTGTGCAAAATCACCTTTCAGGACCAATTAATGAAATAACACTAGCAGTGTTCATGAGGTGGGCTCTCAATAAGTCCAAGTTGAAATTTTGGAGAAAACAATCTAAAAAATGGCTGAGTTATGAGCATTTGTTGAAATGTTTCTATGCACATGCATAACTTTGGTAATTTTCATTATTTTCATTCCAAATTTTCAAAAAAGACATTTTTTTTCATACCACCATGAATAGTATAGCTAACATTTTTCGCATCATGCCATAAATGTGTTTTTCCACCTGTGGCGTAGAATGGCAATTTGTCACGGAGGGACACCTGCTTGTACATTTAGAAATTTTAAATATTTTGACCCCAGATTTTCAACATAGCCTTTTCATTACCCAACCTCATGTATGTCACAGGTCTAATTTTTCAAGTCCTGTCCAAAATGTGTTTTTACACCTGTGGCATGCAATGGCGTAGCACTTGTAAAATGTATTGAGCTTGGCCAATGCAGTACTGGGTCCATGGCTATACAGTAGGTCAGCATAGTCCAGGAGGGGAAGGAATGTGGATTGCACAAGTCTTTGCCTAGCTTCCTGGGTAAGAAGGTGTCTAATTTTGAAAACATTCCTAGTTGTTGTTTCAGCTTTTGCAGTTCCTCTATCTGAACCATGTAAGATAGTGTGGTCTATCCAAAAACCTAAGTATCTGAATCTGTCTACTGTCTCAATAGATTCCCCCCAAAAGGGAGGTTATTTGTTGCTAGTTGCCCAGCAAGAAGTGACTGGCTGCACTTAGTTTCAGGGAAAAAAACATTGCTTTTGTTTTCTTAGCATTCAGCAAGAGTTTAAAACTCAGGAGGCTGTGCTGAAGTAAAATTAATTATTGTTGCAATGTACTGCAAGCCAGTTTGAGAGTGGGTTTGGCAACATAGATAACTGTATCATCTGCGAATAGATGAACACTTGCTTGACTGATATCATCATTGATGCTGTTGATATACT
The DNA here is from genome assembly GCA_016271365.2 of Neoceratodus forsteri. Classification (NCBI taxonomy): domain Eukaryota; kingdom Metazoa; phylum Chordata; order Ceratodontiformes; family Ceratodontidae; genus Neoceratodus; species Neoceratodus forsteri. The sequence continues at coordinate 638,645,179 of CM028138.1, read as the reverse complement.
GTATATCACGAAAAGAAGAGATATTTTAAGTGGTGACAGATCCTCTTGGGCCTTTACTTGTTGTTGTCTCTCCGTATGGTAGCACGTAAATCAGTTGACAGCAGTGATATCCAGGCCAGTATCTTGCAATATATATTGGAGTAAGTCATGGCCTATTGTCTCAAAGGCCTTACTTAGATCTAGAAATAAAGCAGTGACATAATGTTTAGAATCAAGAGCCAAATGGAGCAAATCTTCTACTTGTTTGTAAGTGACAGGACTGAAGGAGAACATTGGCTTATGGGCAGTGGCCATTGTAGTGGGGCAAACTGAGATGGGATAGTGAACCTGTTGCAGAACTTACTAGCAGCAGATGTGTCAAACGTGAGGCCCACCACAGTGAGGTGGTTGTTCAGTAAGTATGCCCTGCTTATTTGTGGTGCAGGTGCTGCCAGTGTTGTTCTTGGCAGGTAACACATTGCTCATGCGATGGCCTTCTACTTTCCTTAAGGTTTTCCAGAATTTGGCAGAGCTGTTAGTGACTGAGGCAAGATGCAGTTGAAGTAGCTGGCTTTGGCTGCTCTTTTAGGTTTTGTACAATGATTTCTGGATTTCCAGGAGGCAACCCAGTCTGCAGTGGCCTTAGTTTTTTGTGCCCTTTTCCAAAGATTTTAGATCACTGGAGAACCATGGGCAAGATAATTTCTTAGTTTGGGTGTTTTCTATGACACTTAATACAAGTTTTTGGAACAGCTCAAAGGCTGAGTCCACCATGGAGACAAGGTAGAAGTCCTGCCATCTGACGTTATTTAAATCTGTTAGGAATTCACATATCTGGACTGCCTTGTACGGTATGGGCTGCATGTCCATTGGCTCTTGCTCTGCACCAATGGGCATGCAGCCCTACTGGCTGATCAGTCGGGTGGGCAGTGGGGTGGCAGGCGGGTGGGGATGCTGCCGCCAGCCAGCCGCCAGCGGCGGTGGGCCAGGGTGGGGACCACTAGATCACCAGGGTATGTGGTCCTTGGGAGGGTGTTTGAACAGTTTGCAGCCTATGATCGGGCTTCGAGGTCCACTGGACCACCAGGGATATGTTCTTGGGGGTACTTTACACTTTAGCCCATGATTGAGCTGGTGGGGGTATTTTACACTTTAGCCCGAGATCGGGCTTCACGTGTCCACTGGACCACCAGGGATATGTTCTTGGTGGGGTTGACACTTTGCTGCCCGCGATCGGGCCAGTCGGAGGTGGGGGATATTTACACTTTGCCCACAATCGGCCAGTCGAGGGAGGGAGGCTGCCACATGCCCAATTGGGCTGTGGAGAGAGCACAGGGAGAGGCTGAGGGCCACCACAGGTGGCAGCTGCTATGTTGCGCCTGTAATCACGGCAGCTCACCTGTGGGTGGCCCTCGACTTACTCCTTTTTTTGGCTCAAAGTTGTGCAGGCACAGGTTGTGGTTGCACCTGCACAACTCTGCACAGCCCGCTGAATTTCGGGCTGTGCAGTTTATGCATGGTTCCTCCCCCTCCGGTTGAGCATGCCTTCATTAGCATTGCGCTGTTGCTCAGCTTGACGTGGGGGGGCTCAACTGCCTCCTGCTGAATATGGCAGAATGGCACAATTTCAGACTTGCACAGGTGCAACCCTTTTGAATATCCAGCCCAGAGTCTTTGCATACAAAAGCGCTGAAAAATGCAAAATTATCATTCTTGGAGGCAGCTTTGGGGATTTTGGATGTGGCCCTGCACAGCCATTGTGTGGTATGCCACTCTGCAAGATGACTTGTTTGAAAGAGCTTTGGTGGCCGAACATGCCGTTTTTTGTTTGGTGAAAAAATATTAAGGCATTCAAAAGTTATGCCAGTTTTAATTTCCCATTGTAAGTCAATGGGAACATTTATATGTATGTTTTGTGAACAAAGAATGGGGTTCTGGCCATCCAGTCCCATCTGCTGATCAAAGAATTTGCAGCCTCGCAGTGCTAGAATCTTTGTCCCTGAGAATTTTCAAAATTCTTTGATCGCGAGGTCCGCCATTTTGTTTTAGTTTTCCGATTGGAAAAATAGAAATATCTAGGCTCAGGGGTCACTCCTGAAGTAAAACTTGGATGGGTTTTACTCAGGAGGCTCCGATCTATTGAGCCATGCCTTTGTTTCATCCAAATCAGTCAAAAAATAAAGTTATTAGCTTTTAAAATCTTTGTTCGTGGCTCACTAACGATCTTTGATTGCGAGCCTGCAAATTCTTTGATTGCGAGATTCTCTGAGCGCGATCTTGCATCGCGACCTATGTTCACAAATATCTTGGCTCAGGGATGGGATAGGGAGACAAATGAGGGTGAGTTTTGATTAGGGGGGCTTCGTTCTATTGAGGCATGCCTTGGGTTCAGTTCAAATTTGTGAAACAAACACGTTTCACCATTTTCTATTCTTTGGTCGTGAGCGTGCAATTTCTTTGATCGCGAGCCTGCAAATTCTTTGATCGCGAGATTCTTTGATCATGATCGTGAGGGAAGGATGAGATGGCTGGATTAAAAATTCAATTTTCCCAGCCCATGGGTGCCCTAGGAAGTCAAATGAGGGTGGGTTTTACTCAGGAGGCTTCGTTCTGACGAACCATGACAGTGGTTTTCCGGAATTCCTTCAATCTTTTGATTTATAGCAGTTTTAATTCTTTGTTCATGAGCATGCAATTTCTTTGATCGCAGGCCTGCAAATTCCTTGATTGCGAGATGCTTATATCGCAATCGTGCATCACGAGCAAGGGACAAGAAGGCCAGATTTAAAATTATTATTTCTGAGCCCAGGGGTGCCCTACAAACTTAAATGAGGGTGGGTTTTGCTCAGGGGGCTTCATTCTGCCCCATCTGAATAACAAAAATAATGTATTAAATATCTCTGGTAGTCTACATCTCAATCGCTAATGCAAAGAGGCACGCAGAAATATTTTCAGAGCACCTCTTTGCATTAGCGCTCATAATGCACACAGTCAGCAGCTGGCCAAAGAGGTGAAAGGTGGGCTGTGCCAGTCGCCAGCTGGGGAAGGGTGGGGGGTGCTGGGTGGGTTGGCATGGCTGGGTGGGGGGCCACTAGACTACCAGGAAATACAAAATCATTATTTATTTTATTATGATGGGGGGCCACTAGACTACCAGTTATAGGAACAGTAATAATTATTTTATACAGCTCGGGGGGCCACTAGACTACCAGGGATATAAAAAAATACACATTGGGGGCACTAGACTACCAGGACCTTACAAATGATTATATATTTTATTATGATGGAGGTGCACTAGACTACTAGGGATATTTAATACATTATTTTTGTTATACAGATGGGCAGAACGAAGCCCCCCTGAGCAAAACTCAGCCTCATTTAACTTTGTAGGGCATCCCTGGGCTGAGAAAAAAACATTTTAAAATCTGGCCATCTTGTCCCTCGCTCTTTGTTCACGAGCGAGCAATTTCTTTGATCTCGACCCTGCAAATTCTTTGATCACAATCATGCATCATGAAGGTAGGACGAAATGGCTGGATTAAAAAAATCAATTTTCTCATTCCAGGGGTGCCCTAGGAAGTCAAATGAGTGTGGGTTTTGCTCAGGGGGCTTCGTTCTGTTGACCCATGGCAGTGGTTTGCCAGAATTCCTTACATTTTTTGATTTATAGCATTTTTTTCTTTGTTCATGAGACTGCAAATTCTTTGATCATGGGATTCTTTGATCGTGAAGGCAGGACAAGATGGCCAGATTTTTTATAATAGAATAGATGGGGACATTTTACCAATGTTTATCATTGAATATCTTGGAAACAGTTTGGTCTTTTTACTTGAAATTTGGAGGGTGTTTACGGCATTTCCTATGGATGTAAACTACAGTTATTACATGTCAGGAAATTTGTTTTTGCCGGAGATATGGAGTGAAGCAGTTTACTTTCTGCGGACAGCATTTTGCTTGTGGTGGTACCTTGAAATTGAAAGGATACCTTGCCTTAGTGTCATGGATGAAGTTTTCAGTCGTTATGTGGGTTAAAAGTCATCAGGTGTGGAACTGTGCCAGTGTGACAAATGAAAATGTCAAACTGTGACATGCTATATTTCGGACATGGTTTGGTCTTTTCACTTGAAATTTGGAGAGTGTTGACAGGATGTCCTGTGGATGTGAATTGTGGTGCTTATGTGTCAAACAATTTATTTTTTGTGGAGAGATTGCATGGTGCAGTTAATGTTTTGCAGACAGCGTTTTCTATTGTTCTACTACATTACCATTTGTTTAGTGGCTGGTTGTGCTGTTGTCAATGTACTTTTTAGTCATTAGCTGTATAATGAAGGAACTGGAAGGGGGACAGGATCAGATCTACAGTACAGTAGCTTCTTGTTTTACATTGTTTTTCATGGATTCTACTTGGTAGAATGTTTATTTTCTTTCTTACTACTAAGGGGCTAGCAGGGTATTGTTTGGGGCTGTTGGAATTTTGAAACCTGCTTTGGTAGCTAAAAGTGGGCTCATTTGTTTGGTTTACGGTGTGGCAGGCTGCATTTGTAGAGGCCTATTTCTTCTCTTTTAAACATAATTGGTGTAATTTAACTGGTCTGTTTCTTTGAATTGAGACCTATATCTTATAATTCCAAACCTATTTTGATGTATTGTTGGTGAAGCTGTTTGAATTGGTGTCCTGTTTCTTTGGGTAGAATTGATTCATTGTTGCTGGCTTCACTAGCTGCAAAGTTTTGAGTGGGGAAGGGTGCTAATTTGTCTGGCCAGGTCTCACTCAGCAGGAGGCAGAGCTGAATCAGGTGTGGAGTCAGTGCTTTGGCTTCTCAGAAGGAACTGGAAGGGGGACAGGATCAGATCTACAGTACAGTAGCTTCTTGTTTTACATTGTTTTTCATGGATTCTACTTGGTAGAATGTTTATTTTCTTTCTTACTACTAAGGGGCTTGCTGGCTTTACTAGCTGCAAAGTTTTGAGTGGGGGAAGGGTGCTAATTGTCTGACTAGAGGCCTCAGCTACCTGATTGTTTCCGGAGGACTTGGCTGGTCCCACCACCCAAACCCCTCACCCCACCCACCCCTGGTCAATTATTCCTTTGTACTAGGGTTCTGACATCACTTCCTCAAACAGGCAAAGGATTTGCACCTGTCATAACAGAAGCAGACATCCAGGAAAGGAACTGCAGCAAGTGAAGAGGTGACTCTCTCTCAGTGGAAGGAAGTAAATGCAAATCTAGGCTTTCATTATTACTACTTCACATAGTTATTGCATTGGGTAAAGGAGGAGTAGGAGTTGAAGGTTGTGCAATGGCTACTTAGAGTATTTTTGAGTGTGGATAGGAATATAAAAAGCAGTTGCTCAACATATCTAAACGTGTGCAACAAAGGAGGTAAGGGACATAAAGAATGTTTTGCACTGATAGAGGGGGGAGAGTGGGGACTTGGGGGAGTGTTTGGTATCCTGCATCTGGAAGGGTGGGGGGTCGCTGGTGGGCAACAACAGCAATGGGTAGGGTGGTAGGCTGCAACAACTGCGGTGCACCAATCTTTCTAAACATTGCCTGGAGAGTGGGAGGATGTTTAGTGTGCAACCGCGACAGAAAAACTTAGAAAGGAGATTGAGGATCTGCAGGAGGAACTAAGACAGGCAAGGCAGATTGGGGGTGGGTTTAGCCCAATACTGGAGGGAGGAAGAAGGGGAGATGAGGAGGGCAATTTAAGCCAACAGTGGTGAGGAGAGGCTCAGAAGAAGGGAAGCAGAGACAAAGGGGCCCAGGCCAGGAAGAACGATTGCTGGGGAAACCAGGTCAGGAGACAAAAGTCAAATGGAAGGAGGCAATAGGGACTTGTGAGGGGAGGCGAAGAAGTGGCAAAAGTCATGGAGTGGAAAGGAGAGAACAGGTTACTATGCAGAGAGAGGGAGCAGGCATTTGTGAAGGATCTTCAGAAAATAGTTTTGCACTGCTAGAGAGGAAGAAGGTGGAGGAGGGAAGTGATGAAATTAGAGGAGTAATTGATAAATGCCTGGACCAAACTGGAGCGGGGGGAAGTTCTGCTGGGAGAACTGCAACAGGGGTAAAAGGGCATAATAATGTGCAGGAGGAAGAAGAGGAGCTGGAAATGAGGGAGGGAGATGAAAGGAAGCAAGCAGGGAGTAAGAGGGGTGGAATCTTAGTGCTGGGGGACTCAATACTAAGAGGAGTTAGGTGGGGTAGAAAGGCGGAGAGGCATAGTCGCATTTGGGTGGAGGCCATGCCAGGAATGACAGCAGAAAGGTGGAACAGTCTGTTCTGAAATATGCTAGAAGGGTAGGGACAAGCCTCATTTAATTATACATCTTGGGACAAACGACCTGGCTGACAAGACAGTGGATATAGTCCAGAGGAGGTTTGAGGAACTAGCACAATTATGTGAGGGCAGGAAGATCAGTAACTTTTTCGAGATACTTCCGTGCCAAAGGCAAGCACAACAAAGCTGAGAATAGAGGAATTTAACAGATGGCTAAGAACCTGTGTTGTGCTAAAGGGTATGGGCTGTTGGGGGGGGGGAGGGACCTGGGAGGACAGTAGTCTCTATGCCAAGGACAGACTACACTTGAGTGAGGAAGGAAAGAAAGTGTTGAAGCAGAGGATGGAAGAATATATAGAGGAAGTTTGGAATTTAAACTAGGAGTGGGGGGTGGCAGTTGGGGAAGAGATCTGCAGAGACCACAGGTTGGGAAATCATATGAGCTTACCCCCCATAACAGTGACAAAGGACAAATGGCAAGTACTATTGGTGATGCTAGGAAAGGAGGGCAGGATGGGAGGAGGGGAAAGGGTGGAAGGTGGTTACCCTTAATGCTAGGAGCTTGGGAGGAAAACTGCAGAGTTGCAGGTTCTCATGGCAGAGGAGAGGTGGACATTGCAGCCATCACGGAAACATGGGCCACCCAATATAATGACTGGGACCTGTCTGTACCAGGGCACAGGTTATTTCAGTAGGGACAGGGTGCCTGGGAAAGGAGGGGGTGGCACTATATGTGAAGGAAGGACTGAAGTGTGTAAGGAGGAAGGGAGGAGGGTAGTACAGAGTCACTTTGGGTGCAAATCCAGGATTCCAAGAATAGGAGTCTTAGAATGGGAGTGGTGTACAGGCCACCATCTCAGATGGAGGAGTTAGACAGGGAACTAGCGGGACAGATCAGGAGGACCTGCGAAGGGTAGTGTGGTGATTGTGGGGACTTCAACATGCCAGAAGTGGACTGAGCACCCCAACAACCAGGAACAGAAGGGAGCAGGTACTGCTGGATGCCTTCCAGGACAGCTTCCTGCTGCAAATGGTCAGTGAACCAACCAGGTTAAGGGAATACCCTTGACCTTGTGCTGGCAAATGGGGACTTTGTGAGAGAACTTACAGTGGAGGAACCGCTGTCAGGAGTGACCACCACTCAGTATGGCTCACATTGGATATGGGCAAGGAAGGATGGAATCTGCACAAGAGTGCTGGACTTCAGGAGGGCTGACTTTGGGAGGATGGGGAAGTGGTAAAGAGTACCTGGCCAGAATTCAATCTAGTATGGATACTAACCAGAGATGGGAGCTCATAAAGTTGGGGATAGTGGAGGCAACAAAACCTGCTGCAAAGCCCAGATCAAGAAGCTAGGGCTAAGAAACCAAGCTGGTTGAGCAAGGAGGTCATGGAAAAGGTAAGGAGAAAAGAGCTGCCTTTAGGAAATACAAGAAAACAGGGAGGGGAGGACAGAGAGGAGTACTTGACAGAATCGAAGGAGGTGATAAGGGCAGTAAGGGGAGCCAAAGCATCTACGGAACTCAGGGCTGGCACAAGGCATTAAGAAGGGAGGAGGACTTCTTTAAGTACATCAGGAGAAAAGGAGCTGTAAGGACCATAGTAAGGATTAGGAAGGAGGGGTTGGGTGGAAGCAGGGTATGATAAGGCAGAAGCACTAAATGAGTACTTCTGCTCAGTATTTACTAAAGAGAAGAGGGGGGTGACACCCAAGATGGGTGAAATGGCAGAAGCAGGGGGGAAGTGGTGACAGTTGGGGAAATCATGGAGGGCAGAGTTTGAGAGGGTTTGAAGGCACTGAGGGTGGACAAGGCACCAGGCCCAGATGGCATCCACCCCAGGGTACTGAAGGAGCTGGCAGAGGTCCTTGCAGGACCTTTGGCAGACCTATTTAATGCCTCACTACATTCGGGGTGTGTACCTCAGGACTGGAGGATGGCTCATGTGGTGCCCCTCCACAAGAGTGGCCCCAAGGATAAACCAGGAAACTACAGACCAGTGAGCCTCGCATCCATCGTGGGTAAGCTAATGGAGACTATCCTGAAGGAGAGGCTGGTGGCCCTCTTAGAGGCCAAAGGACTACAGGACAGCAGACAGCATGGCTTCATAGGTGTCCGATCCTGCCAAACCAACCTGGTCGGGTTCTATGACTGGGTAACGAGGCAACTGGACAGGGGACATGCAGTGGATGTCCTGTATCTGGACTTCAGTAAGGCATTCGACTCAGTGCCACATGGAAGGCTGGGAAGGAAGTTAGTAGGCACAGGGCAGGTGCAATGCTGGTGAGATGGGTAGGAAACTGGCTGCAGGGAAGGCAACAGAGGGTGGTGGTGGGTGGGGAGCTCTCACACCCAAGGGCAGTGACGAGCGGTGTCCCACAGGGGCTCGGTGTTGGGACCAGTGTTGTTTGGGATATTCATTGCAGACATATCATGGGACATCAAGAGCACGATCAGTCTGTTTGCTGATGATACCAAGGTTGGGCGGTGGTGGATGACCTAGGGGATGGCAGGGGTTGCAGGATGATCTGGCAAAGCTTGAAACCTGGTCAGACACCTGGCAACTGGACTTTAATGCCAAAAGTGCAAGGTGATGCATTTTGGGATGAAGAAACCAAGGAGGACTTACCAGCTAGGGGGTGCAGCTAGCCCAGACAGAGGAGGAGAAGGATCTGGGTGTGCTCATCACAGGGTCAATGAACAACTCGGCACAGTGTAGGAAGGCAGCTGAAAAGGCCAACAAAATGCTGGGTTGTATTGCAAGGGGTATATCCTCAAGGAGGGAGGAGATGATTCTGCCACTGTATAGGTCATTAGCTAGACCACACCTGGAGTACTGCGTGCAGTTTTGGCGTCCGTATCTGAAAAGGGACATTAAGTTACTGGAGGGAGTGCAGGCGCAGGGCGACAAAGATGATCAAGGGTCTGGGGGACTTATCATATGAGAGGAGGTTGAAGGAGTTGAACATGTACTCACTGGAGGAGAGGAGAGACAGGGGTGACATGATTGAAACCTTTAAATACATGAAAGGAATAAACAAGACAGGTACAGAGGGGCTGTTCAAAGTAAGGGAAGGGAGGGCCACCAGGGGCCATGATATGAGACTGGAGCGAGGAAGGTTCAGGAGGGAGATGAGGAGACACTTTTTACAGAGAGGGTGGTGGCTGGGTGGAATCGTTACCTGCAGAAGTGGTATGCAGTAGAACAGTGGACTGCTTCAAACGAGGATGGGACAGGACAAGGGGAGGGTTAATGAAGGGGAAGGGTGGAAGGGAGGGGCAGCTGCAGAATAAGGGGTGCTAGCTGCACATTCGAGCAGACTTGATAGACCTCTAGGCCTTTATCTGCTGGCAAATTTCGTATGTTCGTATGTGGCCAACTAACTTGCGTAACTTTCTACTTTTCTATTCTTTCTTAAAAAGTAAGGAAACTAAATAAAAAACATTTTGTTAATGCATCAGTTAAGGTTACTCTACAGTGGCAAAAGCAAGGAAATTTGACATTAGGGTTCCCACCCCTTGCACCCCACCCTCACCCTACCCCTACCAACAGGCATCAGGGTGTGCATTGGGGTAATCAGCCCTAACTCTCACCCCATTCTCCTGCGCACCACCTCAGCTTGTTTGCACATGGGATGGAGTGAGAGTTAGGGCCGGCGACCTCAACGCACACCCTGATGCCTATTGTGGACAGGGTGGGGGTGGGGTGCAAGGGTGAAACCCTAATGTCAAATTTCTCGCTTTTGTCACTGTAGAATAACCCTAACTGATGCATTAATGAAATTTTTTGCATTTAATATATATATATATATATATATATATATACACATACATACACACACACAATGGGGGTAAGAGCTATTCCAGTGCAATAAATTGAGATATTCTTACTGCGGTGAGATAAATTTGCTCACTGCAGTGAGATAAATGCTGATGACATCAGTGGAGTGAGATATATTCTGCTGTCGTCATCACTCACTCACTCACTCAAGCTAGCATTCCAAATGAAAGTGCTTCAAAAATCAGTTTCTGTCTCACTGAAGCCTGCAAATCACTCATTTAGCATTACAAAACACTTACCTGTGTCCCAAAGTTTCCAACACTCCCAGGCCATTTCTGTGCTAATCTCAGCATAAAAACAACCTTAATTCAAATGAAACTCATTTACAAAGTGGTTTCTTTCTCACTGCAAGCTGCAACTAAGACAAATAGCATGAAAACACACTTACCTGTGTTCCAAAGGCCCCGTCCACACACGCTCTGGCCCGTAGCGGATGCAATCCATTACGGTCGAGGCCAGTGTAGTCATCCCTCGGTGGTGTCTGTTACCGGACCGGCACTGCCAATCCACGTTAGAAATGGGCAACTGTTACAATGGCGCCCATTCCACAATGCAGCTCGTGCTGTGCCGGTCCCTGCAGGGGACCGTTAATACCATCCACACTACCGCTGGTAACGTTACCATGGTGGGATGTTTATAATCGCTGGTTGAAACCACCTCATATGGTTTCAACAACGGTTACGAAAACGCCTTCTGTAACGTTACAGGTGTAAATGCAAACCATTCTGGTAACGGTTTGGGCACTCTGTAACGTTACAGAGGCGTAGTGTGGACAGGGCCAAAGTTTCCAAAACTCCTAACCCATTTCCGTGGTAAACTCAGCTTAAAAAAAAAACTAAATTCAAATGAACCTCATTTACAAAGCAGTTTCTTTCTCACTGCAAGCTGCAACTAACACAAATAGCATAGAAAAACACACTTACCTGTGTTCCAAAGTTTTCAACAAGCTTAGCCCATTTCTGTGCTACTCTCAGCATAAAAACAACCTGAATTCAAATGAAACTCATTCACAAAGCAGTTTCTCTTTTTCACTGCAAGCTGCAACTAACACAATTGGCACAGCGAAACACAATCACCTGTGTTCCACAGTGCTTCTAACAATCCCAGCCCATTGAGAAACACTCTCAGACAACAGACAAACACTGCTTTCAGTATAGCCTAGATCTTGGAGTAATGAGCTCTGAACAAGCTTGATACAGTCAGCAGACCAGACCTGGGTTTGATTCTCACAGCCTCCACTTGCATACTGTGTAAATCTGAATACATTACTTAACTTCCAAGTACTCCTTAAAAACTCACCTGCCTACCAAAAATAAGTTACTAAAGACCAAAACTCAAACAAAAAAGCACATAGATACAGGGAAAAAAGATACAGCAAAACATGACACTTCATACGCTCATGAGAATACAGAGCTCACTCTGCAGAAGTGAGCATATCTCACTCCTGCCCATCATGTATCCCATATATCTATATATATGTATATATATATAAACTTTGTTTAATGCATCAGTTAGAGTTAAAGTGACAAAAGTGGGGAAATGAAATGTTAGGGTTGAGCCACTAACCCCCCCACCCATCCTCCACAGACTGACAGATGCCAGGGTGTGCCATGGGGTCATAAGGCCCAACTCGCACTCCATTCCATGTGTAAACAGGTTGACATGCCACAGTAAAGGAGAATGGGGTGAGAGTTAGGTCTCACAACCCCATGGCACACCCCAGCATCTATCAGTTGTGTTGCCTTGTACTGTGCCCTGCTGATATGTGTGCACTGCAGCGAGGGCTCTCCAAGTCCTTCGTTCCCACTTACACATAACAATGGAGTCATACAGCAGCCTTATAGGGCAAAGAACACTTGTAATCCAAATTTTCCAGTATCTGAGCAACCATAGTAGCTATGAACAAAATTCAAGTGCCATTGTAATCATGACAGTGAAACCTTCATGTGAGATGTGTCAATGAAATCTGTATCTTTCATCATTTCTGAGATCCAGGTGCCAAAAAGTGCTGTGGGTGCTGCAATATGATCCTTCCTATGGGGCAAATTTCAACTCTGTAATGGTATGTTTATGGAACCGGTACAGGTTTTTTCACACCTAAGCAGCGTAAGTCACATCTCTGGTACACCCCCTTTTTACCCTGCAAATTTCAAGGAAAAGATTAAATCATCTATTTACACTATAATGTACCTAGTAACAGTATGTGATGGTGAGATGCGAGCCCATCTGGCCCCACACTACCACCAAATAATGTTCATTACACCGTATTCTTGCATGTGTGGGATATATAAATTTGGTATTTCATTTCAGTCGGGCTCATGGTTTTGCACACCAAAACGCTGAAAAATGCACTTTTTGCCAATTATGTGGGCAGTTGTTTGGATTTTGTCCGTGGTGCTGCATGGTTGTTGTGTGGTGTGCTGCTCTGTGACTAGGCTCATCTGAGTGAGCTTTGGTCAAGGAACATACCGCTTTTCATTTGGTGAAAAAATATTAATCCATTCAAAAGTTATTAAACTTTTAAGTTCCCATTATAAGTCAATGGGAGAATTGATATGGTTATTTTGCAAAGAAAGAATGGGGTTTTGGACATCTGGTCCATCCTGACGATCAAAGAATTTGCAGGCTCACGATCAAAGAATCTTTGATCACCAGAATTCTTTGATCGTGATGGCCGCCATCTTGTTTTTATTTTGCTGTTGGAAAAAATTAAATCTCTCAGCTCAGGGTCACTCCTAAAGTAAACCTTGGATGGGTTTTACTCAGGGGCTTTGATCTATTGAGCCATGCCTGTGGTTTCACTAATTTGTCAAAAATAGAGTTTTTAACATTTTTATTCTTTGATGGTGGCTCGCTAATGATCTTTGATCACGAGCCTGCAAATTCTTTGATTGCAAGATTCTTTGACCACGATCTTTGATTGCGAGATGATGGCCAAATGGCCAAATGATAACATTAAATTTCTCCGCCCAGCGGTGGCCTAGAAACATAAATGAGGGTGGGTTTTGCTCCGGGAGCTTTGTTTTATCGAACCATGGTGGTGGTTTGCTGTATTTCTCTCAACATTTTAATTTACACCATTTTTTATTCTTTGATTGTGAGCCTGCAAATTCTTTGATCACCAGATTCTTTGATTGCAAGCCAGCAAATTCTTTGATCACGAGCCTGCAAATTCTTTGACTGTGAGATTCTTTGACTGTGATCTTTGATTGCCAGATGATGGTCAGATGGCCAAATGAAAAATTACATGCAAATTTTTGATCACCAGATTCTTTGATCGCCACCTTTGATCACGAGATGATGACCAGATGGCCAGATTTTAATGCAAATTTTACAATCTTTGACATTAAATATCTCGGAAATGGTTTAGTCTTTTAACTTGAAATTTGGAGGGTGTTGACGGGATGTCCTATAGATGTTATTTATGGTGTTTAGGTGTTAGAAAATACATTAATTGCTGAGATATTGCATTGCGCACTTTACATTTTGGGGACAGCATTTTGCATTGTGGTAGTGGCTTGAAATTTATAGGGTAGCTAGCCTTACTGCCATGGACATACTTTTCAGTCATTATGTCTGTAAAATGTAAACAGGTGCGGAATTCTGCCACTCCGACGAATGAAAATCTCAAACTTTAAAATGTTATGTCTCAGACACGGTTTAGTCTTTTAAACTGAAATTTGGAGGGTGTTGAGGGCATGTCCTGTACATGTGAATTATGGCTTTTAGGTGTTGGAAAATTAATTTGCTGCAGAGATATTGCATCATGCACTTTACATATAGCATTTTGCATTGTGGTAGTGGCTTCTCTTTTATGGGGTACCTAGCGTTATTGCCATGGAGGTACTTTCCAGTAGTTACATGTCTGACATGTAAACAGCTGCTCAATTATGCCACTGTCATGACTGACACTTTGCTTTCTTTCAACATGGAACTTTCGGGCCACTTGCTCCCACCCATATGTCCTCCCAGCAATACATCTCATATTCAGTACTTGTACTCTTATGTTACACTAACATTTACAAGTTGGTGGGAGCACAGCACCCAAAGGGCCTGCATTCCCACCAACTTCCACAACTTTTTACTTTTCTATTCTTTCTCATATATCTATATATCTATATATCTATTCTATGCAAAAAAACTTTGTTAATGCATCATTTTGAGTTAAAACACAAAAAGTCAAAAAATGAGACCTTTAGGGTTGTCCCATGTTCCCCCCCGTGGACCCGCCCATCATCTTGAGCTTGACAGCTGATGGGGTGTGTCATTGGGGTTAGAAGCCTAAATGTCACCCATTCCATCTGTAATAATATTCCAGAAGCCACAGTAAAGAAAATGGGTGACATTAGGCCTCACAACCCAAATGACACACCCTCATCAGCTGTCAATCTCGGATGACAGGGACCATGAGGGGGGGATGGGGCAACCCTAAAGGTCTCCCATCTGACTTTATGTGTTTTAACCCTAAATTATGCATTAACACAGTTTTTTGCATAGAATATATATTTATATATCTACATACTTGATAGTTAGATAGTTAGATAGTTAGATAGTTAGATAGGTTATACTGGTCTGGTAGGGTCAGTATAGTTAGGGTTCCATAGTCACTTCTATGTTAAATCTCAACATTTCCACTTTAATAACTTTGCAACTGTTTGTCCAACTTGCCTGAAAGTTTGCATGTGCAACCTCCAAGCATAGCTCTCTGGATTTGGAATGCTTTGTTCTGGTCGGATGCACAGTTGTGAAACCATAAAGCATCCAAAAAATGAAAATTACCAATGCAAGCGCTTAATAGACTGAAGAATGCGCCAGAGTGGATTCAAATTTGCATGTCTATATGTTGCCCGGGATGAACTGGTGCCTTTTGAAGATTTGGTGAAAAAATATTTGTCCGTTCAAAAGTCATTGAAGTTTTTCATGTCCCATTATAGCCTACTGGAAAATGACATGCATTGTGAAAACTTTCATGATCACATTTTTGTTGTCCTGCTTCCTGAATTTGTTTTCATGCTGCTGCCATCTTATTTTCAGTTAGCGAGAGACAAAAAATGTTGTAACTCAAAAAATAATGCCCTTTGGTAAACACCAACGGTTGTGTTTACCTAATCAGGCCCTCAGGAACATGATCTTGGCATTAGTTTTTGAGTAAGTGGTCTGGAAATAAGTTTTTTCAAAGTTTGTCACCATTCTGTCATTTTTGTTGTCATGACAACATTTTTTTGTTGTCATGGCAATGACCATGATTAAAAACAAGGTACCTTGAAAGCATTTTTCTCTGCACAACAAGATTCCTATTATAGAGGTATGGATGCCGTGAAAACAGAGTTACCGCAAAAACATTTCTTGAACATATTTTCCCATGTGTTGTTTTCTTTGTCATTTCATTGTGTCAAGGTGGATTGTCCTTTTGGACTGACATTTGCAGGGTAGCAAGCCCTGGTCCCACATATGTGCCTTTTGGTGGTTTGGTCCCAAAATATTCAATGGTCCCATAGTTACACTGTTCTGAAGTTGAGAGATTTCCCATAGGATAACACTGGGGCACCTGCGGTGCCTTTCTGCACCCGTATCTTGAAAAGGATTTGTGATATGGATTTTTCAGGTGTGGAGGTGCAGAAATAAAAACTGCAGTGGAATTAGCTTGTATGGTTAATGAGATATTCGCAAGTTAGTGTTACAAGAGTTAGTTTTCAGCCCTATAGAGCTGCTATATAGCACTGTAGTTATGTGTAAGTGGGAGCATCCCACTGATGCATATCATTCTGCACAAATAGGCAGCTTGGTGGGAGCATTGGTCCCCAAGATCCAGTGCTTCCACCAACACATACCAGTTACCAGGTACATTACACTGTAAATAAATGGTTTGGTCTTTTGGCTTGAAATTTACAGGATATTAAGGGGATGTCCCAGAGATGTGAATTATGCTGTTTAGGCATAACAATTTTCATTGGTTCCATAGATATGTCATAACAAAGTTGAGAATTTTCCCATAGGATAACAATGCAGCACCCACAGCGCTTTTCAGTGCCTGCATTTTGGAAATGGATTTAGTTGACTTTATCTTGAGTGGAGATTTCACTGTCATGCTATGGTTGCTGACATATTGGCATATTAGTGTTACAAGTATTCCTTGCCCTATAGGGCTTCTGTATGGCTCTGTAGTTATGTGTAAGTGGGAGTGCAGGGCCCAGAGGGCCTGTACTTCCACAGAGGCCTATAGTTATGGAAAAATGGACAACTTGAAGGGAGTGTGAGGCCTGGAGGGCCAGCGCTCCCACCAGCACATACAAGTTATCAATTACATTGCACTTTCTCAAAATGTAAGGAAATTCATTACAAAAAGCTTTGTTAATGCATCAGTTAAGGCTGAAGCAACAAAAGTAGGGAAATGAGGTGTTAGGGTTGATACCCTAACACCCTCCATGTCTTACCACTCCACCCCACCCCATCCACTACAGACTAACAGGTGGCAGGGTGTGCCTTGGGGTACACGTGTCAAACTCTCAACCCGTTCTCCTAAAATGTATCATGTGAGCTTTGTTACACATGGAATGGGGTGAGAGTTAGGGGGTGAGGACCCCAAGGCACACCCACCACCTGGAGTGGTAAGGCATGGGGGTGTTAGGGTGTCATATAAATATATGCCTTTACATAAATGTTCCTATCACCAGTAATACAGTGGAGAGTTCTCAATAGGTTTTACCTCAGAACTTGTAATCCTTCCATGCAGCTGTAATTACTGTAAGGTTGCCCAGACACTTCTAGGTCAAACCCCGCATTTTGCACTTTAATAACTTTGCCAGTGTATGATGGATTTGCTGGACATTTTGCATGCACAGTCTGGTTCCATTGATCTCTGGATCTGGCAAGTTGCATTACAATAGGGTGACCAGTTGTAGAGCTGCAGAGTGCCATAAAATGCACAAAAATTGGGGTTTGTGCATTTTTTTGCTCATGACTACAGCCCACATCGTTTGTCCATTTGGTCTGAAATCTTCAGGGAAGATGTAGTCTGGGTCACTGATGTACCTTCCGAATACCTGGTGAAAAAATATTAAACCGTTAAAAAGTTATTCAAAAAACAAGTTTTCCATTATCGTCAATGGGGAAAAAAATATATATGTCTTTCGAAAGTTGCTGCCACTATATTTTGCTGTTGCAAATGGCCCTTGTACTGTCATGCTGTAGCCATCTTGTTTCAGTTAGCGGTGAAGGAAAATGTCTGTAATTCAAATTATTTCTGCCACTAGGTTAACACTGACTGTTGTGTTTACCTATCTGGGGCATGAGGAGCACAATGGTGACATCAGTTTTTTTTCTAGGACCCCTAAAAATACTTTTGTTTAAAAATTGGGTCCCCTGTAGGGTCACAAATCATGACAGCACATTTGTGATAGTGTCGCAAATCATGACACTGTCGCATCTGCACTATAGGAATTTGTGACACTACTACTGCACAAATACCATTTCTGTGCCACATTACAGCACCTAAATGGTTAAGGCTTTTTGGCTGCAATTTGTAGGGTGACAAGCCCTGGCCCCACAGATGTGCCTTTTCATGGTTTGGTAAAAAAACGTAAACCGGTTACAAAGTTACAGCACTCCAAAGTTGAGGAATTTCCCATACGGTAACATTGTGACACCCATGGCACCTTTCAGTGCCCGTATCTCGAGAAACATTTGAGACATGGATTTTTCGCTACCCACAGCTTAGGCACAATTGGAGGTGTGGAAGTCATGATTACAACTGCAGTATCATTTTTTTCATAGCTTGTACAGTTAATGAGATATTGGCAAATCAATGTTACAAGGGTTCATTTTCAGCCCTATAGGGCTACTGTATGGCTACATTGTTATGTGTAAGTGGGAGCGCAGGGCTCAGAGGGCCCACATTCCCCAGATGCATATTGTTATGCTCTTCAGGCCCCATGCTCCCACCAACACATACCATTTACCTCTTACATTACACTTTTGCAAAAAGTAAGGAAATTCATTGCAAAAAAACTTCGTAATGCATCAGTTAGGGTTCAAGTGACAAAAGTGGGAAAATAAGATATTAGGGTTGAGCCCCTAACCTCTAACCCCCCACCACCCCACCTCATCTTCCACACACCAACGGATGCTGGAAGGGTGTGCCATGGGGTCAAGAGGCCTAACTCTCACCCCATTCTCTTTTACTGCAGCATATCAACCTGTTTACACACAGAATGGGATGACCCCATTGCCAATCCCAGTATCTGTTGGTATTTGGAGGAAGTGGGGGTTGGGGATTAGGGGCTCAACCCTAACATCTCATTTCCCCACTTTTGTCAATTTTTACCCTAACTGATTCATTAATGAAGGATTTTTTACAATGAATATACATATATACTGTTTATAGATATATATTCTTTGCAAAAACTGTGTTTCATGCATCATTTAGGGTTAAAGCACAAAAAGCCAGGAAATGAGAACATTAGGGTTGACCCTTAATCCCCACCCCCATTCTCCACAGACTGACAGACAATGGGGTGTGTTGTTGGGGTTGTGCAGCCCAAATCTCACCCCATTCCATGTGTAAGCAGGTTGGCATGCTACAGTAAAGGAGAATGGGGTGAGATTTAAGCCTCACAACCCCAATGACACACCACATCATCTGTCAGAATGGGAGCGGGGGGTTAGGGATCAATCCTAATGTTTTCATTTCCTGACTTTTTGTGCTTTAACTCTAAATGAGGGGGGTGTGGACTACCTGAGGAGCTGAATGGAGGTGTTTTAGCAGAGTTCCATCTAGATCCACTGAAATTCTGCATCATCCTGTGTACTATTGCCCTAAAACTTAACAACTTTGTTGGATTCTACAATCCTAATGCCAACTAGGTGTAAATCAGCCCTTCAGTTTAACTATTGTGCTGCAGCCTGCAGAGTCCACAAGGAGCCCTCCCTCCCAAGCCCAAGAGTCACAGGAACCTTGCAGTCATGTTGAAAATATAGAGATGGACTCCGGCTATCAAAACCTAGAGAGATTGATTTGCGACCTGAAATACGACTTGGGTACAAGGATGCAGTCAGGCTTTGACAATATGACTGCACAAATTCTGCACTTACGACAAATGGTGAATGCCACCTCGGAGACCATGGAGGCCCATGCTACTTGCATTTCTGAAGCAGAAACCAGAATAAGCAATCAGGAGGATGTTACCAACCAACTGTCCCCAGACCTCCAACAGGCACTCAGAGATACTGAATTTCTAAAACAAGTAGTGGACGACCACAAAAATTGAGAAAGGAGGTGCAATATATGTTTTGGGGGTCTCCCAGAGGGCATGGAGGGGAGGGACTGCCTAACATTTATGACAGGCTGGCTACGGAAACATCTGGCACTTCTGCCAAATACTACATTAGAAATACAAAGGGCTCACTGCTCTCCTGGTCAGAAGTCACCACCAGAACAAAAAACAAGGCATCTACTTGTTAAATTCCTCCATTTCCAGGATCACCAGGCAGTCCTAGCAGCCACCCGAAAGAGCAAGCCCATCATGGCACAGGGATCCCATGTCAGCATATTCCCGGACTTCTCCAAGCCTTTACAAGTCTGATGGCAAGTGTTTGCGGAGGTTAAATGGAAGCTGCACAGTTTAAATTGTCCTTTCACAATGGCCTACTTGGTGTGACTGATAGTGCAATACCCTGGGAGCTGGCAGAGAGCCTTTACTGATAAGCTGTGCTGTAATATGTGAGGGGACTGAGAAGCTGCAAGCAAGCTGATTGAGATAGAGAGATAATGAAGTGTGACCCTGGTAACATGGTGCCAAATTGTATTTTTCTGCAATCAGGACACCCCAAGATAGGGTTTTTGGGGGGGATCACCTTAGCCTGCAACTCCGAGGCTCAGAGGCCTATCAGGGAAGGGCCTGAGAGGATCCCTGATCTCACCCACACTGTTCTCTGAGAGGACTCCTCTTCTGGAACTGTAAGTTTTGTACCTCTAGGGCACCTGCATTAACATCAACAAGATGATTCAGACACAGACTTTCAGTCCTGAGGGGATTGCTTTCATTGTTATGATGTTGCTGGTTGGCTGTTGAATTTACTCTCTTTCACTATCTTTTTGACTGTTATAGGAACAGAATTAATACTACACAGGCATAAGGCAGGCCTGTGTTGGACCTGGGCTATATGTGTAGATGTTTCAGAGGGAGGAGGGAGGTGTATAGGTGGCTGAATCCTTGCTGCTTGGTCCAGAGTGCACCCTTCCATTAGGGGACTGTATTTTTTTTTCTCTTAATGGGGACATTAAATTGTGTTGGAAAGAGCAATGTAGATAAACTGCTAGAAGCATATTTGAGTTAAGGGGAGTACCATTCAGATGCGCCAGTCAGGGCATGCTGAAAGCCTCCCTGTTCACTACCCTGAGTACACGTTTGGTTGGATGACAAGGTGGATGGGGGCAGACAGGCCAGGGGAATGAAGGTTATGTATTGAAGGGGTTTGTTGCAGTTAAAAGTTATGGACTACAGAGACATTGTTTAGGCTTAACAGGCACTATTCAAAGGTACTGTCATGTGGTAGCAGCTAGACATACTAAGACTCAGAAAGTATGGCAGAGTTAACAGTGATATCATGAAGTGTCACTGGATTGAAAACTATTGTTAAAAGGAAGAGGGTGTGGTCTCATATTAAGAAAGAAAAGGGAGATGTGGTGCTATTACAAGAAATTCACCTCACCGAAGAAGCGAGTAGACTGGCCCAGTCATGGGGAGGGGTCCTCTTGGTGGTACCATTCACCTCGAGTGCTTGAGGGGTTGCAGTTTGGATATGGTCCAGCCTTCCCCATAAAGTTAATAAATGGGTGGCGGACCCACAGAGAAGATTTGTGATAGCCGGGGTGGATCTGGGTGGGAAACTATTCACATTCGCCTCAATTTACAGCCCTAACTTTGATTCCCCAGACTTTTTCACCCATCTGGGATTGACTTTAGCCCCTTGTCTGGATAATTTAGTGTTGGGTGGTGACTTCAACACCTATCTAGACCCTGCATTGGACCACTCCGGAAATAAAACAATACCATACCCTAAAAGTGTGGTGGCATTTAGGGAACTGATAGAGGGGAGAGCATTAGTGGAAGCCTGGAGAATGCCCACCCTGGTGACAAAGAATACTCCTTTACTCTCATTCCCACCAACTGTATGCCCAACTAGATTACATATTTATTTCTACCCCTTTGGTCACAGATGACATGCGGGCCAAATATGGGCCTATGCTCATATTGGACCAATCCCCTTTGCAGCTGCACATGTCAGCTGGACCACAGGTTTCCACTGGGAATGCATGGCGGATGGACCCAATCATACTTTTGGATACCCAATAATATACAGAGTACATAAATGAGAAAATCAAGATTTTTATTGAACTAGCTAAAGGAAAAGGGACTCTTTAATTTCATTTGGGACACTCTAAAACCCTATATATGAGGGGAGACAATCTCCTATTTTGCATACAAGAAAAAGCAGTCTCTTAAAAAAGAAGGCTTCCTCATGCAGGATATCCAAGGGCTGGAGAGGGTGGCCATGGCAGACCCCCAACCATACCTAGTTAAAGAACTAAAATCACTAAAGGGCACAATAAACCAGATACAGCCTAAGAGGCTAGAGAGGGACCTCCTAAATACCAAATCCTTTGCACATCTTGAAGGGACAAGGTGGGCAAGTGGCTCACTAGACTTGTAAAACACAAGAATGCAGAAAGGGCTATCCTTAAGATGGCAAAGCTAGATAGTACTTATAAATTAAATCAGAAGGAGATAAACGATACCTTCTGGGATTTCTATTCCACCCTATACACCTCTCAAGTGCCACCAGATGGTAACCCTGCAAAATTCCTCAAGGGGGTTACCCTCGCCCTCTCTGGGTGTGGACCTAAGGGATAATTTGAATTCACCCATCACCCTTGAGGAAATAAGAGAATCCATGTGGCAGATCAACAAGGGGAAGTCACCGGGCCTGGACAGCATACCCATCGAGTTCTACAGGTACACTTGGGGCTCATTGGGTTCCCTCCTGGCAGAGGTCCTGTGTAGTACATTGGAGGAGAGGATGCTCCCACCTTCATAGAGATTAGCAACAATTATGGTGCTCCAAAAACCAGGTAACGATCCTATGAAATGCGACTCCTATCACCCTATATCCCTTCTCAATGCTGACTACAAAATACTAGCTAGAACCTTAGCTGGCAGACTGGAAAGGGTACTCCCAGAATTAGTACATAACTGCCAGGGGGGTTTGTTAAAGACCGTCAGGCTAGGTACAACCTTAGGCACTCTATAAATGTTATTCGTCGGGGGAGTAGGGTGACCCAATAGAGGCCTTCTCACCCTTGATGCTGAGAATTCCTTTGACCTGGTTGAGTGGCCTTTCATGTTTATGGTACTCTGCAGATTTGGTTTGGAAGAACCCTTCCTCACCTGGATTAAAGCTTTATATATCAATCCCCAGGCCCAGATACTAACCAACAGCACCACCTCATCCCCATTCAATTTATCCAGAGGGACTAGATAGGGCTGTCCCCTATTGCCCCTGCTTTATATCATTACAATAGAGGCTTTGGCATCCACTATATGGGAAAACCCAATGATATGGGGATGTGCTGTGGGAGGGATAAATCAGGTTATCTCCTTATTTGCTAGCGACATCCTTTTATTTTTAGATAACCCTGGGGAGGCCCTACCAGCTCTGGGTAAGATATTTGAGGACTATGGCCCATTATAGGGACATAAAATTAATTGGGACAAGAGCGAGTGGCTTCCATTAGGAAGAAGAAGGACACCCATTATGATTGTGGGCACTACCATTCACCCTACTAAACAAATAAAATATTTGAGGATCCTTCTTCCCTGTAAACTCTCCCAAATTATCTAAATTAGTTACAGGCCACTGATACAGAAACTTAAGGAGGGCTGTACTAACTGGAAAGCTCTTCCCCTAACTCTACCAGGATGAGTCAACATGATAAAAATGTATATATTACCATGCGCACTCTGTCTCTTCCAGTCCATCCTATCCATCTCCCCAAGAAGTATCTTCAGGCACTAGAGGGCTTGCACCCAGCTGCTGTGGCAGGGCAAGAAGCCCAGAATTAGGAAAGAAATACTATGGAACCTGGAGTACTTAGGGGGACTGGGGCTACCAATATCGTTTATACTACTGAGCTGCATAATTGGCTCACATACAGGATTTGCTTGGGGGTGGTGATGCTCCAACCTGGAGGGACATGGAGAATAGAGCAGACATGCATCTCTACCATAACCTACTAGTCAACTCCATAAGGAATAAGGTCCCTCCCAAGATTATGAACCTTTGTACTAAGGCAACCTAGAGGGTGTGGTCAGCTGCTCATGCCCAACTGGGGGACTCCTCATATCTATCCTCTGACATGACCTTGGAGTTGTTGTTGGCAGGAGATGGCAGCCTCTCAAAACATGATGATATGGGCCTCAAAGCCTGGAGGTCCTGGGGCTTATTCAAATTGGACCAGTTCCTGGAAGGGGAGGAGGTGCACCAGTTCTCTGTCTTGAAGGAATTTAATTTAACTATGACGTACTACTTTCTTTACATCATACTCAAAGCCAAAATAACTGCAGAGCTGTCTACTGGGGCAGGTTAACGGGTTTTACAATGTACACCTTTGCTATTCTCAAAATTCTCTACCACCCAAGGGTTTAACCCCTAACAATGTGTTACAAGATGCTATTGGGGTGCCTCCCAGATCCTATGGGAAGAATCAGGAAATCCTGGGAAGAGAACATCTATCCAGATGAGCTCACTGGGGGAGACTGGAAATTAATTTGTAAAAACATTTTGAAGTTCTCTGTTAATAACCACTTGAGAATCAATCAGTATAATTATTTTATGCAGATCTACCATACTCCAAAATTAGCACATAAAATTGACCCAGGGTGTTCCCCATATTGTTACAAGTGTTCCACACAAGAGGGCACCTTCTATCATATGGCCTGGGAGTGTCCTAAAGTCCAGAATGTTTGGGCAGGGGTGGTAGACATCCTTTTCTAAAACCCTGAACTGTGTGCCTAGGCTAGATCCGGTTGAAATATTGTTGGGGCTCCCAACCCAAGGGACCTGGAAACCCATGAGGGGACATAAGTTATGGAAGCTGGGTATAGTAGTGGGAATGTGGGAACTGGCATTATATCACAGACTTAAACAACTCCCTACTATAGCTGCATGGATAACTTCCCTGTTACAAGTAATGAAACTGGAATGAGAACAGTATCTAGTTAGGAATCAACTGGACAAATATGAAGAAATATCGCACCCTTAGGAGCAGGCTCTTGCACAGGACTGGTTTCTGGTCTTTTGAAACAGGAGTATAGATCCATTGACAATCCTCAAATTCCTTTTCAGATCTGTCCCTTTCATTCATAGGATGAAAGTTGCTAGTAGCTACAATTGAACAATATCTTAACGCTTAGAAATAAGTAAATGCACTACAACTACTTCAGCACTATCTGTACTTCCAGCTGCACTTTATTGTCACTTCTGTCATAGATGGATTATGTATGATACCTGTGTCATATGTATATACTGGAACCCTCCCAGGATGGGGAAGGTGAAGTCAGTCTCTATAAGTCCAAATTAAATAAAGGTTACAAAAGAAACTCTAAATGATCAATCAATCAATCAATTTTTATTTATAAAATGGTTCCTTTCCAAAACCAAGGCGCCTGTACAATAAAATAAAACAAAGTAAAATTACATACATTATATAAATTCCAATAAATATAAACCACATAAAAACACTTCAGTTACCAAAAGCCAAATCAAAAAGATAAGTTTTTAAAGCAGTTTTAAAACTCTGGATGGTCAGGCAATCTCATACCCGATGAGGTTGAGAGTTCCACAGGGACCGAGCAGCAAAGCTGAATGCCCTTGCTCCCGATGTCTGAAAACGTACCCTGGGAACCTCTAGCAATCTCTCATCGGTGGATCAAAGAGGATGAGAGGGACAGTACGGGCAAAGGAGATGTTTCAGGTAGCTTGGTCCCTGGTCATATATGCCTTATAGGTTAACAAAGCAACCTTAAAGGTGATCCGCCACTTAATTGGGAGCCAGTGCAGACCACGGAGCACAGGTGTAATATGACTGGCTCTTGAAGCACCAGTCAACAACCTGGCAGCCGTGTTCTGCACCAGCTGCAAGCAGTGGATATCAACCCCCGACAGCCCTAGGTAGAGGGCATTGCAGTAGTCAAGGTGGGAGGTAATGAAGGCATGAACCAACATTGGAAGATCATCGTGAGGAACCAGATATTTCACCCAGGTGATATTTCTCAGATGGTAGAAAGAGGTTTTAACAACTGCTGACACCTGTGATTTCAAAGTCAGACAGTTATCAAACATAATGCCCAGGTTCCGTCCCTGGTCTGAGGTAGCTAGCTGGACATCTCTGAGCCGCAAGCCCGAAGGTGAACCTGCCACCACACCCACCTCTCGACAACTCGGGTTCACAACCAACACCTCAGTTTTTTCAGGGTCCAGCCTTAGCCAGCTCATATTCATCCAGGCCTGGATTTCAGCCAGACAGCTGTTGAGCACTGAAATGGCATCATCCTGTTCAGGGACAAAAGACATGTATAGCTGAGTATCATCTGCATAGCAGTGAAAACTCAAGCCATACCATCTAATAATCACTCCTAATGGCAGCATATACACTGCAAACAACATGGGTACAAACCCCAGACACCACTCTCTGAGTTCTACCCATGAGGTAGGATTGAAACCATCTGAGGACAGCCCCTGATAGTCCAAAGATAAACTGCAGGCAATCCAGCAGCACACCATGGTCCACAGTATCAAATGCTTTAGAGAGATCAAGAAGGACCAAGATGGAATGAGTCTTTTGATCTCTCACAGTCAGGAGGTCATTTAGTACCCGAGCAAGAGCCATCTCGGTACTATGTCTCTTCCTGAAACCAGACTGGAGAGAATCATAGATATTGTGGCTGGTCAAATGGTCATCCAATTGTAAAGCCACCACCTTCTCAATAACCTTACCCAAAAATGGAAGGTTAGAGACAGGCCTGTAATTTCTAAGACAGTCAGGATCCAAGGAGGGCTTCTTAAGAAGAGGCTGAACCACAGCCTCCTTAAAAGAAGCTGGAAAAATTCCACTCTCCAAGGATAACCTGACAATCTCCGCGAGGACTGGGCCGATAACATCAACGCAGCCAACAAGCAAACGTGTAGGGTCTGGATCCAAACCACAGTTGGTAGGATGTAAAGTCTGGATAACCATCACAATATCACTGACTGTAGGCTGATCAAAGTCACACCACTCAAACCAAGGGTCCGACATCTCCTGCCGACCACTGCTACTCCCTAGAGAAAGGGTCATGCGGACCTCAGACCTGATGATGGCAACCTTATCCACGAAGAATTGTACAATCTCCTCATACTGCTCTTGTGAAAAAGCATTTCTGGGCTGAAAACAGAGTGGATTGCACAATCTGTCCATGGTCCGGAAAAGCTGAGCTGGTCAATTCTGTGTGACAGCAACTTCCCTGGACAGAAATTCTGCCTTCTTATGGGAAATTGTTGACTGATAGACCAAATAATGGTCCATCAAACTAAGCCTGTCACACTCTAGGCCAGATCTCTGCCATTGCCTCTCTAGCCTTCATCCAACTCACCTCAACTCCCTCAGGTCCTCATCAAACCATGGAGACCTAGGGCGAAGGGAGAGTGGATGAACATGAACCAGAGCAATGGAATCCAGGGCCTCTGTCACTGCCTTATTATAGGCAAACAAGATCCTCCGGATCCACACATTCTCTCGGCATGCTTGATTGGTCAAACTCCACCATCAGGCCATCCGGGGATACACCTCTCAAAATGCAGTACTTGACCATCTCCATAGGGGCAGTCCTCTTGGGGGGGCCTCAAAACTGAAGCTGATGGAATGATGGTCCGACAGCCTGACTGGTTCCACCACCAAGTCAGATATCTCCATCCCCAGGAGGAGCACTAAGTCCAATGAATGACCACCAATATGGGTTGAGGAGGAAACAACCTGTGTGAGGCCCAATAAATTCATTAACTGGAGGAAGTCTTGTCCAAACTGCAAGAGTTCATCATTGACCCAAGCATTGAAATCTCCAAGGATTAGCCATCTACGGTGTCCCAATGTTAGGTCAGCGACCAAGTCCACAACTTCCCGCAAGAAAACATTCCTACCACCTGGTGGACGGTAGACGAGAAGAATCCTGCACCCCACACTCTCTTCCATGATACATTCAAAGGAGTTGGTGGTTCCCACTGAGATTTCCCTCAGGTTCAGTTCTGATTTAAAACAAATGGCCACACCCCTGCCCCTACGGTCGATCCTCGGGTGGTGTATCACGAAGTACCCAGGAGGAATCACTGAAGCCAAAACAGGGCCAGCATTTCCATTCAACCAGGTCTTGTTGATGCAAGCCAGGTCAACCAAATTAACAAGATCCCCAATTATGGCGGTCTTGTTCCTAATCAACCTGGCATTGCATAACACTGCCCAGGTTTGTTGAGCAGCCAGGGGAGATCGAGTTACCTGTCTGCAATATGCAGAACCCTTGGGTATGGGAACCAGACAAGAAGAGCCCCTTTCCTGGACCCATTTTGCCCCAGGGCATCTCCTTGTCCCCACTATCCCAATCCATCCACTCCTCTCCACTCCCTCCGCAGGCTGAGTCCACGTCTGAGCCCAAGCCCTCCTTGCTATTCCCAGACTCCTACAGTGTCTTTACACCTCTGGGGCAAAGGGGGGCAAAAAAAGGGCAAAGATCCCTCAGCCTGGAGGGGGAGTAATGCCTAACCGTCAACCCTGGCCAACACATTTTCTAAAACCAAAACCAACAAATATATAACCATACAATTAACACAATTAATAGCAAATAAACCCCTACCCCATAAAACAAAAGCAGAACAATTTGAACCAACAGTTTATCTCTAATATAAAACTCCTCAAGCAATATCTCTCACATTTTCAGAACATGATGCATTAAATGTAGTTTGTTTGCAAAGAACTTCCTTACTTTTTGAGAAAATGTACTATGATTACCAAAAAAAACATATATTGGCTGGTGTGGGGCTACAATATGCTGGCACTTCGCTCACCCGTGAAGTGAAACACTACTTTTTTCTCAACTGCAAATTGAAACCAAAACGGCAGCTCTCACAGCCGATAAATTTCTGGCAACTGAACATTTATTGGCCATAAGCCATCAAAATGTTTCACTGCAAAGGAAAACCAGATGGGCAAAACCCAATGCTTCTTGCACAAATTATACATATACATTTTCCCATAGGGTTATAATAGGAACTTCAAACTTTAATAACTTTTGAATGCATTGATATTTGTTCACCAAACAAAAAGAGGCATATCCCTTGACCCAAGCACTTTGTATATCCCAAGTATTGTACCAGTAGACCACATGATGGCCATTTAGCACCATGTGCAAGAAGCACACAAAACTGGTGAAAAGTACATTTATGGGTGCTTCGTTGAGCAAAAAACGTATGACAGACCAAAAGAGTTACTTTGTAAATCAAGAGATGTACCATACCACACCATGTATTCAAAATTTCATGCTAATCTGTTGAACAGTTGCAAAGTTAGTGATGCAGAAAAACTGAGGTTTAACATTAAACTGCATACTCAACCCTAAATATAGGGGCTCAACCATAGAATGTCAACTTTTTCATGGACTATCTCTGCAACCAATTAATTTTCCAACACCTAAACAAGCTAATTCACATCTCTAGGACATTCCCTCAAAACCCTGAACATTTCAAGTAAAAAGACCAAGCTGTTTAAGAGATATTTAATGTTAAAGTTTTTGTAACTTTAAAAATTATTTGACTGCAAAATAATTGGCCACGACCACAGCCTAAGATTATTTTTTGGCCATGAGTTGACATCTGGTCTTCTAAATCCAGCCATCTGGGTGTACAATAGCGGAGGAAGCTCATGGACAAAAACGACTTTGCGGCTGAAGAATTTGCAGCCTCACAACTGAAGATCGTTAGCAAGTCACAAATGAAAACTTAAAAAATTTAAAACTCCATTTTTTGACACAGTTACAAGAAACCAGAGGCATGAGTCAATAGAGGGAAACCCCCTGACCTAAACCAATGCCTCATTTACTTCAGGAGTCACCCATTGGTTGAAATGTTTATTTTTCTGACAGCAATCTAAAAACAAAATGGCAGCCGTCACGGTCGATAAATTCCTGGCAGCCAAAGATTTATCAGCCGTGAGTCTGCAAATTCCTTGGCCATGAATGAAAACCAGATGGCCAAAACCCCAATTTACTTTAGCAAATCACACAAAATGTTCCCATTGACTTATAATGGGAACTTCAAACTTTAATAATTTTTGAATGCATTAATATTTTTTCACCAAATAAAATGTGGCATGTTCCCTGACCCAAGCGCATTCTACATCACAAGTTTCTGACCAGTGGACCATATGGTGGCCACGCAGTGCCACGAACAAATACTGTGCAAAGCTGGCGAAAAGTGCATTGTTTGGTGCTTCGCTGTACAAAAAATGTATGCCCAACTGAAACACAACTTGGTACATCAAGAGATCTACCATGCCACATTGTACATATCAAATTCTGTGCAAATCCGTTGAATGGTTGCAAAGTTATTAATGAGCAAAATTTGAGGTTTAACATCAAAGTGCCTACTCAACACTAAATATGGGGCGACCACCCCCCTATTTTTTTTATTTATATATTGATATATATATATATATATATATATTAGAGGCACAAAACTCCATTTAATGCATTAGTTAGGGTTGTTCCACAGTGACAAAAGTGAGGAAATTCACCGTTAGGGTTAAAAACCCTAACTCCGAATTCACCCCCCCCCAGCACCACACACACACACACACACACACACTCATGCAAGTATGGGGGAGGACCAAGTCAACACAACCAATGACAGACATCCAGCAGCAGGTGGCAGAAATAACAAACAATTGTCTAAATGTACTACAAGACATCCCCACCCACCTGACCAGGTACTGCATGCTCAGTGGAGATCAACACAAAACTGAGGCCATGTACACCAAATGTACACATCCCTGATTGCAGCTACACAATGTACCACACTTAGTAGTTGCATGGCCTTACCTACGATGCCCACACCACACCACAACTGGTACTGTGCCATTAGTCAATATAAATGCTGAAGGTGCATGATGACAGTTGTAGAAAGGTTTAACACTAGTGAGTATACATTAATTAAGAGAAGTACATAAATTAACTACAAGACACTAGCATGCTCAAGATAAAAGTATTGTTACATTTAGTATTCGATTTACATAGTAGTACATTTACTGCAACAGTTTACTCAAGATAGAGAGGCTGATGTAAACGTATGGAAAAGCATTGCCTGTTCAACGCTGTGAAATTCGTACTGCCAGTATCAGATGCATTCTTACTGATGAAGGTGTACTGCTGATGTACATACATAGACCTTCAGTGTGTTTCAATACTAAAGATGCAGTAAGTATTCTTTGTAAGAAACAGTGTAATTGCATGGATCAGGCCAAGCAACTTCTAAATATCACAGCACTACTGAGCCAACAATGACGTACCTGTATCGGAGATGTCTATAGGACAGATTTTCCTGTAGGCACTTACTGAGTATATTGTACCTGAGAAAGACAATCTCATTGCATCCGTGATGACTAACTTATTCAAATAGTGATACATTTACTATTGTTGCAATGAGTGATCTATGCCACTTATGGACAGTGTCATTTTTCATTTTTTTAACAGTTGTTTCATACTCAGGCTGTATGCCTAGTGTTTGGGTTTGCCACACTTCTGTCACTGATGCTATTAAAGTGATAACTATGTTAATTGTGGTACAACAGGAATCAAGTAGGCATAGTGTAGATATAAACAGAATGTCTTTTAGTATTGATTTAACTCACAATGGGGTAAGTGTACTAGGACAGCAGGTGTTATTCTCTATCACTGACTCTGTCAGTTATAATCACACTAAGGTTTTGATGACTGTAATGATCAAGTTACACTGTTCTTCTTCATGAGTTCATATTCACAGCCATTCTCCAGTAACTAGACGAGTGTATGGTGTAACTGGGTGGGACACTGTGTTCCAAAGCTGCTGCAGTGCCTAGCAGAGGGAGAGTATCTATTCATAAAGACAATTAAGCAATGCGGCATGACCAACAGTTATGTTAAATGGTCTAGTTAATCACCTGTAGGGGGTTTAATGTTGAATGAGGTGTGGCAGAGTGCCACATGTCGCTAGACAGTGATAAACTGACCATTAACATAATACCTGGGAGTGGCTTATTGCTATCATAATAAAACTGTTTTTTAAACAACATTAAACCATGTTCATCATATGGTTAGGCTCTACATGTATCTTAATAAAAACTAAACATAAGGCTGTTACAATGTTTACAGTCAATTAGAAAGCTGCATTTCTCAAACCCTTGTTATAATCAGAGATATTATACCTGTACAACTCCTTGGTTTTGCTCAACTCTGTTGCTCAGGTGGCCCACCACATGTGGTGTGGTCTGGTGTGGGGCATCGGTAGGTAAGGCCATGCAACTACTAAGTGTGGTACGTAGTGTGCCGCTGCAATCAGGGATGTGTATGTTTGGTGTACATGGCCTCAGTTTTGCTGTTGATCTCCACTGAGCATGCAGTACCTGGTCAGGTGGGTGTGGATGTCTCATAGTACATTTAGACAATTGTTTGTTATTTCTGTCACCTGCTGCTGGATGTCTGTCATTGATTGTGTTGACTTGGTCCTCCCCCATACTTGCATGTGTGTGTGTGTGTGTGTGTGTGTGTGTGTGTGTGTGTGTGTGTGTGTGTGTGCTGGGGGGTGAATTCGGAGTTAGGGTTTTCAACCCTAACAGCGAATTTCCTCACTTTTGTTGCTGTGGAACAACCCTAACTAATGCATTAAACTGAGTTTTTTGCCCCTAATTTCCCTTCTTTTTGAGAATGATAACGAGAAATAGTGAATGCAATGCAGCGGCGGGAGTGCGGGGCCCTCCAGGCCATCGCGCTCCTGCCACATGATGTCTTGTGGCATAGTAACAGGAACAGCAATGCAAACAGAAGCGCTAACAGTGGCGCACATGGTAATGCAAGCGTGAATGAGAACAGAAAGGGTAACGCACACGGTGGCGTAGACGGGAATGGTCTGCCACGTGATGTGTTGTCACATAGTAACATGGTGCCTGCAAATGGAAATGTCAATGGGCATGGTGAGCATGAAGTGAAACAGAAAGAGAAACAGTACTGTAGACACAAATGGCAAAAAATAACAGAAACATAAGCGCAAATGAAAACGCAAAGGATAACGCACATGGTGGCGTAGACATCAACGGTGAGTGAAACGGGCATGGACCTGCAAGCGGAAAGGGCAACGGTAACAGTAATGTATGTGCACAGGCTGGTTTTCCCCAAAAGCTGAATAGAGAAAGACAGTGAGTACAAAGAATGTATGCATAATAATTGGTATTGGAGCAGAAAATGAAGACTTGGAATACTAAATAGGTTATATCTCAGGAACCGTACCACGTAGAAATAAATTTTAAAAGTCATATGATTTATGACTGTCCTGGCTAGTTTTGTACTTAGCCCCAATTGGGGGTTAAGCATTTTTCCGACGAAAAGTCCGTATCTCGCACCGTTTCTGAGATACGGGCCCTGAAAGGCGCAGCGAATGCCGTAATGTTATCCTATGGGAAAAAAAGAGAAGTTCGGAGCACCATAACTTTGCCTCCCTGTAATATTTTTTCACTGAACCACTGAAAGGTACATCTGTGGACTGTTGGCTGTCTTCCCTCTAAATTTCAGGAAAAAAGACCAAACCGTTATTTTGCAGCAGGGTGCCAAAGGATTCCTGTAATGCATCGGGCGCTGTAATGTTATCCTATGGGAAAAACCATCAACTTTGGAGTGCCATAACTTTGCTTCCATGTAATATTTCTTCAATACAACACTGAAAGGCACATCTGTGTGATGTCGGCTGCGTTCCCTCCAAATTTCAGTCCAAAACTCCCAACCGTTCTTTTGCAGCGCAGTGCCAAAGAATTGCTGTCATTTTCCCACAGACTAGAAAACTACTGTCACAATTTCGCAGCTTTATGAAACTTTTCATTTCCTTTCGTGAACGCGAGAAATTAGCACACAAAAGTACTTTTTTCAGAAATTTGAAAAACATATTTCTGGGGTGTTTTACCCCAAAATAAAGACATGGCTAGCATCCTCAGGGTCCGACTAGGTGAATACAAAAATAATTAGGTTGCAAGAGGGTCCCAAATTTAAATGCCAAGCATTTTTCTGATCACCAACTGAAAACAAAATGGCCGATTTGTGAAAGTAACAGGCCCATTTGCGAAAGTAAAAATGCATTTGTGAAAGTGTTGAACTTTTTAACGTTTCCCATTGACTTACAATGGGACATTGTTTTTTGAATAACTTTTGAACCGTTTAATATTTTTTCACAAAATCTTCAAAAGGCACATCAGTAACCCTGGCCGCATGTTCCTTGAAGATTTCGGGCCGGTCGCACAAACCATGCGACCTGTACGCACGACTGTAGAATTCCAGAAATAGCGCGAACGCATCGCCAAGAAATCACGCTTTTAATAACTCTGCAGCTGTTTATCCGACTGGTATGAAACTTAGCAGATGCCAAGGCCTATCATTCTTGTTTACGTATTCTAAATTTCAGGCAAATCCATCAAGCGGTTGCAAAGTTATTAAGGTGCAAAATTTTGGGGTTTAACATAGGAATGGCTCCTCAACCCTAACTATATATATATATATATATATATATATATAAAAATGGTATAGTACTCTATTTAAGGTTAAAGGGTGACATTTTTCAACTTAATAACTTTGCCACTGTTCAACGGATTTTCCTTATATTTGGCAGGCACAGGGTGTTACCATAGGTCTTTCAATATGCCAAAGTTTGTACCCATTGTATATATGGCTGCAGAGTTATTAAGCGACATTCATGTATGCAATTACTTTTTTGTGCATTCTTTGCTCTCACCTACAGGTCACATGATTTATGCAACCAGTCTGAAAACATCAGGGAACATGCAGCCAGGGTCCCCGATGTGCCTTTTGAAGATTCTGTGAAAAAAATATTGAACAGTTCAAAAGGTATTCAAAAAACAAGTTTCCCATTTTAGTCAATGGGAAAAGTTAAAAAGTTTGACAGTGTTGCAAATGCCCTAGTAGTGCCACAAATCTGCCATTTTTTTTTCAGTTACTGATCACAGAAATGCTTGGCATTTAAAATTGGGACCATCTAGGGACACACTTCTTTTTGTGTTTACCTCGTCAAGCCCTGTGGATGCTATGCATGTCTTTATTTTGGGGTTAAACACCCCAGAAATAAGTTTTTCACATTTTTGGAAAAAGTAGTGTTGCAAAGTAGTGTCGCACTTGTGACACTTTCGTGCTTTGTTTTGCGAAAGTGTCGCAAATCACGACACTGCTTTGAAACACTATGGCCAAAATGACAGGAATTGTTTGCCACCCTGCTGCAAAATAATGGTTTGGTCTTTTGGGCTGAAATTTGGAGGGAAGAAAGCCAATATCTCACAGATGTGCCTTTTGTGGTTTGCTGAAAGAATATTGCAGGGATGTAAAGTTACAGTACTCTGAAGTTAACACTTTTTCCCATCGACTAACATTGCAACGTCCGTCGCGCCTTTCTGGGCCATATCTCGGAAAAGGTGCAAGATACTGACTTCATCGGAAAACTGCTTAGCCCCTCCAAGTGGGGGGCTAAGTACAAAACTTGCCTGGAAAGTCATAATTCATACAAAATTTAAAAAAAGTTTTCTATGTCGTACGGTTCCTGAGATATTAGCAATTTAGTATTCCAATTCCTCCTTTTCTGCTCCGAGACCCATTATTATGCATACATTCTTTGTACTCACTGTGTTTCTCTATGCAGCTGTTGGGGAAAACCAGGGTTTGCACTCCATTTACTGTTACATGTAGCGTTTCCACTTGGGTTTCCGTCCCCATTTGTGTTAGCATTCCCGTGTACACCATCGTGTGTGTTATCCTTTGCGTTTCTGTTTGTGCTTGTGTTTGCATTACTCTCACCATATGTGTCTACAGTACTGTTTCGGTTTGTGTTTCACTTTGCATCACCGTGCACATAACCAGTTGCATTTGTGTCCACCCTTCCATTTGCATTTGTGTTTGTCTTTCATTTTGTATCAACATTGTTGTTACCGTTACTATTTGCATTTTCAATTGCTTTCTCATGCCCATGTGCATTACAGTTTGTGTTTCTGTATGCGTTTGCATTTCTATTTCCTTTGGTGTTATTGTTACTGTTTCCATTACCATTTGCATTTACAATTGCAGTACCGTGACCGTGCACATTACAGTTTGCATTTCCATATGCGGTTGCATTTCTGTTACTGTTTCTTTTGGCATTACTGTTGCTGTTACTGTTACCATTTCCATTTACAATTACGGTACCGTCACCGTGCATGTAATGGTTTGCGTTTCTGGACATGTTTGCATTTGCATTTCCATTTTTGTTTAGGGCCAATGACTCCAATGCACACCCCAATGCCAGTTGGGGGGACAGGCAGGGGGGTCCAAGGGGGGGATCTTGCAATGCTAACACAGAATTTCCTTGGTTTTGTCGCTGTGGAACAACCCTAACTGATGCATTAAATGGAGTTTTTTGCCATGAATATATAGCTATAGATATAGATATAGATATAGATATAGATATAGATATAGATATAGATATGCAATAGGTGTGGAGATAAACAGAGTGTGATAAATCCATTTATCTGAGTCACTGTGTGTATAAATTTAATTAATGGGCATCCCTTTTTCTCATTTGGAAACCATGGTTTAATTTGTTGTTATAAAGGAGCATTTATAATGGCAAGCACACGCATGGTTTTCCCCACACTGTGCATGCTCGAACTCCTCACTTGCTGTGTCCTTCCTGAACAGGAAACCCTTCCCCTAACGCAAACCCACCATGGAGAGAAACTGCCACAGACACTCATCTGTAAGTAATTTTTACAATTACTTGAAATGTTCCACACGGCTACCGGATGGACCACCCTGACAATATTTTAAATAAAGTGAAAGTGGACCTTG
Source organism: Neoceratodus forsteri (assembly GCA_016271365.2). Classification (NCBI taxonomy): domain Eukaryota; kingdom Metazoa; phylum Chordata; order Ceratodontiformes; family Ceratodontidae; genus Neoceratodus; species Neoceratodus forsteri. Next base: position 638,608,878 of record CM028138.1, on the reverse strand, counting down.
CGCGCTGAGGTAATCTGACTGTGCCGGCACAGCAGTCTTTTTATATTTTATATAACTGCTGAGGTGAAAAAGAGAAACCCAACAATTATATAAAATAAAATATGGGTCTCAGTGTGTAACTCAAATTTACACACACTCGGGGTTTGATGCTATGCATAAAACCCTCAAGCTTTGCTCTCGGGGTTTATGTAGCATGAAACCCCTTGGGTATGTGTAAATTCTCATTACACACCGAGACCCATCCTTTATTCTCTATTTTATACACAGTTACTCAATTATACACACAGCCTCTATGTCACAAATCTGTTCGGAATTCATTTAGAATGTTCGGCCTCGGAAGCAGTACTAACCATATTCAAATGGAAATAACTTTAAAACAAAAAAAGATAGCATGGTACTGTGAGCACGAACATTGTTCAGCACAAAATTATCTACAAAATGAGTGGTGTTTCATTCATAGACACCTTATAGATTTTTCATAATGAACAAAAAAATAGAAGAAAATTTAAATTTTTGTTCACTTTTTTTGACAAACAAATGTGAATAACTTTAAAACAAAAAATGATAGCATGGTACTGTGAGCACAAAAAATGTTTGAGCAGAAAAATATCTACAAAATGAGTGATGTTTCATTTATAGATACCTTTTAGTTTTTTTTATAATTAGCAAAAAACAGCATACAATTCAATTTTCTTTTCCATTTTTTTCAAACAAATGTGAATAACTTTAAAATGAAAAAGGTAGCATAGTACTGTGAGCATGACATTTGTTCAGCACAAAGTTTTCTACAAAATGAGTGGTGTTTCATTTAATAGCAACCACTATGCTAGGTGGACATACTCTAGGAAAGTTAACCAAACTTCCCAGAAATTATAATTTAAAATAAAGGTAAACAGTCAAAACCAAATGTTCCTGCACTGATAGAAAGCATCTCTTTTGGAAAAATGAAATATACAATGGTGAGCTGTCAGATAAAAGATTTATCTACACTTGTGCTGTTTGACCTCAGACACCTCACTCGTGACTTATGCCACTCGTGAGGTTACCCAAGGTCAAACATCACTTGTGTAGATAAATCATTATCCGACAGCTCACCATTATACTATCTATATATATATATATATATATATATATATATATATACACACACACACACACATACATATATATATATATATATATATACACACATATATATTCATTGTAAAATAAACTACGTTAATGCATTGGTTAGGGTTTTATTAAATCATCAAAAGCTGGGAAATTCAGTGTTAGGTTTCCCACCTCTACCACCCCACCTCCACCCTCCACACACCAACAGGCATTGGGGTGTACTATGGTGTTGTCAGGCCTAACTGTCACCTCATTTCATCTGTAAACAAGCTGACATGGCACAGTATAGAAGAATGGGGTAAGAGTTAGGCCTGATGACCCTATGGCACAACCTGATGCCTGTTGGTGTGTGCTGGGTGGGGGAGTGGGGGTTATAGCTGTGGGAACCCTAACATCAAATTTTCCAGCTTTTGACAATTTAATAAAAACTCTAACTAATGCATTAACATAGTTTTTTCAATGAATTTCCCTTCTTTTTTAGACAGTATAATAGTATCCTTATTTTACTTTGGGCACAGGGTCCTTTGGACCTTGTGTTCCAATCCCACAAAGTTATGTGTGTGCATAGAATAAATTCAATGGACACATGTAACTTGGGCATTTTCAGGAATTTTTTTTACCAAATTTGTAACATGGCCTTTTGGGGACTCCACATCATGAACACTGGCACTGTCATTTTGTTAATCTGTCCCAAAAGTTGATTTTGCAAAGCAGAAGTCATTCTGCACAACAGGTGCAAAATCACATTTCAGGCAGGAAGTGAAAATGACAGCTTTACTGTTCATGATGGTGTGCGAAAAAAATGGCAATGTTGAAAATCTGGAGTGAAAATATTAAACATTGGCAATGTGATGAGTGTGCATAGAAACTGTGCAATGCACACTAGTAATTCTTTGGACTTTTTGCATCAAATTGTCATCATGGGGTCCTTGAGACCCCATCTCATGAACACTTATCCATCCCAAAATGTGATTCCACACAGCAACCACAAAATCACCTTTCTGGACTGATTAATGAGAGGACAGTGTCAGTGTTCATGAATTGGGATCTCAAGAATCCCATGTTGAAAATTTGGATTACAGTTCCTAAAAATGGCTGAGCTATCAACATAAGTTGAAAACCCCTATGACAGCCATTATACAGTGTGACACTTGGACAGCTGGTTCTGATCACTGTATAATTTTTTGTAATATAAAAATGTGCTAGGGACTGTCTCTCATGAGCAATGCTGAAACAGCATGTGAGATGACACACACACACACACAGGTTTTAGATACAAGATGTTACCTGAAAGGCCATGAGATAATGACAGGCTAGAAGATACCTAGATCAGGGTTATCCTGTTTATCTATTTTATTTATAGCTGGCCAGCTAGCAGGAAAGGAAATATTCTGTTTATGATGTTTGGAGGGAAACCCAAGTTATTACACATGGGTGCAAAGTCATAAGTTGTTTTTGACATCTGTGAAGGACAGTAAGACCCTTTACATCAAAGGGTTGCATGAAAAATTGAGTTATGCTGAGGTCACAGAATCTTAATGCCTTATTAGAACATCCTGTTTCATATAGATATATAGATATATATATATATATATTATATCTTGACAAGGAGAGCAAAGTGACCTCATGCAAGAAGGTAGGCAAAGCCAGCTGTTAGACAATATTCTGTTTTACTACAGAGACACACTTTTATCTAGACTCTGACAAAGAAACATCTTTGAGCACTTTAAGCAGGTATTTACAGAGAGAGACAAATCTAAATACTGTAGTAGGAATTGTACTGTTAAAACCATGTTCTTTTAAAAGATTTGTATATTCTTGTGATATATGATTCTGTATTTTATGTTTTACATTTTTTTATCTATTTTAGTAAAACCCTATTTTTAGAGCCTACTTGATCTGTCTTTGAATTTCTTCCTTCAACAAGTGAAATAAATGTGGTTAAAGCTGACAATGTGCATAAGCTTGAATGGTGATACCAAACTGGAAAAAGGTAAGTGTTTTAATCTGAGGTCTTTTATTGCAGTTTTTAAGGGTTCATTTCTGTACACCTGGTTAGGTTCCCATAGGCAAAGATATCTGCCCCCCCCCGAAGATGGAATTATCTGAGCCTGTGCATTGGCTAGCAAGAGGTTCACAGTTTGAATCCCTCCAAGACTTGAGACCAAAGGTTGATTCAAACCCACAAAACAGACAAGAGAGTTACCTTGTTCTGTTAACTGTTCACAAGACTGCACTCAGAGGTTGGCACTTTGGGAGTAGATGGCTGACTTGCTGAGTGGGTTTGTGACATATGGCACTACCTGGATTCCTCAGTTCATGGTTCACCTCTGAAGATTGTATACGTGTCCTGTTCAGAGAAGATTGCAGTTGTCACCTCAAGAGGTAAGTATGGGCTAAAGAGGTAAGAGGAAGTGGTGCGTAGAGGGAGGGTGGGGATGGGGATGTGGGGAGATGATGAGGGACCATTTTCATTTTCATTTTCCAGGTTTAGTAAAAAAAAGACATTGGAGGATTGTTTTCTTTTTTGCAAGTATGCATTATATATTTGGGGATACTGTGAGTGGGCTACCCAGTATCCCACACTGTTGGGAGAGGGGGCTACTGCCAATGGGGTTTTGGGCACCCCGTTGCAGGCAAACATAATTGGGAAAACAGGAACACTGCTTTTTGGGGAGGGACATACTAGGATCAGAGAGCAAGTCCTGCTTGTATGGCGACCACCTCCCCTGGACTTTTGGGAGAACTTTTAAAAAAGAATTCAGGTGACCTGCTCCTGTGTTTGGCATTGGGGGGAATGTTTTAAAAAAAAAAAAGTAATCAAGTTTAAACAGAGCTCAACAGCTCTGAAAGGCAAGAGGGCAGAAAAGCTGCTGACTCACACAGATCATGCAATGGTGGTTGGAGGGTGAGTTCTGCTTGTGCAGAGGACATCCACCCTGCAATGGACTTAATCACTGGACTTTTGGGGGAACTTTTAGAAAGAATTCAGGAGACCTGCTCTTGTTCATCATTCAGGGGAACTATTTTTTTAAAGTTCAAGCAGTAAATATCATTTACTGTTTAAACACTAAAGAACAAACAGTAAAGTGCGAATGGGAAATAGATTTTACTGTTCAAATATTTGCCATTCGAACAGTAAATGATGTTTCCCATTCAAACATTTACTGTTCAAACAGTAAAGTGTGAATGGTAAATGACATTTACCATTCATACATTTACTGTTCAAATGGTAAATTTTGTTTACAATTTGAGCAGCCTGTCTTGCATCTATCACAAAAATCATTATAATTCAAAACTGGCAACATATTTTTATTCCAAACCATCTAAAGGGACACCCTTGGCACCCCTCCCCTTCCCTGTAAATATCAGAGGCAAACTTAATTCTGTGTGTGCTCTACATGAGGGCAAAAACTCCCATGTTATTCTATGGGAAACAATGTTCTTTTTTTGCATTTTTGACCACTTTATGTCTCTGAAACCTTAAAAGCTGCCCTCATGAAACTATCAACTTCTTGTGACACTGACAACATGACAGCACATACCACTTTTTGGGTTATTTGGTTGAAAAATGAGAAAGTTATTAAGGTGCAAAAATTGAGATTTAACATTAAAAGGCTGTACCAACCCTACCTATAAGTCACACCCCTATAGTTAGGGTAGAGTAGACAGTTCAATGTTAACCTCAAAAGTTTGCACTTAAATAACTTTGGAACTGTTTGACAGATTTGCCCATAATTTGGTATGCACTGTTCTGTGGGGCAGATAATGTCATAGATTTCATAGAATGATCAAGATAGTAATAGACATTCATCCCTAGTGCTTGCCTTAGATAATTTTATTGCTTTATCGTTTAGTAATGGGGATGATTGTTTAACTAACCCCAAATTTTATCTTATTACTCATTTCATTGTCTAATTTAGTTCTGAATATTTTTGTATCTGTACTTTCTATTATTTCCAATGGGAGAACATTCCAAACTTTAACCACCCTTTGGCTGTACCAGTTTATCCTGGATAATGAATTCCATTTGTCTAGTCGAAGTTGTTTAGAGTGTCCTACCACTAACTCAGTCATGATTTATCATAAGACCAAACTGAGCCATAAGGTTGTCATCCTCCATTGCCCTGTACAGCATACACAAGTCACCCCTTTAGTCTTCTATATTGCAATGAGTAGAGATTAAGTAAATCCAATCTATGTTTGTAAGGTGTCTCCTTTAGGCCCACAATACTTCTAGTAAATCTACAATGAATTGCTTCAACCTTTTTTATGTCTTCTTTCCTATAAGGTGACCATAATTGAGCACAGTACTCCAAGTGGGGTCTGATCAATGCTACATACAGGGGGAGCATCGCCTCTCTAGTTCTACTGGATATATGCCTATGGATACAATTCAGCATCTGATTGGCTTTTTTTATCTAACTCCTACAGTGAACATTGAATTTAAGGTCATGACTAATGGTTACTTCGAGATCCGTTTCACATTGAAACAGAATTTGATGGCAGATAAGGACTGCTTGGCCCACCTAGTCTGCCCATTTTTCTACCTGATGTATAAGCTGCAGATTCTAGTTAATCAACAGCTTACCTCCTCCTACCCCTCACTAGAATTGCCTTATGCCTGTCCCATGCATTCTTGAATTCTCCCACTGTTCCTGACTCCACAACCTCCTCAGGAAGGCTGTTCCATGCATTCACAACCCTCTCTGTGAAAAAGTACTTTTTAACATTACGTCTGAGCTGTCCCCCCTCTATCTTCAAATTGTGCCCCCTTGTTCTTGCACATCTCTTCTTCTGAAAGATGCTACCCTCTTGTACTTTGTTAATTCCTGAGGTACTTGAAAGTTTCTATCATGTCCCCCTCTCCTCCTTTCCTCAAGGGTATACATATTAAGTTGCTTTAGTCTCTCCATACGTCTTCTGGTGCAGATCCCGCACCATTTTGGTTGCCCTCCTCTGAACAGCCTCCACTCTGTCTATGTCTTTGCAGAGATAGGGTCTCCAGAATTGCACACAGTACTCCAGATGTGGTCTCACTAACTGTCTGGACAGACAGATAACAACTTCCTGTTTTCTATTTTTGATGCCTCTCCCTATGCATCCAAGTATCCCCCCAGCCCTCCTTACTGCCTTCTCACATTGCTTGCCCAGCTTTAGGTCATCTGATATAATTACTCCTAGGTCTCTTTCAATTTTTGCTGTTATTAACTCACCCCCAGTTGTGTACTCTTCCCCTGGGTTTAGTTGTAGTTAAAGATTCATTATTTAAGGTATATTTATACTGTCTATTGTTGGCACCTAAATGCATTACCCTGCATTTACTAATGTTTAATTCCAATTTGCTATGTTTGGTCCAGGATAAAACAAGATTCAGTGCATCCTGTAGTGAAGTGGTTTTGTCTAGTGTATTTACCACTGTTCCCAGCCAACAGTCATCTGCAAATCTGGACAACCAGATGTAGGGTAAATTTATTTTTAATGAGGAAAGTCGAATGTTAAATAGGATGGGACCTGGGACTGACCCCTGTGGCACCCTACTTGTGACCTTGGCCCACTCAGAGTATACATCATTGACCACCTCTCTATGCTGTCTCCCATCTAACCAGTTGGTAATCCAGTGTGTGATATTTGTACACAGTTTTAAGTCTCCAAGTGATTTAACCAATTCAGAATGCGGCAATTTGTTGAAGACTTTTGCAAAGTCCAAGAATATAACATCAACGGGGTTTTTCCTATCAATTTCTCTGTTTACTTTTTCATAAAAACCTAATACATTTGTCAAAGAGGACCTATTTTTAGTAAAATCATGTTGGTAGGTGTCAGTAGCCCCTAATAAGAATTGATGTTGCTGTATGTAGTCCTTAATTATGCCTTCCAGTAGTTTGCCCAAAAAAAGAAGTCAAACTGATTGGTCAAAAGTTTTCAGGTTTGGTTATAGGTCCTTTTTTAGGAGGGGTACCACAGTGGCTACCCTGCAACCTAAAGGTATGTCAGGGAGTGATGGAAAATATGGGTCAGAAGTAGGAAAATATAATCAGCAAGTTCCTTTAATACTCTAGGGTGGAGATTGTCTAACCCTGGGGATTTATTGAAGTCTAATTTTTTTCAGCCTCTCTAGAACTTCTGTTGGTTTATTAGTTACTTGTCCTGGTATGGATACTAGCTTAGTCTTTGAATTTTTAGAAATAATATTGTTAAACACTGAGCAGAAGTAATTGTTCTGTACGTCAGCTGTTTCCTTGTTACTAGTAGGAGTTCCTAAGTTGTTGGTAAGAGGGCCCACAGAGCTCATAGTTCCTCTCAGTTTATTAATATGTGAAAACAAATTTTTTTTGTTATCGTTCACCTTGGTAGCCAGATATATTTCATGCTGTGATTTTGCCAATTTAATCGTATATTTCACTTTTTAACCAATGCTCGGTACACTGGAGTTAATTGCTGGTTACGATTCTTAATGCATTTAAACAGTCTTTTTTTTTTGTCGATTAATTTCTTAATAGAAGGCTTCATACAACTTGGAAGTATTCTTTTAGTGGTATTTTTTTTATGGCTGGTATGTTTTTAGAAACATCACCTTTTATTTTTGAAGTCAATAAATCCCATCCTCCTTCAACTGTATGACCCAAGAAATCATTTTTCCAGTCCCATTTTGCCATATTTTCCTTTAAAATAGTAAAGTTAGCCTGTCTGAAATTTGAGGTGTCAAGTTATGTTCTGGTCACATGTGCAGTCTCTGAGCTATGGAGAGGTAAACAAAACATGTTTTTACCCATTGACTTTGCTTGTATTTTTCCTTGAACTTGCCTATAGCCCAGAGAGTTTGTTTTTTTTGGCCTGACATTTTCAGGGTAGAAAGGGACTACCCCACAGATGTGCCTTTTGCTAGTATGATAAAAAAAATCTGTTTTTGAGTCATTGCAATTTAAACATTTGAAAAAAATGTTTCTGAGCATGCTCAGTAGGCACTTCAGTATAGCTGTATGGAATGAAGTAGAGATTCTGCTTCGTATGGCCACCATTTTGTTTTCCGTTTTGCCTGAAATTCATATTTGGAAAACACCCAAAAAGACATTTTGGGGCAGAAACAACACATGTACCTTGCTTATTGTGACCACTTAAGTGCATTATGCACTTTACTGCTCGAAATATGTTCTTAAAATTTGATGTTTTTTACTTTTTAATTGTTTGTACATACTGGCCCAGATATTCAAACTGCGCTCAAAATGAGTACAACAGCAGGAGCAAGCGCAAACCAGTTGCGCAAATGCGCAACAGGTGCGATATTCAAACATGGAGCAGAGCAAATTGCGCAAGCAACCAACGTCTGAATATCGCACATACTGCACCATCGCACAACCAGGAAGGAGAAGCTGAGCAGAAATGTTGCGCTATGGAGCAACCAGGGCAGCTCAGCTGAGCATTCCAGAGCTGCCATAGCGCAAGTAGAGCCCCCCCAGAGCAATGGAACTGCACATCCAGGGAGGCAGGCTGGGGCCCACCGCCAGCCATGCCACACATGGGCACAGGAACACACTGCAGAACCCACACCACACCTGCACACCCCAAGCACAGCATCACTGGGGGTGTGACGGATGATCTACTGGCCCATGGGGACAAGCCAACACAGCATAGCGGAGCTATGACACCCCAGCACAACCACTGGCATGCTGAGAGTGCCACACACAGGGGGTTGACAACCACAGTGCATAGCAGCCCCCCATATGCACAGCACACCCTGCACTGTGACCCCAAGACACCACCTATGTGCAGTGACTGGCACTGCAGGAAACCATGCATCCCCCCAGCACATGTCAACCCCGTGCAGCACAGAAGCCTCCAAGCCAGACACACCCTGTGCACCCAGCAGTGGGTGGCAGCAGACGGCAAGACCAACAGAAAGTCACTGCCATGCTGGAGATACCTCCCCATGCACACACACGCACACACACCCAGGACCAGACCACCCAGATGGCATGTACACCCCTGCAACTGAGCACCCATAGCCAGCTGCAAATCAGAGACCAACACAGTATTCATATCAAAATAGAAATGTATATTTAAATATCAAAATACTAAAGAACCAAAACAATAACAACTATTTACAAGGGGCAGGTACAAGGTAGGGGTGGTCAAGGGTAGGGATGAACAACTTGGAGAGGGAAGGCAGGGTGGTAGGGATGGGAGAAGTGGGAAGGGTAGCATCAGCTATGGCCCAGCTGGCTGCTCATCTTCTTCCTGGTTCTGCACCGTCCTGTGCTGCCTCCTCCGAAGGTCATGGCGCTTGATGGACTAGAGGATGGCCTGGTTCTCCAGGGACACTTGTGTGAGGGCCCGAATATCCCGTCTAATCCTCCTGAGAACCTCGAGGCCTAGGAAAATGGGAACACAGTCAATAGCTGTGACTGACCACAACCCTGAACACCACCCAACCTGCAAGCCATATAGCCCAATGTCCCACACCTTTGATGGCATGCACCCACCCACAGTGAGCATGCACATGGCCATCACAAACAGGCGGCACCAGCTATGCGCACCACTGCACACACACACACACACACACACTGCCCATGTCCATCACAGCACAAACAAGGCTGTCCAGTGATGTGGCAACGTGGTGTGATGCCAGTTACACAGCTATGTGCCCAGTGCATGCCTGGACCACCAGTGACGCATACACAGACGTGCTGTGATACTGGACAGTGAAGCATGTCACCTGTGTCGTGCCTACATACATAAATACATAGACAGTGTCATCAGATAAGGGCCTATGGCCAACCCAGTCTGTCCATATGAGCTTGTAAGTTCACTTTGTTTCCCTAGAAGTCTGTTGCCCCTTACCCCTGATCTCCAGAATTCCTTCATGTCTGTCCCGTGCATTCTGAAATCCCGTGATTGTTTCAGCCCCCACCACTTCCTCTGGCAGGGTGTTCCACTTGTCCACCACCCGCTCTGTGAAGAAATCCTTCTCCATGTGTCCTCTGAATCGTTCTCCCTCCAACTTCATCCCATGCCCTCTAGTCCTGGAACATCTTTTTCACTTCAAAAAGTGTGTCCTGCACCCTGATCCCCCCTGTAAGATACCTGTATGACTCTATCATATCCCCTCTCTCCCCCCTCTCCTCCAGGGAGTACATGTTCAGTTCCTTCAACCTGTCGTCATAGGACCTGTGATGCTAGCCATGCACCATCTTTGTTGCCCTCCTCTGAACCTTCCCTGCCCACTCTATGTCCTTACGTAGGTATGGTCTCCAGAAATGTACACTGTACTCCAGGTGGGGCCTCACTAGTGTCTTGTATAGTGGAATTATGACCTCCCCTGTCCTGCATGGTTGTATTGTGCAGGGCTAGTGGACTCCCCCCCCCAGCATGCAGTAGCATCCATGAAATCATGATACTCACATTGCTCAAGCAGCTGTGTCTGCTGCTGTTGCCCTTGCTGCTGTTGCTGCCGCTGCTGCTGCTGCATCCGGGGGGCGACTCCTGCTGCCACCAGGGCCCTGGCACGGCCCTCCTCACCCCGGCCCTGCATCCTCACATCCCGGCCTGTGGGAGACATATGTTGAGACAAACATCAGTGTGACTCAAAAGCAGACTGCCCCCTGCCCCAGTGAAAGTGCTTGCCCACTCAGCCATAACCATCCATCGCACAGCTGCAGACACTGACATAGCCAACCGTGTCCGAGCCATCACCTATGCACAGCCACCAAAGCACACACACACCCCTACAGAGAATATAGGTGCATAGATGGTACACTCACCTGGCCTAGGCACCACGCCCCACCTGGCACGTGCCCGCAGCCTGGCCAACATGTCCGGCTCCCTCCGGTGGAGGTCACTGTACTGGTGCCGGCACTGCTCAGCAGACCGGCCCCATCCAGTGACCCCCACCAGGTCAGTGGCCACTTGCTGCCACACCTGTGTTCTTGCTATGGTGAGGGGGGCCTCACCATAGAGTGCATCAAAGTGGGGCTCCACCAGGGCCACCAGGTTGGCCACCTCCAGTGGGCTCCAACTCACAGCCCTCCTCCTAGCCATCTTAGCCAGTTTACAGCAGGCAATATGGCGCACTGCTGCACCATAACCCCACGTGGAGATGTTGCACAATAGACCACCACAGGCTCCAATCGCGCTGTTCAAACAGCGCCGTCACTTCACATAGCGCTGTCACCAGACAGCGCAATAGGGACGTACACATGGCATGCGAACAGCGCCAAGGGGCAAAGGGCATACACAAGGTCATGACAATGATGCAAGGCTACACACAGCACCATCTGACGTATAGGTATCCTGCGCGACCGACCAGCTGCATACCAGTGCCACAGTGGACTATTGCGCAGTAATGCCACAGCGCCATATCCTGGCCAGTGCTGTAGCACCACTGGCACAATGGTGGCCATGGCCTGAATTGCCTATCGCACTCAGCACGTCTGCAGCATGACAGATGCATGCGTAAGCTATCTGGGCATGCGCAATGCAGTGTACCACGCAGGCACAAATCTGCGCCATTGGCTCAGCCGACTCTTCCGTATTGCGGAAAGCACAAATTCGCGATATTCATCTGACACATGCAAATCATCTGATCAGCCATTCAAAGGTGCAGTGGCACGATTTGCATGTCATTAAAGTTGCTCCACTCCTAATTTGCATGTGTTGCGCTATAAATATGCGACAGTGGGCTGTGCTGGCCAGATTCGGTTACTGCAGGTGAGAGGTGAGTTACATGCTGTGTGATCAGGACAATGCTCATGGGGAAATGCTGTAGACTGCACAGTGACAGGTGTCCACTTCCACCCATACAGATCACCATGACCGAGCAAGGCCAAGGTGAAGGTGAGGACGGTGGGCGTAGGAGGAGGCCCAACTTCACAGTGGCAGAGACGGAGGCCCTCTTCCAGGCTTACCTGGAAGATGAGCCACTACTGAGTGGACAGAGGGGCACCCCTCAGTCCCGTGCGGCTGCATGGGAGGGGGTAGCTCGGGCCGTTAACCTGCACGGAAGCCACCAGCGCTCCATGCAGGAATGCAAGAAAAAGATGGGGACTGACCGCAGGAGGCTGAAGAAGAAGGTGGCAGCCTTCAGGGCGGCACGTGCTGGCACTGGTGGGGGCCCGCCAGTGGTGTTGCAGCTGACCCCAACTGAGGAGACACTGGTTGCAGCCATGCAGCTGAGCGCCATTGAGGGCATACCAGGCGGAGGATTCCAGACAGGTGGAAGCCCATCACTGCACGGTATGACATGGTGGTGGTGTTTGGGGGGTGGCAGTTGTTCACATGCACTCACATGTACTCTCTTTCTGTTACAGATCCTGTTCATCTTCAGGAGATGGTGGTGGTGGGTCCAGACAGTGATGCGGACCTGCTGGACATGGAGGAAGGACCATCCACCTCCACCACCAGCCAGCAGGCACTGCAGCAGCATGCATGCTGGGCCAACAAATCTGGTGTCAGTGATACGGGTGCGGGGGTGCACAGCCTGTGTCTCAGCAGTCTGGCATGCAAGCATGCCAGCATGCTGTGACCATGGCAGTAGCACGTACCTGCACCATTGATGATAGAAGGCCTGCAATGGGCAGTGATAGGTGTGTGTCCCATGACGGACACACGGCAGTCCAGCACGTGCCCCTGGGCCTTTCTGGTTCAAACATGTGTACCAGCATGCTGGCACAGTCCCAGGCTGTGCCTGTCAGCACCAGTGGGGCAGCACGTGGTTGTGCAGGTGTCTGGCACTGTTGCCAGCACGCGGTGGAACAGGTGGACCTGGGGCACAGTGGTTGGAGGGCAGCAGCAGCAGTCGCACACCAGGTCTGGGGTACAAGTGTCAAGCAGTGGCACATGTCCACCGCCCTTTGATCCGCCCATACCTGGTCCTGGCGAACAGCGCCCACCCTCAAGGGTGCTGTGCATCAGGACCTCCACACCTGGGGTCACGATGCCATTGGGGCACAGTACCCATTGGATGCACACACCCGCCTGCTGCAGGAATCAGTACAGCTGCAGGGGCAGGTTGCAAGGTCCGTGGAGGCACTGTCTGTGTCCGTGGAGCAGCACAGCAGGGAGTGTGCTCGGGACCGAGCCGAGCTGGTCCGTATGCGGACAGATGTGACCGCCGCCATTGACAGGCTGACCCAGGCAGTGGTCTCTGTCATGGATGCATTGGGCACACAGTCAGGTGCCCCTGTACCGCACACCCCACACAGTGCACTCTCCACTCCCCATTCCCGGCGTCGTGCGACACCAGGCCTGTCAATGCCGGGTTCTGCTGTGGGCATCCTGAGCAGCCCTGGTGCATGTTTGTTCAGCATGCTGCAGACCCCTGTGCGGGCAAGGTCATGTTCACGCAGTGGGACCCCTGGTGGTGCAACAGTGCCACCCCATGTGGCCCCTGCTCAGCCTGCCCATGCTGTTGGGTCACGGCGGGGCCGCACATGCATCCGTGGTGGCCGTGGGACAGTGCTACATGACTGAGCTGTCTCCCAGTGCGGGCCCTGTCTGGTGCTGCCCTGTGTGCAATGTGTGTCATGGTGGGCAGTGCACTGCTGGGTGCTCTGCTCACCACGCCGACACTCGGACCACCTGCACACCCTCCCAACTGCTGTCCACAGGTGTGTGTGCATGATGATGCCTGCATTGCACTGTACACCAAGGTGCAAGGTGCCCAGGTTCTGACACACTTACTTGGACAGTACAGGTGGTGGGGTGGTTGGTGGTGCTGTGTGTTAGCAATGTCATTTCTGCAGTGCTGTGCATCTGCCCATAGTAGCTCTGTGCCTGGTGTGTGTGTGTGTGTCCATATGGTGCTCACCCCTCCCTGATGGTGTGTTGGTATGCGGGACCTTCACTCCCTGACCTTCATGCACCCCTGGTGTGTTCCCCTGTGTGCCTGTAGTTTGCGCATGGACAGTGTTGCTTGCACATGTCCCCTTGACTTACCTGTGTTGTGCATAGTGCTTTTCTGCAATGGTGTCCCAGTGCAGCTGGGCCTGTAGGATCAGTCGGGGGTCCCTCCATCCTAGGGGGGGCTGCTCATCACCATCATCACTGGCGCCACTGGCGTCCCCATCGCTGTCCCCCTCTTCGACCTGTACGGCTATCCCATGGTCTTTGGCCATGTTGTGCAGGATGCAACAGGCCAGGAATATCCCACAGGCCTTTTGGGGCTGTACTGTAGGGACACCGCCGGAGTGTCTAGGCACCAGGCGTGCCTTGAGCATCCCAAACACCCGCTCTATGATGTTGCATGTTGCGGCATGTGCCTCATTGATAGCATAGCTGCGCTGGGGTCATGGGGCGCCGGTACAGTGTGAGCAGCCAGGGACGGAGTGGGTATCCGCAGTCACCTGTGTGGAGATAGTGGAGAGCAGTGTCATGTTCAGGTCCATATTGGCCATCTCTCTGTGTGCCACTACCATGGCACCTGTGTCATTCCCACCCTTGCCCAGAGTTTGCATTCCATACATGTGTACTCACCCACTAGATGACCTGTGGAGATGTCCCCACTCTCGAATCGATGGCACAGTGCAGACTGATACCATATGAAGGCATCATGTGCTCCACCAGGTGTGTGGCACAGACATTGATTATCGCCCAGTGGCATCACACACCACCTGGCAGTTGACACTGGAGAATCCCTTCGGTTCCGATATGCATAGCCCAGGGGCCAGGTGGCGTCGCGGATGGCCACATGGGTGCAGTCTATGGCCCCTAGCATGCCAGGCATCGTGCCACCCTTTGAACTCCTGCATGTTGCTGTACGCTCTCCGGCGGTGCTGGGGAAATGGATGTACTCCGCAGCATGTGGCAGCAGTGCGCTGAGGTGGGTGAGGATGCATGGCGTGGCCGACTGTGTGATGCCTGTGGTGTCCCCTGTCAGCCTCTGGAAGGTGCCCGTGGTGGAGCAGGCACATGCAGGCTGTCACCTTGGTCTCCACCGACAGAGCATGACTCCGTCGTGAGGGTGCCTGCATCACATCACTGCACAGCTCACAGAGCCGTCTCAGTATTGCCCTGTTCAGGCGGTGCCGGCCCTGATCTCTACATCTGTGTACAGCTCAAAGCTGATGCGGGCGCAGTACGCCTGTCAGGGCATACCGACCAGGCCCTCACGGCCACGTCCCCTGCAGCATGCATTCTCACCCCCTCATTACAGCTTCCATGTGGAAGCTGGCACTATCCATCTCCCTGGCTTCTGCCCCCTGGCTGCTGTTGCTGTGTTACCCCTGCTGTCCCCACTGCTACTTCCACTGCACGGGCACCCCATGGTTTCTACGTCCTATAGGACACACTGCCCTTGCCTGCCCTTTCAGCTCTGTCTCTGTCTCTGTCTGTCTCTCTCTCTCCCCCACTTGGCAGCCTGCTAGCGTTCGTGCACCGCTTCCTTGAGCCTTTTTATTTTGGCTCATTTCCGCTAGTGCGCAACTTCCGGCTGCGCCGCTCTTGCGCATTGCACAAGTGTTTGAATATCACATTGCGCACTTTATGCATGGACCCGCCCCCTTCGGTTGTGCATGCCTTCATTTTCATTGCGCTGTTGCTCAGCATGTTTTCGGGAGCGCAACTGCCTACTTCTGAATATCGCAGAATGGTGCATTTTTGGACTTGCGCACGCGCAACCCTGTTGCGCATGGCGCAACCCTTTTGAATATCTGGGCCACTGTATCTGAGTCATACAAAGTAAGATCCTAGTTCATATACTGAGATACAAATTAGGATCCTACTTTATGAGCCAAAAATCCATTTTTATTTATTTATTAATGTTTTTCTATTAAACATGTTTCTGCCAACATTGGGGTGCCCAAACTCCATGTCAGCAGTAGGAATGCCTCCCCCCCACAGTTGCCACTGTGGGACACTGGGTAGCCCAGTCATAGTGTGCCAAAAAGTTCATTTAAAAAAATGCTTCTGCCGACACTGGGGTGCCCAATCTCTATGTTTGCAGTAGATGTACACCACTCTCCCCCCAGCCAATGTGGTACACTGGGTAGCCCACTCCCAGTGTAGCATTATCTTGACCACCAATGTTGGGGTGCCCAATCCCCATGTTAGCAGTACCCTCTTCCCCACACGGTGTGGGACACTGGGTAGCCCACTCCCAGTGTCGCCAGTTATACATTTTAGTCCCCAGTGCTGTGAGACACAGGACAGCCCACCTTCAGTGTTCCGGTACATGATTTCCTAGTAAAAAAAAAAAACAGAAAACCATCCTGACACCTTTTTAACCTGGAAAGAAGAAAATGGCCCTTGTCATCTCCCTGTCCTCTCCCATCCTGCCCTCCCTCTGTGCACTCCACTTCTGCACCCCTATGCTTACCTCCAGAAGTCGAGTACTGTCATTGTCTGTGGACTGATACATCTGTACTCTTCAAAGCTGAACTGCAAATGGAAGAACAAAGGTAAGCGCTGTATAGTTTTGAACTTATGTTGATATCTGTCATTTTCTTGAGATTTTTGCACCAAATTTTCCGCATTGGGTTTTTTGAACTCCACCTCATGAACAATGTCACTGCCATCTCATTACTCAGTCCTGAAAGGTGATTCCATGGTAACTTACTTACTTATTTATTTAATTATTAATAACTTGGATTTGCAACCTTTGAGTCAGAGACTCATTTACAAAAGCACCTTGTCAAGGTAACGACAAAACAATAATACAACATACTTGATACAGGCAGTGATACATAAAACACAAAGATTACAGTGATGAGCTATTGTTACAGGCACACATTTCATTACATACATTCAATTTTATTGGTATATAAAACCCTGCAGTGCAGAATCAAGGAAAGTAGTGGAATATTTTAGATATGAGCAGATTGAGGGAAAAAAGGGGGGGGTGAGCAGTCCAGAGGACTTTGTCGAGGTTAGAGTGAGCAAAGTGGCATGGGTCTTCGAAGGCCCATGGAGGGCACAGGGATTTAGTTATTTGCATTTACAACAGTGTGTGTTGAACACGTGGGATTTTAAAGGGAGCAATTTTGAGCATGTTGGTGATGTCGACTGGGAGGGACTTGAACCATGAGGGAGCCCTATAGCTGAGAGATGACTGGGCTTGGGAGGTCCTGGTCCTGGCCACCAGTAGTGTGATTTTATCTGAGCTGCAAGTAGCCACACTTGGGGTGGTGAGTTGAAGGGATGCAGCCACCCCTGAGGGTAAGAGATTGAGAAGAGATTTCATGGATAGTAGGCAGATTTGGTAGTGGAGTCTTTCTTTGAGGTTGAGGAGGTTTGCTATGGCACAAAGTAGACAGGTATGGGTGAATCTGGGTGCCCCGGTCAGGATTCTGCAGGCCTTGTTTATAGAGATTTGGATTTTACTGATAGCTGTGCTATCAGCAGAACCATGAATACATAGTCTATAATCCACAAGGGACAGGACGAAGGAAGTGATGGCCAGCCGGAGTGCATGGGGGGGCAGTCCTTGTGCCTGTAAAGAAGGCCAAACCAAGACTTGGTGGCTGCTGAGAGAGCATTAATGTGGTGGTGGAAAGTGAGGGCGGAGTCAAAGGTAATACCTAGGTATTTGTAAGTGGATACTTGTTCTAAAGAGTGTTGTGTGCTGTGGAGGATCAGGAGGGAGGCATTTCTGAACTTCTTTTGGTGGTGAGTGAATAGCATATACTTTTTTTTTTTAAGTCAATAACAAGTCTGTGATCCTTGAACCATTTTTTAGTTTGGCTAAAGGTGAGCTGGAGAGAGTCTTGGAGTGAAGTAGGTTTATGGTGAGAGGCAAAGAGAATGGCATCATATGCATAAAGAAGAATTCTGCCAGAGCAGGCATGGGGAAGGGTGTTGAGGTAGAGACTGAACAAGAGGGGCCCCAGGATAGAGCCCTGGGGCACCCCGGAGCAAACAGGAAGAGTGCTGGATAAGGTCGCATTGACTTTTACACACCGGGAGCAAGCTGAGAGGTAGCTGTAGTACCAAGCAAGGGGACCAGCGGAGAAACTGATTTGGTAGAAGGGATGGCAAACAGTGTCAAAGGCCTTACAGAGGTCAATGAACACTGCACCGGCAAGATTTCCAGAGTCTAGGGAGGAGTGCAGATAGTTGAAGAATTCAAGGAGGATGTGGTGGTGCTATGTCCTGCACAGAACCCATGCTGCTCGGGGCATAGTATGTTGTATTTGGGCAGGTACTCGGTGAGCTGAGTGGCCACCACTTTTTCAATAGCTTTGGAAAGAGGGGGGAGTATGGAGATTGGCCTGTAGTTGTTTGGGGAGGACCTATCACCACTTTTGTGTATGGGTGTGATGATGGCCTTTTTCCAGACACTTGGGAATTAGCCAAGACAAAGGGATCAGTTCAGTAGGTCAGTCAGTGGAACAAGTACATCATCTAGTACTAAGCACAGGATCCTGGTATCCAGAGTATAGTTGCTGGGCTATTACTGCCCAGGGCTTTTTTAAGGTACGGTTTGGCTTCTTGGGTGGAAATCATGCATAGGAGGAAGTGAGGGTGCTGCAGGACAGGTGGTTGAGATTCTGGCAGAGGGTCAAAGAAACTACTGGGGAGGACTGAACTTAGATCAGCGAATGTGGTATTAAGGCAGTTAGCTATGTCGAGGGGGTCAGTGGTGGTAGAACCATCATTAGAGAGCTGGGATGGGGGAACATGTTTTCCCATTCAGCTTTTATATTATCCCAGAAGGTCCTGGGCTGAGCCCCAGGAAGAGGAAAGGGTGTCCTGGTAGTGCTCAGCTTTGGCCTTACGGATGGCCCATGTGCACTGATTGTGCACAACATTGTAGACTTGCCTATCTGACACTTTGCCTGACTCCACAGTCAGTGTCAGTGACTCAGTAGGTAGCACACTCACCTCTGAGGCCAGGAGATCAGAAGGCTGTGGATTCAGTTCCCACATCTGACACTTGGGTTAATATCCCAGTACTGACACTGCAGTGCAGCATGAGAGGGGCGCTGCTCTTCTGAGGTGCCGTCTTTCAGATGAGACATTAAACCGGGGTCCCAGCTGCCTGGATTGGTGGTAATTCAGGTGGATGTTAAAGATCCCATGGCACTTATCAGAAAGAGTAAGGGAATTTCCCGGCGTCCTGGCCAAATTTCCCTCATTCACTAAAAATACCACCAACAACTTAATCTGGTTCAAGGTCAGTTGGCATTCATCTGTATCCCCCTCACCCTGGTCATGCCTGAAAATAAGCAGAATTTGTCTAGTGCACTTACCCAGTCAACAAAAACTAAATAAATGAATAAATACATACATAAAATAAATAAATATGCCAGAGGCTATCCCTCTCCGGGAGTTTTTGGAGCAAGGATGGGATGACCCAAGGTGCATTTTGGTTTTTTGAGTGATGTCTGGTGAGTGGTGCACTGAGGTTACAGGCCTTGTTGAAAGCCTGTGTGAAGAGATCAAGTGCTGCATCAATGCTTGGGGCATAGCTGATGGGGGAGCAGTCAACCTGGGCAAGGTAGTGCTAGAGTTTTGCAAGGCCACCTGGGTGGAGGCACCTGCGAAGCCTGGTTTAAATAACTGGTTTAGGGGTGGTGGAGGACAAGAGAAAGAGTATTGGGGAGTGGTCACTTAAGGAGTCAGAGAGGATTTTTAATATCCTGGACTTTTTGGGGGTGATTGGAGACTATGATGTCCAGGAGGGTGCTAGTTCCTCTGGTGGGGTTGAGTCTAGTGGGTTTGGAGACTAATTGGGTCATGTAAAGGGCAGCAAATCAATCGCTAGCTTGTGAGGCTGAGAGTGTAAGCCAGTTGACATTAAAGTCCCCTAACTGCGTGGAATTCGTGACTGATTAACAAAATGGCAGTGTCAGTGTTTATTAGGAGAGGTTGCTAAAAGCCGATTATGAAAATTTGGTGCAAAAAATCCCAAAAAATGACTGCATTATGAGCATGCATTGTGCAATTTCTATGCACACTCATAACTTAGCCGATTTTTTTTATATTTTCCCTCAAGATTTTCAGCTTTGTCATTTTGAAATCACAGTGCCAGTATTCATGAGAAGGGGTCCCCAAAAGGCCACGCCGAAAATCTTGTGAGAAAATTCTTGAAACTGTCCGAGTTACATGCGTCCATTAAATTTATTCTACTCATGTGCATAACTTTGGTACTTTAAATATTTTGCTGACAAATCTTCAACTTAGCCATTTTATCACACCACCTAATGAACACTACAGCTGTCATTTTCCACATCCTGCATCACTACATCTAAATCATCCCATTCCAAGGCAAAAATATGGGACTTCAGAGGAGTTGACTTTGATAAGATGGCCAACAGATTTAAGCTAGCCCTGGCAAAAAGAAACACAGGTGAGGGGTTACAGGCAAAGTGGGAAAGCATTAAGAATGCAATACTTGAAGCAATACCGCATTGTGTTAGACAGAAAAGGAAATGCAAAAGAAGAACTTTGGTTCTCAAATACAGTACCAGAAAAGGTCAGAGCCAAAAGGCTGGCTTTCAGGAAATATAAGGGAACACAGCGAGATGAAGATAGGGAGGCATACCAAACTGCCCTAAGGGAAGCAGGGAAGGCAGTAACGCAGGCAAAGTCCCAAACTGAGGCAACACTAGCACAAACAGTAAAAGAAGGTGACAAGACTTTCTATAGATAGATTAGTGAAGGAGAAAGTCAGAGAGAATTGCTAAGCTCAAAGGAGAAAAGGGGGCATGTGAGGAGGAGGACCATATAAAAGCATCTATCCTAAATAGATACTTTTGCTCAGTATTTACTGAAGAGAAGGTAGGGCAGGGCCCACAGCACAGCACCATGGACACAGGGGAGAGGGAGGCGAGCTCTACTCCCTTCACAAAAGAAAGGTTCATATATAAATATATATATCAGGGACTTATTTAACTCTAAAAATTGATTTGCGTTTTGCTCATAAAAGTGTTAAATCTTTGTGAAAATGCATAGCTCTTGCCTCATTGTGTTTAACAAACACAGCACTTCTAGAAAATCTATATAAATACTTTCTGTACAGTTAGTATAGTCCCAAGAAAAAAACTGCTAATCAATTATTTAAAACCCTGACAGATATAATGTGTGTGTATTATAGTGGCATGGTAGTGCCACTATAGTTAGGGTTGAGTACCCCATTTAAGGTTTCATCTGAAATTTGGCAGCTTAATAACTTTGCCACTGTATGACGGATTTGCCTGAAATTTGGAATGCACGGTCTGGTACCATAGATCTCTGGATCTGCCAAGTTTCATAATGGTTGGATAGACAATTTGCATGACTGGTCTGAAACCTTCAGGGACCACACAACCAGGGCCCCCAACGTGCCTTGCGAAGATTTCGTGAAAAAATATTAAATGGTTCAAAAGTTATTCAAAAAATAATTTTCCCATTATAGTCAAAGGGAAAAGTTAACAAAATATGTGAAAGTGTTGCAAATGCACTTTTTACTTTCATAAATGACCCTTGTAGTGTCGCAAATGAGCCATCTTGTTTTCAGTTAGTGGTCACAGAATGCTTGGCATTTAAAATTGGAACCTTCTAGGGACACACTTATTGTTGTGTTCAAATAGTCGAGCCCTGAGGATGCTAGCCGTGTCTTTTTTTGGGGGGGGTAAAACACCCCAGAAATATGTTTATTAAATTTTTGCAAAATGTAGTGTCGCAAAGTAGTGTCGCATATGCGACACTTTCATGATTTTATTTGCAAAAGTGTTGTGATTTGCAAAAGTACTTTGCAACACTATGCCCAAAACAATAGGAATCTTTGCCACCCTGCTGCAAAAGAACGGTTTGGTCTTTTGGGCTGAAATTTGAAGGGAAGAAAGCCAAGATCCCTCAGATGTGCGTATTTGTCATTTGGTGACAAAATATTAGAGGGCTGCAAAGTTACAGCACTCCAAAGTTAACAATTTTTCCCATAAGCTTACATTACAGCACCCACCATCCCTTTTGGGGCTTGTATCTCGAAAACAGTTTGAGATACAGACTTTTCATTGGAAGAATGCTTAGTTCCTCAGTAGGGGGCTAACCACAAAACTAGCCTGGAAAGTCATAAATAATATGAGATTTTAAATTTTTTATACATCGTACGGTTCCTGAGATATAAGCAATTTAGTATTCCAAGTGTTCATTTTCTGCTCTGAGGGCCATTATTATGCATACATTCTTTGTTTTCACTGTGCTTCTGAATGCACCTTTTTGGGAAAAAAGTGTGTGCATTTGCGTTACTTTTACAGTTATCATTTCCGCTTGCATTTCTGTAACCCTTTGTGTTAGCATTTCCATTTACATCACCGTGTGCATTACACTTTGTGTTTGCACTCGCATTTGCATTACTGTTATCATTTGAGTTTCCACTACTGCTTTTGTTTGCTTTTCCTTTTCTGTCACCGTGTGCATTACCATTTGTGTTTGTGTATGCACTTCCATTAGCGTTTCCATTTGTGTTTGTGTTTCCTTAGGTGTCATTGTTGGTGTTACCGTAAGCGTTTGCATTTCCAATTGGGTTACCATGACCGTGCTTGTTACCATTTGTGTTTGCATTCACACTTGCGTTTGTGTTTCCGTTTGTGTTAGTGTTCCTTTGGTGTCATCGTTGGTGTTACCATAATCATTTGCATTTCCAATTGCATTACCGCTACTGTTTGCATGTTCATCACTGTTTGCATTTGTGTTTCTGTTGGCCTTAGCATTTGCATTTTCAGTAGCATTTCCGTTGTTGATTGCATTACTGTTTCCTTCTGCGTCGCCGTTGCCATTACTGTTTGCATTTCTGTTTGTGTTTGTGTTACTGTTTGCATTTTTGTTACCATTTGCGTTTGAATTTCCATTGCCGTTAGCGTTTGCATTACTGTTTTCATTAACATTTGCATTTCTGTTGCTGTTAGTGTTTGCATTACAGTTTGCATTACCATTTCTGTTTTCATTTACATTTGCGCTTGCGTTTCTCTTACCATTTGCATTATCATTTATGTTTGCGTCACCATGTGCGTTACCATCTGCATTTGCGTTATTGTAGCATCACTATTTTATTTTACCTCACTGTTTCCATCATCGTTTGCATTAACATTACCGTTTGTGTTTTTGCATTTGCATAGTGCAGTGCAAAACATTGTTTATGCTATTTTTCTGCACTGTCTTCTGTGATGCATAGCACAGCCAGTGTGTGGTTGATTGGTCTGACACTTGACAGAAAGACTTTTGTTCAAGGAACATACCAGTTTTTGTTTGTTGAAAAAATGTTTTTCCGTTCCAGAGTTATGGCCATTTGAAGTTGGACCACTTCACAGTTACTGATTTTTTGACTGCCAGATCCACCATTTTAGTGCATTTTCAGCTGTGATTTTTGCCATTTTGTGGTGGAAGACTTCGTAAAGGTACAGAAACATAAAAAATGGAATATCTCTGGAACGGTTTGGTATTTTCATATGAAATTTGGAGGGTGTTGAGTGGATGTCCTGGAGATGTAAATTATGTTGTATACATGTTTGAAAAGGAATTTGCTGCAGTGATACTGCGGATGCAGTTAACGTTTTGTGCATAGCATTCTGCATGGTGCTACTGCCTTTAAATTTATAGCATAGGTAGCCCCAGTGGCACAGAGGTGCCTTACAATGGTTTTATGTGTAAAACATTAACAGGTACAGAATTATGCCACTCGGACAAATGAAATTTGGTTCATTACATTTCAGTAACTTCTGAACCATGTGTCCAATTTGCCTGGCATTTGAAATGTAGAAAGATTTATAATTCATCTTTCACTGTGCCAATTTCAGGTTGCTGGCGCTTACAGTTGCTGAACTGTACATGTTACATTATTTGTTTGTGGCGCTGTGCAACTGTTGAACAGATGTACACACAATTCTGGACACACAGTGTGCAATAGTACATGTCTTCATTTACCAATTTTCTTTTTAGTTGGTCATACAGTTTTTGTGCAGCAAAGTGACAAAAAATCACATGGGCCCCACGCTCCCACCACCACATTCCATTCGCTATTTATAGAGCACATTCTCAAAAAGAAGGGAAATTCATGGCAAAAAAACTCTGTTTAATGCATCAGTTAGGGTTGTTCCACAGTGACAAAAGTGAGGAAATTCGATGTTATGGTTCCCACCCCCTTTGCTCCCCACCCACATCCCGTCCGCACCAACAGTCATTGGGGTGGCATTGGGGTCGTTGGTCCTAACTCTCACTCCATTCTCCTATACTGCACCTCCTCAGCTTATTTACACATGGAATGGAGTGAGAGTTAGGGCTGATGACCCCAACGCACACCTGGATGCCTGTTGGTGGGGACAGGGTGGGGTACAAGGGGTGGCAACCCGAACACCGAATTTCCTCACTTTTGATGCTGTGGAACAACCCTAACTGATGCATTAAACAGAGTTTTTGCCATGAATATATCATAGTGGCACAGCAGTGATACTATAGTTAGGGTTGAGTACCACATTTAAGGTTAAATCTGAAATTTGGCAGCTTAATAACTTTGCCACCATATGACAGATTTGCCAGAAATTTGGGATGCATGGTGTGGTATCATAGATCTCTGGATCTACCAAGATTCATTATGGCCAGATGTACGGTTGCAGAGCTACGGAGTGCCAAAAAACACACAAATTATGCATTTTTGTGCATTCTTTGCTTGTGCCTACAGGTTGCATGGTTTGTGCGACTGGTCCAAAACCTTCAGGGAACGTGAAGCCAGGGTCTCCAATGTGCCTTTCAAAGATTTTGTGAATGAATATTAAATGGTTCAAAAGTTATTCAAAAAACAAGTTTCCCATTATAGTCAATGGAAAAAGTTAAAATATGCGAAAGTGTCGCAAATGCACTTTTTACTTTCACGTGTCACAAATCGGCCATCTTGTTTTCAGTTGGTGGTCACAGAAATGCTTGGCATTTAAATTTGGGACCCTCTAGGAACACAATTGTTGTTGTGTTCACCTAGTCGAGCACTGAGGATGCTAGCCATGTCTTTTTTTAGGGGTAAAACATCCCAGAAATATGTTTTTGAAATGTTTGTAAAAAGTAGTGTCATAAAGTAGTGTTGCACATTCGACACTTTCATGATTTTATTTCTGAAAGTGTCGTGATTTGCAAAAGTACTTTGCGACACTATGGTCAAAACGATAGGGATTATTTGCCACCCTGCTGCAATAGAATAGTTTGGTCTTTTAAGCTGAAATTTGGAGGGAAGAAAGCTGAGATTCCACAGATGTGCCTTTTAGTCATTTGGTGACAAAATATTAGAGGGCTGCAAAGTTATAGCACTCTAAAGTTAACAATTTTTCCCATAGGCTAACATTACAGTGTCCACTGTGCCTTTCGGGGCTCGTATCTCGAAAATGGTTTGAGATATGGACTTTTCATTGGAAGAATGCTTAGTCCCCCACAAGGGGGCTAAGTAGAAAACTAGCCTGGAAAGTTATAAATAATATGAGATTTAAAATTTTTTTCTACGTCATACGGTTCTTGAGATACAAGGAATTTAGAATTCCAAGTGCTGATTTTCTGCTCCGAGGGCCATTATTATGCATACCTTCTTTGTATTCACTGTGCTTTTGAAAGCACCTTTTTTCAAGAAAAAAGGGTGTGCATTTGCATTAGTTACCGTTAGTGTTTCCACTTGCTTTTCCATAACCCTTTGCGTTAGCGTTTCAGTTTCCGCCACCGTGTGCGTTACCCTTTGCGTTTGCGCTTGCATTTGCGTTACTGTTACCATTTGCATTTCCATTACTGTTTTTGTTTGCGTTTCCTTTTGCATCACCATGTGCATTACCATTTGCATTTGCAGATGTGCTTGCATTTCTGTTTGCGTTTGTGTTTCCTTTGGCATCATCGTTGGTGTTACTGTAAGCATTTGTGTTTCCAATTGGGTTACCATGACCTTGCGCATTACCATTTGCATTTGCATATGGGCTTGCGTTTGCATTTCCATTTGTGTTTGTGTTCCCTTTGGCATCATCATTGGTGTTACCGTAATCATTTGCATTTCTGTTGGCCTTAGTGTTTACATTTTTGGTAGCATTTCCATTGTCGATTGTGTTACTGTTTCCTTCTGCGTCACTGTTGCCAATGCCATTTGCATTTCTGTTTGCGTGTCTGTTACCATTTACATTCTCGTTACCATTTGCTTTTTTTGCTCCTTCCTTGCCCCTGGCCTGCCTCTCCTTCTGGTTGCTCATGGACCCCTCTGACCCCCTCACCCTGACCCCTCTTTCACTCACCTCACATTGCAGCCATCCCAGGGGTGGCCAGCATATCCCTTCTCTGGGTGGGTCCCTCTCCTCTGAGGGGGAAAGTACCAGGAGGGGCAACCAGCGTGCTAGTCAACCAGTCCCCAGGTGCTGCTGAGGTGGATTCAAGGGTGTCAGGACACTCAAGTCAGCAGAAGCCAGCAGCCATCATCCAGCAGACCAGTAGGCTGGGGTTTCTGCTTTTCTCCCCGGGGTGTGGTGTGCCACAGACGTCTAGGCCAAAGCCAATGTGCACCATGCCCCTGGGTACAGTGGGGCTCACTTTAGCTGTTGCTCTCCCAGCCTCTGTCAGGAGACAGCAGACAGTGAACCTATGTTCCCTCCCTCCCCCGGAGAGGTGAGCAGTTGCAGGATGCTTAAGCCTTCTCCTCCCGGCCGACTCTCCAGTGACCTGAGTCTGTTCCCAAACCTGGGTCACCAACTTCGCAAGCAGAAATCTAACCACTGTGCTGACAAGCCGGCACCGTTTGCTTTTGTATTTCTGTTTTCATTAACGTTTGTGTTTCTGTTGCTGTTAGCATTTGCGTTACCATTTTCATTACCATTTCTGTTTTCATTAACGTTTGTGCTTGTGTTTCTCTTACCATTTGCATTATCATTTACATGTGCATCACCATGTGAGTTACCATTTGTGCTTGCATTACCGTTAGTGTTACTATTTTATTTTACCTGTTTCCATCACCGTTTGTGTTAACTTTATTGTTTGTGTTTTTGCATTTGCGTAGTGTAGTGCAAAACATTATGTTTTTGCTATTTTTCTGCACTGTCTTCCACGATGCATAACACAGCCAGTGTGTGGTTGATTGGTCTGACACTTGGCAGGTAGAAAGACCTTTGTTCATGGAACATGCCAGTTTTTGTTTGGTGAAAACATGTTGTTCTGTTCCAGAGTTATGACCATTTGAAGTTGGCCCACTTTGCAGTTACTGATTTTTTGGCTGCCTGGTCCACCATTTTAGTGCATTTTGTGCCATTATTTCCACCATTTTGTGGTGGAAGACTTCGTAAAGGTACAGAAATATAAAAATTGAATATCTCTGAAATGGTTTGGTCTTTTCACACCACCACACACACACACACACATACATGCAAGTAGGGGAAGGACCAAGGTAATACAACCAATCACACACAACCAGCAGCAGGTAACAGAAATGACATACAACTATCTAAACCATGAAACCACACACCCATGCTCCCATCGGGCTGAGGTATGGGGTTGTCACTGCTAACTCTGATCCTGGACATTCCATGCACGGCAAAACACATATCACAACAGACAACTGGGCATCTTGGGCCACACGCTGCCACCAACACATAACATATACTACACATACGGTATTTTGGGGTTCGCAAGATCCAAAACAGGATTTTGCACATTCCCTGAAATACTTTCGAAAATCACTTTCACAAATGCGAAAGTGTCGTGCTATGCATTTTTGAAACTTTTGTGTTTGTGACAGTATTTTGTGACACTATTTTGCATGCTTTTGCAAATGCAACACTGTTGTGTCTTCCATTTGTGACACTTTCATGTTTGCGACAGTATTTTGCAACACTACTTTATATGCTTTCTCAAATGTGACAGTTTCATGTCTTTTGTTTGCGACACTTTCATGTTGTGAAAGTACGCTCCTAATGACTACACATCTTTGCCATCATCCTACAAGCAAACGGTTGGGTCCTTTGGGCTGAAATTTGCAGGGTGACAAGACCTGGTCCCACAGACATGCCTTTTCCTGCTTTTGTGCTAAAATACTTAAGGATGACAAAGTTACACTGTTTCAAAATTGAGCAATTTGCCATAGACTAACACTGCGATGCCCATGATGTCTTTCACCACCCATATGTTGAAAATGAAGCGAGGTACACCGTTTTTGCTATGGCCAGCTTGGTTCACCTTTATGTGACCTAACCTCATAGAACAACTTCGTAAATAATGATGATATCTGAAGTAGGATTTCTCCACTTCCTACAGTAACACAGGTGCACACCTCCTGCTGGTTGTGTGTGATTGGTTGTGTTGCCTTGGTCCTTCCCCTACTTGCACACATGTGTGAGTGTGGTGGTGGTTGGGGTGTGAGGGAATGCATAGTTAGGGTTTTCAACCCTAACACTGAATTTCCTTGCTTTTGTCACTGTGGAACAACTCTAACTGATGAATTAAACTGAGTTTTTGCCATGAAAAAAATGTGTGTGTGTGTGTATGTGTGTATGTGTGTATGTGTATATATATGTATGTATGTGTGTGTATATATATATATCTATATATATGTATATATATATATATATATATATATATATATATATGTATATATGTGTGTGTATGTGTATGTGTATGTGTATGTGTATGTGTATGTGTATGTGTATGTGTCTGTGTATGTGTATGTGTATATAAAATAATAATAGTGCGGTCGCGCCACTATAGTTAGGGTTCAGTTGTCACTTCTATGTTAAACTCAAAATTTTGCTTGTTAATAACTTTGTACCCGTTCAACGGATTTGCCTGAAATTTGGTATGCACAGTGGGGCATGGCAGATCTCTTGATCTGCCAAATTGTAATTTGGTTGGACTTACAATCTTTGTGTACGAAAACACTGAAAAAATTATCCATTTTTGGAGGCAGCTTTGGGGATTTTGGACGTGGCCCTGCACAGCCATTGTGTGGTATGCCACTCTGCAAGATGGCTTGTTTGAAAGAGCTTTGGTGGCTGAACATGCCGCTTTTCATTTGGTGAAAAAATATTAAGGCATTCAAAAGTTATGCCACTTTTAAATACCAATTATAAGTCAATGGGAAAATTTATATGTATGTTTTGTGAACAAAGAATGGGGTTTTGCCATCTTGTCCCACCTGGTGATCAAAGAATTTGTAGCGACACGGTTCAAGAATCTTTGTCCCTGAGAATTTTAAAAATTCTTTGATTGTGAGGTCCACCATCTTGTTTTTAAATTTCTGATCAGAAAAACACAAATATCTCAGCTCAGGGTCACTTCTGAAGTAAACCTTGGATGGGTTTTACTCAGGGGACACCAATCTATTGATCCATGCCTTTGGTTTCATCCAAATCAGTCAAAAAATAGAGTTATGAGCTTTTAAAATCTTAATTCATGGTTCGCTAACGATCTTTGATCACAAGTCTGCAAATTCTTTGATTTTGCACAACGCATACTAAAAAAGTGTGTTTTTTACTTTTCATACATTTTTCCTGACTTTTCCTCATCACCCTGCACCCACACCATTTTGTATCTTAGCCTGACATTTTTAGAGTAGAAAGAGATTATCCTAGGGAACAAGCCAGGGTTGGTTTGGTGAAAAAATATTATCCCTATCTAAAGTAATTTAATTTTGAAAATATGGGTTCTGTGCATGCTCAGTTCAGTCTTTTGGATAGATGCACAGCTGTTAATAAAGACTTCAGCTCATGAACGGGGAGTTTCACAGCTCATGAATGTAGATTCATTAAATTCCTGTTTGTGAGAAAAAAATTCCCATTCTTTAACCGCCATCTTGTTTTCACTTTTAGACAAAACAAAATGTTGTTATTTGCCCATGGATATATTTTGTGAAAACAAATTTATGGGTTTTGTTCAGGGTGATGCCTTCTACAAAACCATGTGTTTGGTTTCCATCAGTTTATTAAAAAAATATCATTTTTTATTTGGAAATCCCTGTTCATGACTCACTTCTGATCCCCATTTGTGAGTCAATCCCCACTCGTAAGCTGTCAAAATCCCTATTCATGAGATAAGAACAAGATGGCCATATCTCATGAACAGGGATCAGCTCATGAATGGAGATTTTGACACCTCACAAACAAGGATCATTAAAAAAACCTTGTTTGTGAGGTGTCAAAATCCCTGTTCATGAGGTGTCAAAATCCCCGTTCGTGAGAAATCCTTGCTTGTGAGGTGACAAAATCCTTGTTCATGAGATCAGGACCAGATGGCCCTATCTCATGAACAGAGAATCCCCATTCATAAGCTGTCAGAATCCCCATTTGTGAACCAATCCCTGTTTGTGTGCTGTCAAAATCCCCACTCATGAGATGAAGACCAGATGGCCCTTGCTCACAAACATGGATGGCCTCAGGGATTTGACTCATGAACATGGATTTGACAGCCCGCGAACAAGGATTTGTAAAACGTTGTCAGTTCGAGGGGGGTGGTGGGGTTAGGGGTCCAGCCCTAACATCTCATTTCCATACTTTTGTCACTTTAACCCTAATTGATGCATTAATTTTTTGCAGTTAACATATTATATATATATATATTTTTTTTTATTATTATTTATTTATTTGAAAACATTTCAACAGGAAAGATTACATGAGCTGTAAACAGCTCATTTCCAAAACTGTCCTGGGGGGGCAAGATAAGCAAACACATAGCAGTACAAGTACAATTTCTATACAATTTCTAAAACAAAACAGTGTAATACAATTACACAATAACCCAGACCAACTGGCCAGGGTAGACAAAACATATCCAGATATAGCATACATTGCAACAACCCAAGAGTAGGTGATCTAGTAGGATAAAGGTTAGAGAACGGATAACACATTCAAAGTGCTAGAAGTAGTAGGCTGAGCACAAGATTTGAAGTGCTATTGTAGACCCAAGGGAAGCCAGTTATAAGATAAGTGTACTCAAGCAATGGGTAGAGGGTGGGGATGGAAGAGGGATAATGTGCCAGGGTGGGGACTGTTGAAAGGGGGGCTAGGAACAAGTGCAGTTAGGGGAATAGACATTTTGAAGAGATAAGGAAACTTAAGATGGGGAAGAGGAAAGTCTGATAAGAGGTGGCAGCGAGTTCCAAAGCTTTGGGAAGTGGTAGCAAAAAGCTTTCTGTCTTGTGGAGGTAAATCGATGGGGAATAGCTAGAGTGAGTAGATCTGAGAGAGTGGGAGGAGGAAGTTGGAGCAGAGAGTAAGCAAGAGAGATAAGATCTAAGAGATCCAACCCAGAATTTAGATGTGAACTTGGCAAGTGAGAGAGACACCCACATTCAAGAGAGGGGAAAGCTAGAGAATGATACAAGGTACAGTGATGTGAGTGGGAGGGGGAGTCAAGAGCAAAGTGACAGAAAGCATTGAAGAGAGTATCCAACCTGGTAAGGGAAGACTTAGGAGCAGCACTGTAGACTATGTCACAATAGACAAAAATAGGGAGTATCATTTTCTGAACTAGATCATGTCTAATGGTAGTGTTAAAGAACTACGGTTCCTGTAAAGGGTGCCAAGGTTGGGGCACAGTTTTTTCAGGATGGTGTCAATATGTACAGAAAAGTTAAGGTACTAGTCATCCAGACACCCAGGTTTTTGAAAGAGGTGGTGTCCTCTAGTGCTGTCCCATCAAGGGTGTGGAGCAACGGAATGAATGGCAGTCTAGAGAGCCTTTGCCTAGCGCCAAAGGTCATGGAGACTGTTTTCTTGGCATTTAGGAAAAGTTGATGTAGCTTAGCTAGCACTGAACTTTATTGAAGTCGTGCTGTAGTCAGGAAGTCACATCGGAGGGAGACTGGCCAGAGGTGAACAAGACTGTGTCATCAGCATACATATGAATGGAGAATGAGGAGCATACCAATGGTAGGTTATTTAGAAAATTGAGAATAAGAGAGGGCCAAGTACGGAGCCTTGAGGCACACCAGTAGAGATGGGCAGTGGAGGGGATGTAGAGTCAGCTATTTTAACAGATTGAGTTCTAACTACCAGGTAGGCTCTGAACCAGTTGCAGGCAGACAGAGACAAGCCAGCTGATGAAAGAGTTTTGAGGAGGAGGGACTGGGAGACTGTGTCAAAAGCCTTAGCAAGGTTGACAAAGATAGCAGAATACATATATATATATATATATATATGTATATGTATATTATATGTATATGTATATGTATATGTATATGTATATATATATATATATATATATATATATATATATATATATATATATATATGTATTGTATATATATATATATATATATATATATATATATATATACACACACACATATATACACATATATATATATATATATATATATATATATATTAGAGACAAATAAACTCTGTTTAATGCATCAGTTAGGGTTGTTCCACAGTGACAAAAGTGAAGAAATTCGGTGTTAGGGTTGAAAACCCTAACTCCACATTCACCTCCACCCCCCAGCACCAGACACACACACACACACACACACACATATGTTCAAGTAGGAGGGAGGACCAAGGCAACACAACCAATCACAGACAACCAGCAGCAGGTGAGAGAAATAAAATACAACTGTTTAAATGTAGTAGAAGACATATCCATGATGACTAACCAACAACTGTAGCATTTGAACAGTTGATGTGTATGGCTGTAGTTTTGCTGTGGCTCTCCAGTCAGGATGAGTACCTGATGTGGGGGTGTGGGGTTATTGCCTGGTCAAGGGCGTGCAACTGATAACAGTGCAAAGTTGTGTGCACCTTCAGTGATGGAGGTGTACTATTGATGTGCATGGAGTTAGTTTTGCTGTGGCTCTACACTCAGGATGCAGTACCTGGTGTATGTGTGGGGGCATTGCCTGGCTGAGGCCATGCAACTCCTAACTGTGGTAACTGGACTGTACCTGCAATTACGGAGGTGTGCCATTGATGTCCATAGCCTCAGTTTTGCTCTGGCTCAGCACTCAGGATGCAGTAACGTGTAACGGGGAGGCATTGCCTGTGTGAGGCCATGCTTGTAATCAGTGAGGTGTACCATTGATGTCCATACCCGCAGTTTTGCATTGGCTCTCCAGTCATGATGCAGTAAGTGGTCTGGGGGTGCATTGCCTGGTTGACACTGTACAACTCCTAAGTGTGATAACGTCTGTGCAGCTGCAATCAGGGAGGTACACTGTTGATGTGTATGGCCTTATTGTTGCTGTGCCTCTCCACTCAGTATGCAGTACCAGTTCTGGGGGATGTGGCATTGCCTGGTGGAGGTCCTCCAATTCATAACTGTGTAAACTTGTGTGTACCTGCAGTCAGGAAGATATACCATAGATGTGCATGGCCTTAGTGTAGCCATGGCTCTCCACTCAGGGTGCAGTACCTGGTGTGTCGGGGCATGAGGCATTGGTAGGTAATGCATGCAACTCCTAAGTGTGGTAACTTGCGTGCACCTGTATTTAGGGATATATACCATTGGTGTACATGGTCTCAGTTTTGCTGTGGATCTACACTGAGTATGCAGTAGCTGGTCTGGGGTAGTGGGGATGTGTTGCAGTATATTTTGACAGTTGTATTTTATTTCTGTCACCTGCTGCTGGTTGTCTGTGATTGGTCATGTTGCCTTGGTCCTCCCCTCTACTTGTATGTGTGTGTGTTTGCTTGTGTGGTGCTGGGGGGGTGGGAGGTGAATGCGGAGTTAGGGTTTTCAACCCTAACACCGAATTTCCTCACTTTTGTCACTGTGGAACAACCCTAACTGATGCATTAAACTGAGTTTTCTGCCTCTAATTTCCCTTCTTTTTGAGAATAAGGATGAGAAATAAGGAACAGCAACGTAAATACAAGCACCAACAGTCACGCACATGGTAACACAAACGTTAATGGTAAAGCAAATGTTACTAGAAACACAAGTGCAAAGTGAAGCCGAAGCAAACAGTGACGCAAATGGAACCGCAAGCACATACAAAAACGCAACTGGTAACATGCGTAGTGACAGCAGTGGTATTTTAAATGCAAATGTTAAGTGTCTCAGCAAAAATAACACCAAAGGGAACAGAAACGGAAACGCGAACGCAAGCACACACGTAAACACAAACCGTAATGTGCATGGGCACGGTACCACAATTGTAAATGCAAATGGTAAAAGTAACATGAAGAATAATGCCAAAGGAAACAGAAATGGAAATGGGAGCAGAAGCACATATGGAAACGTAAACTGTAATGCGCACGGGCACAGTACCACAATTGTAAATGCAAATGGAAATGGCAACAGCAACAATAACAGCAAAGGACACAGAAATGCAAAAGAAAATTCAAGCGCATATGGAAATGCAAACCATAATGCGCATGGGTACAGTAACGCAATTGCAAAGGCAAATGGTAACAGTAACAGCAATGAAAATGCAAAACAAAAGAGAAATGCAAATGCAAACAAAAGGGCTGCCAGAAATGCAAAGGGCAATGCGCATGGTGATGCAAGCCAAAACGCAAACACAAACAGTAGTGGAAATGCACATGGTAACAGTAATGCAAACGCAAGCGCAAACGAGAATGCAAAGGGTAATGCACATGATGGCGTACACAAGAACGGTAATGCAAACGGGTACAGAAACACAAGTGAAAACAGTAACTGTAACGGAAGTGCATACCTTGTTTTTGCCCAACAGGTGCATAGAGAAACACAGTGTGTATAAAGAATGTATGCATTGTAATGGGCATCGAAGCTTGAAACGAGCATTTGAAGTACTTAATTGCTAATATCTTAGCAACCGCATGATGTAGAGAAAAAATTAAAATTTCACCAAAATTATAATTTTCCTGGCTAGATTTTCATTACATAGCAACTCGTGATAAAAAATCTGTATCTTGCACCATCTTCGAGATACTAGCCCCGAAAGGCGCAGCGTACGCCACCATATTGGTCTATGGGAAAAAATGTCAACTTCAGAGTACTGTAACTTGGCAGCCATGTAATATTTTTTCACCAAACTACATAAAGACACATCTGTAAGATGTTGGCTACCTTCCCTTCAAATTTCAGCCCAAAAGACCAAACCGTTCTTTTGCAGCAAGGTGGCAAAGAATACCTGTCATTTTGGCCATAGCCTGGAAAAGTAGTGTCGCAATTTGCGAAAGGTTTCACAACATTTTGCGAAAGTGTCATGAGTGCGACACTACTTTGCAACACTACTTTTTCCAGAAACTTGAAAAACATATTTCTGGGGTGTTTAACCTCAAAATAAAGACATGACTAGCATCCTGGGGGTCTGACTAGGTGAACACTCAAAAATTGTGTTCCTAGAGGGTCCCAGTTTTAAATGGCAAGCATTTTTCTGATCACCAACTGAAAAAAAAGGCAGATTTGTTACACTACTAGGGACATTTGCGACACTAAAAAGTACATTTGCAAAAGTGTTGAACTTTTTGTTAACGTTCCCATTGACTTATAATGGGAACTTGTTTTTTGAATAACTTTTGAACCGTTCAATATTTTTTCACGAAATCTTCAAGAGACACATCAGGGTCCCTGGCCACATGTTCCCTGAAGCTTTTGGAGTGGTTGTACAAATCGTGCGACCTGTAGGTAAGAGCAAAAAATTCAAAAAAAAGTGTAAATACTCACTTTGTTGTTGCTTAGTAACTCCACAGCCATATATCTGACTGGTACAAAACTTAGCAGTTCCCAAGATCTACCAAGCTCCATTGTGCATACCACATTTCAGGCAAATCCGTAGAATGGTGGCAAAGTTATTAAGGTGCAAAATTTGACCCTTTAACCTTAAAAGTGCTACTCAACCCTAATTATGATAGCACTACCATGCTACCATGAGAGAGAGAGAGAGAGAGAGAGATAGAGAGAGAGAGAGAGAGAGAGAGAGATAGAGATAGAGAGAGAGAGAGAGATAGATAGACAGACATATATGACAGTAGTCACACCCACCCAGTTGGGAAAATGGGTACCACTTCATAGAACAAATACATATTAAATACTCATTGACAATATGGACCACTACAGAAAGGAGAAATTCCTTCATACTTTAAGTTCCTTTTCTATTAGCTCCAACATTGTCAATGCAGCCTGTCCCTGGAGCCTTGGCTTTTGCTGGAGAAGGCTGCCCAATGCTTATACAAGAATGTTGCTTTTTCAGATATTATGGTTTGTAAATACAATTAAAATCCTATCCAGAATTATCTGCTAAAGTGAAAACAGGTTACAGTTCATTGGATTTAAGACACAGGTTAACAGATTGATATGTCTGAACATGAGGTGGTGCCTCCCTGTTGCAGGTTAGTACTTACACTGTTTTTTTCTAGTTATACAAACCATTCTTCCTGTTAAGACTGTTATATACTGTACCTTTATGTAAACAGCCATATTTAGAGGTGTGGCATTCCTACCAAGAAATTATGGGGTTGAACCCAGTTCAGTGGGACAGATGGAAAGAAGAGCGATGTCCTGGTGCTGTCCAGTTCTATAGAGTGAGGCAGGCTGTCATTGATTGTCTTTATTAGGACAACAATATAGGTTTCTGTACATGTGTCGTTTTAATACTGCTACAAGGAGGGAGTAATATACTGAACCTGGATGCTTGTAGATTTTTGTTGACATACTAGTGTGTGAGTGCTGCAAGGACAGAGGTGACTGGAAAATCCTTGCTCTTCAGAATCTTCATGTGTCCAGGATTCTGTGCTGTTACAGGTTTGGGCTGTATCATTACCCCGGTAGGTGTACATTTCCCATATGTATTCATTATATGGTGACAATGTTGGAGCCAACAGAAAAGGAAATTATGGTAAGTATGAAAGAAGTTCTTCTATCACCTTCAAATCCTCAGCCACCTGCAATCCGTGAACAGCATCCTGATTCCATTCATCATCTCCTGGGTACTGAGATTTATTCCATCATGACTAGTCAAAGTCAGGTTTATTGCAAGTATGTATAAAATCCATGAACATAAACAAGTTTAAAATCAATAAAAATAAGTAGTATCATATGACAAAGACTGCAAATAAAAGAAATGTGCAAGGGACAATTAAATCAAAAGGAAAGAATTCAAGAATACTAAGATATCTCTATCCAAACAAACCTTTCCACTGCTAGTTCATTATGCATTCAGTGGAAACTAAAAATGTTAAATAATAGCTCATACTCATCCTCTCCTTGGTACTGAGATCTGTTCCAACATGACTACTTCCTGGTTTATCCTTCACGTCAAAGTGTTGCTGTCTTATCTGGGATTCATTGCCTTATCTATGTCTGGTCATATATTCAGGATTTGAGCATATAATCAAGATTGTGGGTTGCTGGACTTCATCCTGCTTTGAAACATATGTTAAAGAACCAAATTCTAAGCTTATCAATAGCTAGTCTCTTATTTCTAGTAGCATGGAGAGAAGACTAACCTAGTAACCTTGGTATCCCAAGAGGTTTCCCCCACACTGGGGATTTGCAGGTTCTTTTACACCACAATTTGATCTTCCATCTCTTTCAGCTACCAATTTCCTTTTGCCTTGAGAAACTTCTCCTGTTACCTCTACCAAGGATGCAGATCCAGAGTAAATACTCAAGCCAAGTAAATCAAGTACCATTAAGCAAGCACTTAAACAACTGGCACCCACATATTAAATTGAAAGGTTCCATCTGTGGTTTCATGGGGGCTATCAGACTCCACCCTCTACCCTACATAAGATGCGCGTGCGCACACACACACACACACTCAGCTTGCTTAATGTGCTTTTGCGACCTCCTCCCACCACTCTTCTTTTATTAGTGCTCTACCTCTGGTGTGAATTTTGAAGCTACCAATGTCCTTTAGCCTCAAGAAACTTCTCCTGGCACCTCTACCAAGGGTGGATTTCAAAGGAAAGACTCAAGCCAAAGTAACTCAGTATGAACCATTGTACAAGCATTTACACAATTGGCAGCCACACACTGAATCTGTAAACATGCTGAAAACACTATTTTTCACTCAAAACACTTTGAAAATTAGAGCAAACATATGTTAACCAAATAAATTTTAAACTTCATAGAACAAAAAACCTTTAGTCCTTAGCTTTTGAAGTAGCTGGAAACATCATGCAGAGCAACCACTCTCTTCAGCTGAAATTAAAGACCTACTGATGGAATATGTTCTGGGAAAAGGTTCCACCATGCCACAGTCTCTTTTTGGGTGTGGATAGGAAGGATAGGAATATAAAAAAACAGTTGCTCAATCTTTCTAAATGTGTACAACAAAGGGGGTAAGGGAAATTAAGAAAAGAATGTTTTGCACTGATAGAGGGGGAAGAGGGGAGACTTGGGGGAGTGTTTGGTATCCTTCCTCTGGAAGGGTGGGGGGTCACTGGTGGAGCAACGACAGCAATGGGTAGGGTGGTAGGCTGCAACAACTGTGGTGCACCAATCTTTCTAAAAATTGCCAGGAGTGTGGGGGGATGTTTAGTGTGTAACCACATAGAGAAACTTAGAAAGGAGATCGAGGGTCTGCAGGAGAAGCTAAGACAGGCAAGGCAGACCGAGGGTGGGGTTAGCCCAATACTGGAGGGAGGAAGGAGAGGAGATGAGGGAGGGTGATTTGAGCCAACAGTGGTGAGGAGTGGGTCAGAAGAAGGGAAGCAGAGACAAAGGGGCCCAGGCCAGGAAGAACAACTGCCGGGGAAACCAGGTCAGGAGACAAAAGACAAATGAAAGGAGGAAATAGGGACTCATGCGGGGAGGCAAAGAAGTGGCAAAAGTCATGGAGTGGAAATGAGAGAAAAACAGATTACTATGAAGAAAGATGGAGTGGGCATTTGTGAAGGGTCTTCAGAAAACAGCTTTGCACTGCTAGAGAGGAAGAAGGAGGAGGAGGGAAATGATGAAATTGGAGGAGTAATTGATAAATGCCTGGACCAAACTGGAGCAGGGGGGTGTTCTGCTGGGAGAATTGCAACAGGGGCAAAGGGAAATAATGTGCAGGAGGAAGATGAGGAGCCAGAAATGAGAGAGGGAGATGAATGGAAGTAAGCAGGGAGTAAGAGGGGTGGAATCTTAGTGCTGGGGGACTCGACACTAAGAGGAGTCAGGTGGGGTAGCAAGGGGGAGAGACATAGTTGCATTTGGGTGGAGGCCATGCCAGGAATGACAGCAGAAACGGTGGGACAATCTGTTCTGAAATATGCTAGAAAGGGTAGGGACAAGCCTCATTTAATTATACATCTTGGGACGAACGGCCTGGCTGACAAGACAGTAAATATAGCCCAGAGGAGGTTTGAGGAACTAGGACAATTATGTGAGGGGGCAGGAAGATCAGTAACTTTTTCAGAGATACTTCCAGTGCCCAAGGTAAGCACAACAAGAAAGCTGAGAATAGAGGAATTTAACAGATGGCTGAGAACCTGGTGTTGTGCTAAAGGGTATGGGCTGTTGGGGGTGGGAAGGGACCTGGGAGGACATTAGTCTCTATGCCAAGGACAGACTACACTTGAGTGAGGAGAGAAATAAAGTGCTGAAACAGAGGATGTAGGAGTACATACAGGAAGTTGGGAATTTAAACTAGGAGCAGGTGGTGGCAAATGGGCAAGAGACATGCAGAGATCACAGGTTGAGAAACCATATCATCTTACCCCCACAACAGTGAAAAAGGACAAATGGCAAGTACTATTGGTGATGCTAGTAAAGGAGGGCAGGATAGGAGAGGGGGAAGGGAGGAAGGTGGTTACCCTTAATGCTAGGAGACTTGGGAGGAAAACTGCAGAGTTACCGGTGCTCATGGCAGAGGGAGAGGTGGACACTGCAGACATCACAGAAACATGGACCACCCAATACAATGACTGGGACCTGTCTGTACCAGGGCACAGGTTATTTTGTAGGGACAGAGTGATTGGGAAAGGAAGGGGTGTGACACTATATGTGAAGGAAGGACTGAATTGTGTAAGGGAGGAAGTGGAGGAGGGTAGTACGGAGTCACTTTGGATGCAAATCCAGGATTCCAAGAATAGGATTCTCAGAATGGGAGTGGTGTATAGGCCACCATCTCAGATGGAGGAGTTAGACAGGGAACTAGCGGGACAGGTCAGGAGGACCTGCAAGGAAGGGTAGTGTGGTGATTGTGGGGACTTCAACATGCCAGGGGTGGACTGGAGTACCCAACAACCAGGAACAGAAGGAGCAGGTACTGCTGGATGCCTTCCAGGACAGCTTCCTGGTGCAAATGGTCAGTGAGCCAACCAGATTAGGGGGTACCCTTGACCTTGTGCTGGCAAATGGGGACTTTGTGAGAGAACTTACGGTGGAGGAACTGCTGTCGGGGAGTGACCACCACTCAGTATGGCTCACATTGAATATGGGCAAGGAAGGAGTGGAGTCTGGCACAAGAGTGCTGGACTTCAGGAGGGCCAACTTTTGGAGGATGGGGGAAGTGGTAAAAGGGTACCTGGCCAGAATTCAATCAAGTATGGACACTAACCAGAGGTGGGAGCTCATAAAGTTGGGGATAGTGGAGGCAACCAAAACCTGCTGCAAGGCCCAGAGCAAGAAGACTAGGGCTAAGAAACTGAACTGGATGAGCAAGGAGGTCATGGAAAAAGTAAAGAGGAAAAGAGCTGCCTTTAGGAGGTACAAGAAAACAGGGAGGGGGAGGACAGGGAAGAGTACTTGACAGAATCGAAGGAGGTGACAGGGGCAGTAAGGGGAGCCAAGGCATCTATGGAACTCAGGCTGGCACAAGGCATTAAGAAGGAGGAGAAGGACTTCTTTAGGTACATCAGGGAGAAAAGGAGCTGTAAGGACCATATAGTAAGGATTAGGAAGGAGAGGGGTTGGGTGGAAGCAGGGTGCGGTAAGGCAGAAGCACTAAATGATTACTTCTGCTCGGTATTTACTAAAGAGAAGAGTGGGGTGACACCCAAGGGGAGAGGAATGGCAGAAATGGGAGGAGGGGGTGACAGATGAGGAAATCATGGAGGGCAGAGTTCAGGAGGGTTTGAAGGCACTGAGAGTGGACAAGGCGCCAGGCCCAGATGGCATCTACCCCAGGGTACTGAAGGAACTGGCAGAGGTCCTTGCAGGACTTTTGGCAGACCTATTTAATGCCTCACTACATTCGGGGTGTGTACCTTAGGACTGGAGGATGGCTCATGTGGTGTCCCTCCACAAGAGTGGCCCCAAGGATGAACCGGGAACCTACAGACCAGTGAGCCTCACATCCATTGTGGGTAAGCTAATGGAGACTATCCTGAAGGAGAGGCTGGTGGCTCTCCTAGAGGCCAAAGGACTACAGGACAGCAGACAGCATGGCTTCATACATGGCAGATCCTGCCAAACCAACCTGGTGGAGTTTTATGACTGGGTAACTAGGCAACTGGACAGGGGCCATGCAGTGGATGTCCTGTATCCGGACTTCAGTAAGGCATTCGACTCGGTGCTGCATGGAAGGCTGGGAAGTAAGTTAGAAGGTACAGGGGCAGGTACAAAGCTGGTGAGATGGGTAGGGAACTGGCTTCAGGGAAGGCAACAAAGGGTGGTGGTGGGTGGGGAGCTCTCACCCAAGGGTAGTGACAAGCGGTGTTCCACAGGGCTCGATGTTGGGACCAGTGTTATTTGGGATATTCATTGCAGACATGTCATTGGACATCAGAGCAAGATCAGTCTGTTTGCTGATGATACCAAGGTAGGAGCGGTGCTGGATGACCTAGGGGGATGGCAGGGGTTTCAGGATGATCTGGCAAAGCTTGAAACTTGGTCAGACACCGGGCAACTGGGGTTAATGCCAAAAAGTGCAAGGTGCTGCATTTTGGGATGAAGAACCCAAGGAGGAGTTACCAGCTGGGGGGAGTGCAGCTAGCCCAGACAGAGGAGGAGAAGGATCTGGGGGTGCTCATTACAGGGTCAATGAACAACTCGGCACAATGTAGGAAGGCAGCTGCAAAGGCCAACAAAATGCTGGGTTGTATTGCAAGGGGTATATCCTCGAGGAGGGAGGAGGTGATTCTGACACTGTATAGGTCATTAGTTAGACTGCACCTGGAGTACTGCGTGCAGTACTGGTGCCCATATCTGAAGAAGGACATTAAGTTACTGGAGGGTGCAGCGCAGGGCAACAAAGATGATCAAGGGACTGGGGGACTTATCATACGAGAGGAGGCTGAGGGAGTTGAACATGTACTCTCAGGAGGAGGAGAAGAGGGACGAGGG
The DNA here is from genome assembly GCA_016271365.2 of Neoceratodus forsteri. Taxonomy (NCBI): domain Eukaryota; kingdom Metazoa; phylum Chordata; order Ceratodontiformes; family Ceratodontidae; genus Neoceratodus; species Neoceratodus forsteri. Next base: position 638,566,719 of record CM028138.1, on the reverse strand, counting down.
GGACATGATTGAAACCTTTAAGTACATGAAAGGATTAAACAAGACAGGTACAGAGGGGCTGTTCAAAGTAAGGGAGGGAGGGACACCAGGGGCCATGATATGAGACTGGAGGAGGAAGGTTCAGGAGGAGATGAGAGACACTTTTCACAGATAGGGTGGTGGCTGGGTGGAATCGTAACCTGCAAGTGGTGCCCAGTAGAACAGTGGACTGCTTCAAACGAGGATGGGACAGGACAAGGGGGAGGGTTAATGAAGGGGGAGGGTGGAAGGGAGGGGCAGCTGCAGAATAAGGGGTGCTAGCTGCACATTCAAGCAGACTTGATAGACCTCTAGGCCTTTATCTGCTGGCAAATTTCATACGTTCATATGGATTTCACTGACCATCAGAACAGCAATGGCAGAACACCACCACCTGGTGTTGTGCCAGTGCTGGGGTAAAGTGTATCTTTGCCCCTTGCTGCCCCCCACACACACACGTAAGATAACCAACTCCCAGTCAGAGCTGGTTCATGGAGTGGGCGAACACCCCAGGGGCAGCAGCATCGGGAACCCAGCAGACCATCACAGAAACTTGTCAAAAATGATGTGATGGTCTTTGCTGTTTGCCATCACTGTTGTGATATAATACCCTGGGAAACCATATTTCTTGTGGGGATTATACACAAGTTGGACTAAACTATTTTAATGCTTGTAATTAGAATACTGCATAGTGCCTGGCCTTGTGACTGCAAGGATTTCTATTATTCTCAGTCAACTTCCTTAAGTGTAAGATTAATTTGATATTATAACTGATAGTGTTTTATTTAAATGAAGGAGTGAGGATCATCAGAGTAATATACTTAATGTCTCTCTCTCTGTTTTCACTTCCAGATTTCAAGAGATACAGGGTTCAGTTGACAAGAATTGCATCAGTCTTGAAAAGGATGCAAAAAAGCTCAAACCATCTAACTGCCATAATGAGCATTACTGGATCTGTGAAAGGAATGCTACACTGTTCGACAATGTGAAATGAACATGACCGGCTTGAAATGTCTGACCTAAACAGAGTTCACTGAAGTTCTAAAAGATCTCCTGGAATGACTTCCATGATGCTTTGGACATGTACGGAACCTAGAAGATAAGAAATGGCCTTTGAAATATGTAAACATCTTTCAGAACAACTGATCTAAACAATAACACCTACCGTATTTTGAAAAATAAAAATGCACATCATATAATGAATAATATACAGAGCAATTGTAGATTACTAGTGATATTTTTTTTTTTTGCAATTTATTTAACCAGCATAACCCAGCTGAGATGACATATTTCATTTTGAGTGGGTTCCCTGCTTTTACCAAGTTTGACAGCTGGGCGGACTGCAGCACCAGGAGGATAACGGACTTGCTCAGTGTCTGACAGTGAGTAAGTGGCTCTTGTAGGCTTTGAACCTGTCTCTCTATATTCCTAGGACTGTTCTGTCAAAACAATACTGCCCCCTCTAATAATTAGTATGCAAATTTATGCCAATGATTTGTTTCAAAGAGTTTTGAAAACAAGGACCTTTAAAATAATGCTGGGTTTCTAACTAGAGCTGAACAGATTTACCCATCCTTTTTGATATTTTGCCACAGATCATAATGAGAAGAATGCTTTAGCATGTTTCATTGCATACTACACTCTAACCAAAGAGGCTCAGAACCTGCAGCTTAATATATATTGGAACCTGACTTGAAATCTTGCTTTTTTTCATTCAGTTTGTTCCATTGTTTTTCTTTTTCTGTAAAGAGTTATTTGTTTATTTTTCCTAAAGCTTATTAAAATGTGTGTTCATTTAATAATCATCATAAGTATTTCAAAGCTCTGAAGACTATTGTCCATTTTGCTCACCATAAGTTCACATATAGCCCAAGATGTTATTACAACTCAAATAAGTATCTAGACATATCTTAAATGTATTCATGTTGCTACTGGCAGCTACCCGCGATTGGAAGTTCATTCCATATCTTGGTTACTCTTACTGAGAACCACATCCTTCTTTTCTTTGTTCTACAGTGATCACTCATCAACTGTAGTGGACGTGCCCTGGTCTTGTATACTTGCTCCCTAAATACAAGGACTATTTGTTCCCATAATAGCATATCATCAAATGCTCTATATATCATGCATATTTCTCCTCTCAACCTATGATACTCCAGGGGATGCAGGCCTAGTTTCATAAGCCTATTATTATAATCTAATCCTCTAACCTCATTTATCCTTCTAGTAGCCCTCCTCTGTACTCCCTCAATCGCCTTTATAACACCCTTATCACCTGGTGCCCAAAACTGTGCACAGTACTCCAAATGGGGCCTCACCAATGATGTGTACAGGGGCAGCATCACTTCCCTGCTCCTACATTTGATATGTGTGTTTATACAATGCAATATACCACTTGCCTTCTTTATAACTTTTTTGACAGTGTAAGTTAGGGCTCAGGTCGTTTTTTGACTGTAACACCTAGATCTTTCTCATCTTCTACTGTTTCCAATACCCTCCCACCCAACACGTAGTGAACTTGTAAATTGTTTTTTTCCCAAAATGTATAACCGTGCATTTATTGGTGTAAAAAGTGAGCTTCTTAGTATTTGCCCAGCATTCCAGTTCGTTTAAAGTGCTTTGTAAAATTTTACCATCTTCTTGATTGTTTACTATATATTCAATGCGGGTATCATCTGCAAATTTAGACAACCATATCCCTGATGATGTATTTAACGATGAAATGTAAATATTAAAGAGACAGGGGCCAAGCACTGATCCCTGGGGCACCCCACCAGTCACCTCCTCCCATCCAGAGCATGAACATTTTATACATACTCGCTGTTTCTTATCAGATAGCCAACACGCAACCCACTTAGTGATCTTTCCACTTACTCCCTGATCAATTAGGGCATCTATAAGTTCCCCATGCAGGACCTTGTCAAAGGCCTTGGAGAAATCCAAAAAGATAACATCCACAGCATCTCGATTGTCCAGGGCTTTGCTAACTTTACCGTAAAAGTCCAACAGGTTAGTTAGGCATGATCTTCCCTTTGTAAACCCATGCTGAGTTGTATCAGTGTTACCAACCAGGAGTTCCCCAATATAGTCTTTAACAATACCCTCCAATATCTTGCCCAGGACAGACATCAGATTGATTGGTCTATACTTAGTAACTTCTTGTCTTGATCCCTTCTTAAAAACTGGTACTGCTGTAGCTTGTCTCCACACCTCTGGAACTTGTCCTTCATTAATAGATTTGGAGAACAATGCTATAACAGGGCCTGTCAGAGGTTCTGCTAATTCTCTAAGAATTCGTGGATGTAGGCCATCTGGTCCTAGTGCTTTGTTAGGGTCAAGTCTTTGTAATAATTCCCTCACCTTTGTTGCTTCTACTGTAAACTCTCCTTCTTTAGTTTGATCTATATGATCTTTTTTGGCAAATGTTTTGGTATTAAAAACAGAGGAAAATACTGATTACATTCTTCAGCCATTTGTGCATTGTCTGTTATTATAGTCCCTCCTTGTTTTTTTATCAGGCCAATAGTGGTCACACCCCTCTTTTCTTATTTATATACTCATAAAAGGATTTGTAATTATCCTTAACCCTACTTGCCAGATCCATCTCATACTTAATCTTTGCACTCTTGATGCTCATTTTAGATTTTTTTAGGCATCGTTTATAGTTTTCCCAGCATTTCTGAGTGCCACTGTGCCGTGCCCTTATAAATGCTTTATTCTTTTTATTTATGTATTTCCTCACTGTTGCATTCATCCATGGGGTTCTGCATTTTTTTTTTGCCTTGTCATATTTCTTAATTAAAGGTGTATGTACCTTGATTACTGTGGAAAGTTTATTATTAAATACATGCCACATACTTGGTATGGATTGGTTATTAAAAGCAGTTACCCAAGCCCAGTTAGCCATATCATTTTTCATACCCTCAAAGTTGGCTTTATTAAAGTTACGTATAGCTGTACTACCAGTTATACAACCCAAGTTTCCCTTATAACTAAATCCAACCATAGAATGGTCACTAGAACTTAGAGGTGGCATAATTTTACAGTCCAGAATATTACTTCCCAAATTGCTCAGGACCAAGTCTAATATATGGTCGCCCCATAGTAAGGTATATCAGGCTATGGATCATTGTGGAATTTTCCCACTTTGTGGGTGGTTTAAGACAGTCATCTTATGAATTGTACTACTCCACTCAATATGTAGGTGAATCCCACAGTGACCCACACCCAGTTGTACCTTGTTGCTTAAATGTGACCTTACATACTTGAAATACTATCCCAGTGGTCTGCCAGTCTGCAAATAACAGAGAAAAAACTGTCATTTCAAGACAAGCTCTTTTAAGTGAGATGGTATTTTATTAATTTATTTTTTGACTAGGAAAAGAGGGCCCGAAATACTTTCTATTTTCAGCCTCATCCTTGGGGAAGGAGGATGCAGATGCCAAATGACTGATAACTGAACTTGGGTAAACTGTTAGTGGTTCTTAGTGAAGGGGGTAAATTTGGTGAGGACATTAGGGAAATTCCTTTACACTTATAGAAAACATTTTACTACTCCATCACTCAGCTATTTTCTATTTCATGAACACAATCTCCATCCCTCTCTATTCCTTTTTTATTTCAATGTTTTTATTGGTATACATATACGTGACATACTTGAGTAAATCTCTGTCCCATTTGTTATGCAGGTGGAGTTAAAAGCAAGGATATTGTTGTCCCTTCCTTTCCTAACAATTGTCTGTCTCTTTCTTGTCTGATTGTGCAGGCAGACATTTCTTGTAGGATCTAACAAATGGCCAGTCTGATGGTCCCGTAATTTCAGAGGAACATTTAATTTGATGGCAGATTTATTTATGTCTTTGATAACCAGGTGAGTGCACTGATCAAAAGGACAATTTTCAGGCAGGACCCAAGTCATGATATGGCACATTAAGCAATACAGGTGTGGAGAATGATATTAAATACAGGCCTCAACATGAGATGCAGGAAATTATGGAACAAAGGGACATTACATAAAATGCAATTACATAAGATACAAGGTGCTGAAATGGGCCAGCACAATTCAGAAATACATTGTCACAGGCTAGGCAACAAGCTGAAATACAAGTCACAAAATACAGTGACTAAATATAATTCTGAGATATGATACATAAAGTGCAAAATGCATTCAGGTACACTAATAGTGTACAGGTCAAGAAGCAGATTGGAACTAGAAAATCAAGTACAACACTTCCCTTTAGCAAATAGTACTGACTTAGAGGGGAGGCACCCAGCTAAGGACCGCTTGGCCCACCTAGTTTGCACATCTTAAAACAGCAGGATACAGAGTTTGAATTGGCAGGCAAAAACATATTATATAATCAGGGCAATGTTTTTCCAGGAAGACTCAGATGGAGGATTTTTTGTTGTTTGTACTGCTTTTATGAAGAGCTACCCTGTTCAATTTTATTTTTCCAATTTTTGCATTGTCTTTATGAAGAGCTATCCTGTACAAGTTTTTTCCTTCTTTATTATTGAGATTTGAGAATAATAATAAAATGCTTCTTGCAAATGTTATAACTTCTCCTGGTCTGCCTATCCTTTTTGATCTATACCACTATGACAATATGAATGCTGTATACTATATTTTGTGATGTCTTTGTATATATGATGTAAATGTGACTACCTAAAACAAAATAGCAAGTAATAAAACCTACAACAAGGCAACCAGAATGTTGAGGTGTACTGGAAGGATTGTTGATTGCAGAAGGAAAAAGGTAATCCTACCTCTCTACAGATTACTGGTGAGACCCACCTGGAATACAGTGTCCAGTTCTGAAGTTATCACCTAAGGAAAGGCAAAGACAGGCTGGAGACAGTGCAGCATAGAGTAGTCAAAATCACTCAGGCCAACAGGGTAGATTCTATAAGGATTGTCAGGACACTAAGCATTACTCGCTGGAGGTCAGAAGGGGAAAGGAGAAACATGATAGAGACATTCAACTTCTTGACAAGAATAAACAAAGCAAACTTCAAGGAACAGTTAAGCAGAAATGGTGTGTCAAACATTTGGGGGCATAAATGTAAGCTGGTAGGGGTTGAGAGCCAGGAGGGATGATAAAAAGTTTTACTTTATTGAGAGAGAGTGGTTTAGCCATGGAACAGATTACTGGCAGAGGTGGTGGGCAGAAAAGAAACATTAATTGGTTCAAGCCTGACTGGGACAGAGCAAAGGGCTTAGTAGCTACTTGGGGTAGCAGTAAAACAGGGAGGATGTGAGGGTGAAAATACCATCTAGAAAATAAGTTATGGAGTGCAGTAGTATAAAACTGGGCAGACTAGATGGACCAATTGTATTTTTCTGCCAACATTGTCTATGTTTCTATTTTTCTAAATGCTTGTAGTTTTATTTTCATGGTTTAACATTTTTGTTCAGTATTTTTATTTTAATAAAAATTACCTACACTTTTTTGAGAAGTGCCAGCCTGGGAGATCTTTAATGTCCACCTGGAAACCCAACAGAACAAGATCTCATTTTAATGTCCCATGTAAAATATAGCTCCTCAAACAGCACAGTGTCCACAGACACCATACTGGCTTTGATATGGTCACATTTAACCAAAGGAAGAGTGCCCCTGGACAGATATCAACACCGCTTCCTACAGTACTTGGTGTTTCTTGGAGGTCTCCCATCCAACTACTGACCAGGTCTGACCCTGCTTAGCTTTTGTGATATGATGAAATCAGGCTCCAAGGTGACAAGGCTCTTTATAAAGCATAGCTAGACTCCCAATCTCAGTTGCCCTTTTTAGGGCTGATCTGCACAGACCAGTTCCTATTGTGAGTATAGTCAGGAAGTGTTCTGTACCTCCCCCATTGTAGTTTACAGGGAGCCTGGACCTAGGCTAGAAAACAAATGTACCACATTGCTTGCTGTTGGCTGGCACTGTTGTGTGTCACCATTTGTAAGGCTGCTATCAGTTATAGTGTGAAGAGTGCATGACAGTGTTATGAGCAAGTAACAAACCCCTTGAGAATGTGCATTGCTAAGTGGTAATGTTCTCCACAGCACACATTCTGGAAAGGTTCACCACTCCTTCACAAGCACTGTTCACCACATAATGCTACCAGGATGTTGCAAACAAAACAAGTTAAACAAAAAATTGTGCTGTGTTGACCTTATGCACAATCAAGTTCAACACAGCAAATTAAGGTTCAAAAAATTGCAACATGCAGGACAGTACAACTATTACACTCCATATGATGAACCATTACAACTGGAATTTAATGAAAAAAAGTACAGAATCATGCATATGGTGTGCTCTGTGTTAGAACCCAAGAACTGAGTAAAAGCAAGAGGAAGTAAAGGTCACAGTTCTGGAAGAGGAAAATGGCCTGGGTGTAGCTATAACAAGTAACCTGAAGTGCTCATTGAAATATAAAAGAACAGTGGTTAAGGCAAATACATGAGATGCATATCAAGGGGTTTCGCCAGAAGATCCTGCTACTGTACAGATCTCTGGTACATCTGTACCTAGAATACTTTGTGCAGTATAGGAGTCTCTACCTAAAAAAAGGATGTGAAACAGCTTGCATCAGTGCACAGAAGGGCTATAAAATGATACAGGGTCAGCATGATCTCCTGTATGAAGAAAGGCTGAGAAATATTTTATTTATTTTATAAAGGTGTTTATCCTCCTGTGCTGACCAGGCATCTCATCAACCTTGTTTCTACGATTGTCGCGCGCTAGCCACCAACTGTAATGGCTGCTTAATTTACGGGAGGTACAAGTCGTGGCATTCAATCCTTCTCTTAACACTTTCAAACCTGGGTATCAGCAGTCAAAAACTAATTAAAACAGCATCGGAAGGATAGAAGAACATCCCTGTGTGATTTCAGGTCAATCGCTTGGTTAAAAAGTCTAATTTCCTCACAGTGAGTCATTTTGCCTTACACCACAAATTTACACTAACGCGCGCTGCAATGTCAGCTTCAAATTTCAGTGCTCATGCAGGGAATAGAAACGAATATATAACGGAGGACAGAAGTGATGATATGAATAATATTAAAGAAATGTTACATGGAATTACATTAAGTCAAAAGGAAATAAAACACGATATTGCTGGGCTTAAAGTAGTGGTAGACATGATTAAATCAAATTCAGATAAGTTTAATGAAAGACTATCTGAGGTCGAAGAAAGGGTGGTAGCAGTTGAAGATTTTGTATTTAAACTGGGCACTGATTCAGATACGTTTCAACATCAAATTACGCTCCTATGGCAAAAAGTTGATGACCTCGAAAACAGAGGCCGGAGAAACAACATCAGAATTCTGTGTGTGCCTGAGGGAGTCGAAGGTCCACAAATGTCTAAGTTTTTGCAAAACTTTATCCCAGAAGTCCTACAATATAACCCAGGTTGGCCTTTAGAAATTGAGAGGGCTCATAGGACTCTTTCTCCTAAGCCAAAGGCAGGACTCTCTCCAAGACCTATAGTGGCATATTTCTAAGGTTCTCTGTAAAAGAAGAGATTTTAAACATTGCAAGAGAGCAGAGGTCACTTTCGTGGAACGGGAACCATATTTCCTTCTATCAGGACTATTCTGCTGAGGTTGTGTCCCAGAGAAAAGCATTTACAGATGTCAGGAAAAGTTTACAAAAATTAGGCCTCTCCTACAGAATTAAATACCCTGCTATCTTAATTGTGTCAGCTAATGGGTTGTCACACACATTCAAATCACCTGATGAGGCAAGTGTATTTGTGAATAACTGGTCTAAGAAATGTAACAGTTTTCAACAGTCTGACTCTCACTTTGAAAATGCTAATAGTTCTAGCCCACAACAGCCACGAGTCTCCAGAGCAACGCTATCATCATCAGAACCCCCGACATCCTAGGAATTCTAAGAAGTCAAGCATTATCAAACATCCAGTTGTGATGCCTGAAGCTTCCCAGGTTAGATAACAGTCTGTGAATCAGAAGTGTAAAGGTCTTCTGTCCAGAAATCGCCGCGCATCCACAAGGTTTGTGACAAAAAGCAATCCTGATAAAATCTCGACTTCTAATCACTATGCCTCGCGTCAATCGCGAAAAATCACTCATCAGTGGGTGATCCGGCGCTCAATCAGCTAGATGGTTCCCAATTGGATGAGAGTCCAGATGACCCTGAATGCTGGGGTGCTCCATACTACCCAGATGATCCATGATGCTTTTTTTAAAGAGATAGTTATCAGATTTCATTTGCAGAGCTTATCCTTATGTGAGGTAAAATTCATTTTGCCAGTGACACTTACTGTGACACCTAATGTTTGCTACAGTTTCCGAGAGCTGATTCATTAACTTTGGAATGCAAATAGGTGGTTGAGCAGATATCTCCATGATTCCTAGATCATTTCAGTCAGCTGGAGAAGGGAAAGTAAATGTTTTTTTTTTTTTTAAGAAACTTATAAGGACAGTCTCTTTCATATAGTTACTGATACTTTTTTTTTTCTTCCAACAAGTTCTATGTTCTGTTTTCTCAGTTCCTACTATTTCTTTGTTATTAATGACAGTATATTATGACCTCTCTTTTCTGCACTCAGGCAATGATCATATGTATGTGTGTGTGTGTGTATATATATATATATATATATTCATAAGAGAGAGACAGACAAACTTCTAGATACTTAAGGCTTCTAGACTGTTAAATGAGTTTGGCAGTTGCAATGCAGTTAATCAGCCTGTTCTGTCAATGGGAAGAGGTGTATTTATAAATGACCTTATGTCCCCCCCTTTTTTTTTTATTAAATGTCCTAACACTCTCTGGGCCAGATATTCAAAGGGTAGCACTGGGCGCAAATCCGTTGCGCTGGATTAGCACCGAATTTGCCCCCGACAGCAATATTCAAAAGGACATTTAGCGTCAGCGCTAGGTGTTAGCACCGATGCTAAATCATAATGTATGCAGGGAAGGGACTGAGGGGATGGGACCTGACAGCCTGCGCAACAGCATATTGAAAGGTATAGCGCCGCACTACAGGCATTAGCGCAACCTGTAGCACGGCACTAACTACCACCAAAAAAAGGCTGGCTGTAATGCGGAGGTGCCCCCCATGAGGTACATCCCCCCCTTGACCACAACATATGATGTATCCCTGGTAGTCTAGTGGTCTCCCCCAAGCACCGCTCTGACCACAGTTAAATAAAACATTGCGTAATTCCCTGGTAGTCTACTGGTCCCCCCTCAGTATCGCTCCCGACCATGGTTGCCAAATTATTCATCTTATTTCCCTGGTAGTCTAGTGGTCCCCCCACAAGCACTGCTCTGACCATGGTTAAAATAAATGTCACCTAATTCCCTGGTAGTCTAGTGGTCCCCTCCCAAGCACCGCTCCGACCATGGTTAAAATAAATGTCGCCTAATTCCCTGGTAGTCTAGTGGTCCCCCCCAAGCACCGCTCCAACCACGGTTAAAATAAATGTCGCCTAATTCCCTGGTAGTCTAGTGGTCCCCCCCAAGCACTGCTCCTGACCCATGGCCTGCAGCATCCAGCCTGTACTTCCATTCCGACCAAAAGGGTGAGCTTTGTGCTCCATGCAGTAGCACCGGGCAAACTGTATGGTAATGTATACAATAACTCATTTTCCTTGGTAGTTTAGTGGTCCCCCCGCCCAGTGACAACCCACCCATCATAGATCCCAGAATGGGAATGGCGACGGCTCAGCCCTCCTCTTACCACCATGGCCAGCCACCCGACTGAGGTAGGAAGAGCTTGGTGGTGAGAGGAGGGCTGAGCCGGCCGCCAGCTCCATTCTGGGGATCTGTATGGATGGGTGGTTGTCACTGGGGTGGGGGACCACTAGACTACCAGGGAAATGAGTTATTGCATTTTACATGGGTCGGAGCAGTGCTTGGGGGGCCACTAGACTACCAGGGAAAATTACTTTTATATTTTACAAGTCGGGAGCAGTGCTTGGGGCCACTAGACTACCAGGAAAATTACTTTTGTATTTTATGATGGGTTAGGAGCGGTGCTTGGGGGGGCCACTAGACTACCAGGGAGTGGTAACAACACAGGTGGAAACAGGTACCAGATGGCTGTGAAGGGCTGCCTGGCCCAGCCTGTCTGCCCAAGTCCCTATATGTTGGCTGGCTGTGCTACAGCCCAGTGACCCTACACAGCTGACAACCCACCCCCATCCCCAGCAGGTTTGCCTTATGCCTGCCCCATGCAATACATGTGTTCCAACACACACCTGCTGTGGGCTGCCTCTGTTGGTGTGGAGGGGGCATCATCCAAGGCATGTGTGCTGGTGTGTGTGTATATAGCTCTATATATATATATATATATATATATATATATATATATATATATATATAGCATGTGTTTCTGTATTAATCTATAGTTATAGATCGCTACGGATCTATATATCTCATTATGTACTGCTTGCAGTGCTACATAGCTATGTTGTATGCACTGCTGGTACCTGCCAGCACACAGTTCCTGCTGCTGCCAGCTTGTACATCCATTCTGACCAACAGGGATGCTGTGGGCATGCCTTGGCCTGCAGCATCCAGCCTGTACTTCATTCTGACTAAAAGGGTGAGCTTTGTGCTCCATGTAGTACTGGCAAACTGTATGGTAATGTATGCTAAGCAGCACCTAATGAGATGCAAATATACCTGTTTGCCCATGGATTACCTAAGTAGGCTCATTTTGCATGGGAGCTTGAATATAGCTCCTCTTTGCCCTGGGCTAACCAGTTTGCACTGGCTAATGTGTTAGCAACTGTGCAATCGGGTTAACCCCTAGGCAAACCTTACTCAGCATAGCACAGTTCTGCAGTGTGTGGCTCACATTATTGTTTGCAGTCATACCTCTCAACTGTCCCTGATTTTCAGGGACATCCCTGATTTTACCTCACAATTTTACTCTGTCCCTCCAAAAAATTGTGTTTCTGTGACCAAACAGTAGGGGTTGTAAGCATAAACTAATGTCAAACATTAATGTTACAGACATGTTCTTCCTTAGAAAATACATTTTACACTAAACCACTTATTCTGCCAGCTTCCTGAGGGGATATCACCAATTTTTCAGATGTGTCCCTGATTTTTTACGTCTTGTCCCTGATTTATGAGGCAGGGGGTTGAGAGGTGTGTTTGCAGTAGATGTGAGACATCTCTGCAATCACAATGTTGTACACCTGCAACACTGGCTTGCTACAGCGCCTAATGAGCTGCACTTGCAGTTTGCACTTCCCTGTTGCTATATTCAGTGCTGTCTTATTCCTGGGCTATTTTTGCCCTGCACTCCCAAACCAGTTTGCCCGACTTCCTTAGACTGCTATATTCAGCAGGATTAGCACCGGACTATTTCCTTTTGAATATAGCTTGCTTTGTGCTCCGGGCTTAGTTTGCCCGCTGGGCAGTGCTAATTTGGCCCCGGGGCAAAGTTTTGAATATCTGGCCCCCTATGTTTTTACTCTTTTCTCTTTGGTATTCAGAGGCTGGCCAAATGTTGTCATTGCTTGCAAGAATCGATGGGAGAAGCAGCAATAGTTCTGGTATTCAAGGGGTTTGGATATAATTGGATCTTACACATCATGAGCTTGCACATTTCCAAATGGCTCAAGCTGAAGGAGTTATTGCTGTGTGTGAACACTCATTGATGTACACAATTCAACCTTTAAATACTCTAAGCCAGTACAGGTTCTCAACTATTGCCATTGTCTTCTCTGGTATTTGCAGTGAAGGTCACTAAATAAGATAGACTACCAAGCCTCTAACAGTTCTCTCTTTTTTTTTTTTGCTCTTTACCACCTACCTATTCCATTCTATATTCTGTATAAGTTGTAATTAATCTGATCCTGAGGATGGATGGTGCATTTTTACTGCTTGTTGCTAATATGGGTTTCTAATCCTTAATGCTGCACTCGTTCGGTCTGAAGAAAGCTTTACCTTATTAGGAAGTTTTGTCTTATTAGAATTTTTCTAGGTTAATTATATATATATATATATATATATATATATATATATTCAATATTTAGTCGGGTGACAGGAGCTTATGACCCGAGTCCTTGGGTTAACCAGACTATCAATTATAGCTCTGTGATAATGTTTAGTCTCTATTTATTAATACTACTTTTGTTATTTCATAAAATTAGTGTACTTTTTAGTTTTAACTTTTTCAGGTTATTTAGGAATGTTGGGATTCATGGTGTTGGCATAATTCTGCATGGTCATATATGCCAACTTTTCCCAAGTTGTATTGTTAAGGTTATTGCTTTTTGTAAGGTGGGGGATGGGGATTACCTCACTCAAGTGTTGTGCGACTATACTACACTATCCATTTCTAGCTTAATCAGAAGGCTATACTTTCATACAGCTGACAGTAAGGCATTTTTTTCTTATATGAATAGTTTTACATATAGCTCGTACTCAGATCTTATATGGCTTAATTTTAGGATATTCTAGATTTTATATTATACAGCTGTTCATATGACACTTGTTAAATTAGATTGCTAAGTCAACGAAAATGGGGGATAGCAAAGTGAGCATCAAATGTGTTTCTTGGAATGTAAAGGGGTTAGGATCCCCTATTAAAAGGAAGAAAATATTATCTCACCTCTTTAAACTAAAATCAGATATTGCACTTTTGCAGGAGACACATTTACTACCTGATGAGGCCTTAAAGCTTAAACGTTCCTGGGTAGGTGAAGTTTTCCATAATTCGGTTAGTAAGAAACAAAAAGGATTAGTTATTCTTATAAAAAAAAGTTAATTTTATCATAATTTCACATCAAATAGATCCTAATGGTAGATGGCAAATTTTGGAAGGCTCTGTGGATGGCACAGACATTGTTATATGCAATGTCTATGCACCTAATGGTGAGTCCAGTGCCTTTTTTAGAGACTTCTTTGAAGTAGTTAGTAAGTTAACCTGCAGAAATATTGTGATTGGTGGAGATATGAACATTGCCCTCAATCATTTACTAGATAAAAGTAATTCACCTAGTAGGATAACCAACTCAAAGGCTAGGAATATCATAAAGGATAGGATGAAAGACTTAGGTTTATCTGATGCATGGAGAATGATGTATCCAGACAGTAGAGATTACTCTTTTTTTTTTTCAAATAGACATGGTACTTACAGCAGGATAGACCTGTTCCTTTTATCCGGAAACCTGTTAAACTGTATGATGAAGGCCGACATAGGCATAACAGCGATCTCAGACCACGCCCCAATTTCTGTCATCCTTCAATTAGATCCCAGCAATACAAAACCTTTCCACTGGTGGTTTAATTGCTCATTGTTAAGGGATAGTGATTTTCAGCCCTGGTTGGTAAATGAAACGCAACCGTTTTTTGATATTAATGATAACAATGAGACATCCTATGCTATAATTTGGGAGGCCTACAAGGCTTTTATCAGAGGCAGAATTCTTAGCTATTCAGCGTACAAAAAGAAAGAAATGGAGAAATATTTGGCAAGTAACAAGAAAGAGTTGGAAGATTTAGAGAAGATACATAAAAATCATAAAGGGGATGGTTGGAGTATTCTAAGGAAAATAATATTGTTAAGATATGAAATAAATAAGATTCATACAAGTAAAGCTGAATTTGCTTTGTTTAGGACGCAACAAAATTATTGGGAATCAGGGGAGAAAGCTGGTAGATTATTGGCCTATAGACTTAAGCAAGTTCAAAATAGAAACAACATACACAGCATAATGAATAAAGCCAGAAACACGTTTACCAGAAACAAGGATATTAACTATTTCTTTCAGCAATTCTACAAGAATCCAAATAAATCCAATGGGTTGGATAACCTAGACTCAACTGACAAATTTATACTTAAAGCTAATTTACCCTTGGTTTCAAAGTCAGATCAACAGAGCCTTGATAAGGCTATTTCAGTTAATGAGATTAATGATGTTATTTTGGGCATACCCAAATATAAAGCTCCCGGATCAGATGGCCTGCCAGCTGAATTTTACTCTCTGCTGAAAGATGAAATTAGTCCAATACTACTCAAAGTATTCTCTGAAGCAGAGGATATTAAATCCCTACCACCAACAATGTCAGAGGCAATTATCATAGTTATGCTGAAGAAAGGGAAGGACTCCTTGGACCCTGCCAGCTATTGCCCTATTTCCTTGTTAAATATCGATTATAAGATTTGGGCCAAAATTATTGCAAATAGATTGCAAAACATTCTCAATAAATACATTCATGGAGACCAAGTTGGTTTATTAAAGGAGGGAGGCTTTGAAAATGTTAGAAGAATCTCTCTACTATATGGTTGCTCCCCAATTACAAGATGAGTCTGTTTTGTTATCATTAGACACACATAAAGCTTTTGACTCCATAGAATGGAATTATCTATATAGAGTATTAAAGGCCTTTGGAATGGGAGATAAATTCACAGATAAAGTAGCCACTATGTATCAATCCCTCTACTGCGAGAATCTGTACTAACGGTGCTTCTCCGAATCATTTTCATTAGAAAGAGGTACTAGACAGGGTTGCCCCCTTTCACCATAACTTTTTATTTTAGCTTTGGAGCCCTTATTATGTATTATTAGGGAAAACAGAAACATCTCTGGGATTAGAATAGGCAAGTTGGAACATAAGGTTGTAGCATACGCTGATGACTTACTGTTATCTATATCCAATCCATATAGATCTCTTCCACTCATAATGGAGCTTCTGGAAGAATTCAGACTACTGTCCATCCTCTCAATTAATTGGTCTAAATCTGAAATGCTCCCTTTGAAGGGTAATAAACAAAATCTCAAGAACTTATGTCTGGAGAATGCATTGTTATGGCAGGAGGAATACATTACCTATTTAGGAGTAAAAGTTTCTAACAGGCTAGACTTATTAGTTCATATTAATGTGAAAATTATTGTAGAAGACATGAAGTTACAACTAGAGAAATGGGCCAAACTAAACTTGTCATTATTGGGTAAAGTTAACTCCTTGAAAATGATCCTGATGCCAAAGATTCTTTACCTCTTTAATGCCATGCCAATGCATATCCAGTCATTTTGGTTTAAGAAAATGGATTATCTGATTAGGAATTTTCTTTAGGAAGGTAAGCAAGCTAGGATTAGTTTGCCTAAACTAAAAAATTGGCAACAAGGGGCATGGGGCTACAGATTTCAACAATACCAACAAGCCTTTTTATTTAGACAGGCTAGCTATTGGTTCACATTGTTTGACAATAGTCCTAGTGGGTCCAATATGAACAATCCTGTGTTTACCCTCATTCTCTTTACCATATAGTTATGGGCATTTACCCAAATTCTATTAAATCCCATCCTTACTTAAAAGCTTCAACCAACTCCATAAATGCTTATATTAAATTACTTTTGGCTACCTCTGCAGTGCTGAAATATACTCCATTATGGAGGAACCCGCATATTAGATTTGGAGATAAGGTACTTACTAACAGCACCTGGGGAAAAAAAGGTATATTTTTATTAAAAGATATAACTGATCCTCACACAGGTATCCTTAGATATTTTACTGAGTTAAGACAGATTTATGGATTGCCTTATACCCAATTTCACTCCTATCTACAAATTCAGGATTCTCTAAGAAGCATTTTAGACAACAATTTAGCTTTTCCCATTTCCAAAGACTTTGATAGCCTATTAGCAATGGCTAATATCAAGGGAGGAGCAGGCAAATTATATAGGTTTTCAATCAAATCTAGGCCAGATCTTACTATGGCATCAAAAAAATGATGGGAAACTTATCTAGGGTACTATATCCCCACCCAGACATGGGACTCAGTTTGGAACAATGCCTATAAATTTAGTATGGATTTACAGAGTAAGCTGATCCAATTTAAGTTATTACATAATTGGTACTACACTCCAGAAAAAAATGTACAATCAAGGGTTATTTATGTACAGTAATTGTTGGAGATGTAATGCTACAGGTGCTAATTTATTCCACATGATATGGGATTGCCCATCAATAAGGTTGGCCTGGACTATTATTTGGAAAGCAACTCAACAAATTCTGCAACATAATTTCCCTTTTGACCCTGATAAATTTATAATAGGTGACTATAACTTGCTCTCTGATATGCCCACACCTGGAAAAAAATGGTTGGCTATAGCCTCATTGTGTTTCAAATGATTGATCCTTAGTCATTGGAAAGATAATCAAGCCCCTACATTGAATGAATGGGCTAGGGTTGATCACTAAAGTAGTTGTTAATGAATACATCAGTCATTGTCAAGCTAGAACTTGTTGCAAATACAATGAAATATGGACCCCTTTCTTATCTTGGTTAGATCCCCCTTAGAATCATTAGGTTGAGACAGATAGATATACCGATAGACTTAAAAATTGTTCTTTTGTATACAACTTTGCTTGTTATTAGGAATATTTTAAGTCTTAGACTAGGATAACATTCTAGGTTATATAAAGACAGAAGAAGAAACTTTATTATATATTGTTATATATTTGTGGATGTATCTATGTGTTCATTTCATTGTAATATATGACCTTTTGTACAATGTATGTACTGAAAATCTTAGTAAAAAATGTTATTAAAAAAACCCTTTTCTACATGACAGTGGCATGCCAACTGCCTTTCTACTTATTGTTTTTTCCCCTGTTGATCCCCCCACCCAGTGGGGCAAGGAGGGAGGGCTGTCCTGCCCAGGAAACTCTCATCCAGATGCCCCACTTGAACATCAGAGAGGCAGGGCAAGCAGTGACATGTTGGGCAGGGCTTCATGTAGCCCAGTCCATTCCATTTTCCCCTAGTTTTTCTCCCTCCAAAGGCTATGGGAAACATGGAGGCTGCAAGTGCATGGAGGTGTGCATGTGCTCTAGCACTGCCAACCCTTCCATCCACCCAACTCATGTCAGCATCCAGAGCAAAGGTGCTACCACCTGGCCTCCCCCTGGTAGAGCCAATTGCCAGGAGAGCTGACCACCTTATTTCAGGAGAGGAGAGGAGAGCTGCCAGGTGGCTGCCCAGTCCTCGATCATCCCCCCAGCTGACCAGAGCAATCCAAGCTCATTACCAAACTTGGGTCACCAGCATGGCAAGAGGTGAGATGCTGCCAGTATCTCAGCCCTCTGCACCATTGGGCAGGCAAGGCTGAGGTACAGTATCATAACATGTACTCACACACGGAGAGGAGAGAGCAGGGGAACATGATAGAAACTTTCAAGTTCATCAAAAGCATTAACAAGGTTGAATTAAACAATCTCCTTAAGTGATAATAAGTGCAGAAGGGAACACAGTTCCAAACTTGCACGTGTAAGGTTCAAGAAAGAGGTAAGAAGATATCAGATTGAGACTGAGATCCAAGATGGCTGCCTGAGGGTGCAGTGTGCTGGAGCAAGCTCAAGCACCTCTTCTTCTTATAACTACTTGTAACTCACAATTGCACTAAAAAAACTAACTATAATAGCTCACTTTATACCTGCATACAAGGAGAAACAACTGGGTAAATTTACTATGGACAAGACATAGATGAAAGTTATTGCCTACCTAGAACAATCCCACAGCAGGTCAGAGCTCCGGTATATCAAAATCATTGCACAAAACAAAGCAGCTGAGTGAACCCAATGCTATTCTGAAGTGCTTCAGAGCTTCAAAAATAAAAGAGCCACAGAATATCCAGGACAGCACTCTACTGGGGATGCAGGTGCAACAGCATTAAGTTCCTCTTCATTAGGCACACAACTTCAACAAAGGACTCTTCAGTTTCTACCAATCATGGACAATTATTTACTACAGGATTCATTATAGAGAATGAGCGTGCCAGGGACTGCTTTCATTCACAATATAGAGTGGCTGTTTACTCTTTTGTTCAGTTCCTTTTAGGGGATCGGTTCGAGGACTGAGTAGGAGATACTCACATCTGCAATTGTGGAGAAGTTGCAGGCAGCAGGACCATTTCACTTGTTTCATTTTATAAAAGGTATGCCATCCATGTCATTCAGCTACACAGTCTTACCAATCAATCTTATTGTGGCTTGGTCCTGTTCTTTTTGTGCTTCTTTCTCTTGTTTTGCCATTTCAGGTGAAGGATTTCCTCGTTGTTAGGGTGGCTGTATTGAGGGGAAATGGCTGAAGACAATGCCGTTCGGACTGGTGGAGGAAGATTTCGCGCTGAGGACCTGCATGACCAGAATACAGTAAACATCACTGAAAACTGTGATTCAAAAGGGCTGATGATTGCTCTTCTTTAAGGGCTGTATTTTATTTTTAGTTTTTAAAATAATTTTTATATTCTACATATTATATGTGCATTTTGTATGTATGTTAGATGCGACTCAGTAAATTCGTTTTTTTTTAGCGCCATACTAATTTTTTTTTGTACTGCTTTCAAGAACTAGGTTTCTTTTACTATCTGTATACAGTTATCCATATACGATTTTATGATAAATAAGTTTTTAGTTTTAAAGTCTGAAATAATAGATTTAAAATTCCCAGGGGTTGAAAGATCACATGATCAGAATCCCCCTATAGGCTTCTAGCCTCTCTCTCTTTGGCTTTAAAGCACCTGCGCAAGCTCCATGTAGAATGGCAGAATGACAGAACAACAAGGAGGTGACTAGGAGCTGATGAGGCTGCTGCGAACTGAAAATTAAATGCCTGTTTGGTAAATCCAATAGCAGTATCTTGTTTGACCACTCAGCATTTCAGCATTTTATTTAAAATGTTTATTTTGAAGCAAGTTGTTTGAACACAGTACGCTGTATCTTTGAGTCTGGTGAACCGAGAGCTTAGAGAAATTAAAAAAAATGACTGGCTTTTCCATGCTTCTTCTTGTGGGCACTGTGTCACACTATACTGAAACATTATTTTAATCAAGCAAGAAGGATTTTAATAGTAAGTTTTTGCAATATTCCTTCTTTTTTTAGTTATATACATACAGTTGAAAGTCATTTAGTGAGATATTAACAGGTATAAGGAGTATCTATTTATTATATTTCTGTTTTAAAATGGTCAGATAACTGTTTTTTGTTCTTTTTTGTGTGGCAGTGAGTTTGTTGGGACAGATACATTCTACTCTCAGTCAAGAAGCGACTCAAGGAGTGTTTTCTATAAACGTTGATAAACTGAAAGAGACCCGTGTAAAGTCTTGGATGAAATTCCCATCTACAAATGGTGACTTATTAAAACTTGGTCCCTTTGTTAAAGCTTAGCAGAAGTTGTTATTGTTCCTGGATTTTGGATTTGGATCAACTTTGAAACAGCTGCAAAGCATTGCAGTTTATATAGATCACTCATCAAACTTTGGTCTTCTTGTCAAAGACTAACAGAAGTGGTAGACCCTGGATTTTGGCCTTTTGGACTTTAGATTTTGGCTTAATCTCAAGCTGCTGTAAAGCATCATGGTTTATGGGAGAAGAGATGGGAAGTCAATCAAGTACATCCGGGTCACCATTGGAATTGTACCAAGAACTTATAAAGAGCGTGACTTATAAAAAGTACAAACAGTGCACATAATGGAGATCTGCTGCTAATATTTAGAAACCAAGTAATCTGTCTTAATTGTATATATAAATACTGAATTCTATTTTGTGAACTAAATCTGGGAACTAGCTGAATCTAGAGAGGGCAGATGTGATAATTTCATATTGACTAGTTGACTTGTTAACTTACTTTATTTTATACCATTGATTTTTCTGTCTCTTCTTGCTACACACTTGCTACTGACCAAGCAGTGTAAGAGGAGTGAAGGTGTGAAGTGGTGTGAAGAGTGAACAGTGATTTGGGTATTTGGATAGTACCATATAGATACTATCTATAGAATAGAAAGTAACTGTTGGTTTGATAAGAAAATAAAATAATAAGTATGGTAAATACAAGACTAGAGAGGAAGAAAGCGTGCTGTTCTCTTCTGCTGGCTAGTCTTGTCTTACCTACTGGGAGATCGAGAATAAGTAAAACCTTAATTGAAAACAGTTATATAGAAGATAGCAAGGATATGGTGAATTACAATTCAATTAGGGAAGAGTACTATAATTTAGGACATGAATTTGTCCTGGATTTGGATCAAGAGGTGTCAAAACAAATTAGTCTTTTGAACTTCAAAAAGGACTGAGACACAGAACATATAGAACAGTATAGTATAGGGAAATATTCAGGGGAAAAAAGAACAAAAATACACAATTTACACAAGAGGATTTGATATTAATATCTGGTACTGAACTCAGAGAGGTTAATGACAAATTACAGCGGACCATTAGAGGGATAAACTATCTAGCTTTTAACCACAATATCCAAACACCTAAAATGATTAAAAAATCTAAAGAACATATTGTGACAGGAGTTATGGGAAAACCTTTTTTTTGCCTGATTTAATTGATGAAGAACAGGCAATTAATTTGGGACAACATACAGCTAACATAATGTTAATGGAACAGCTGATAGTTATAAAAAATGAACTAGTAAACTTCAGGCATGACATTGCTGACAATCATGCAAAGATTGATCTACTGAGAAATAAAATAGACTGTGATAGTTCAAACACACTAGAAGACTCTGCCCAATGTGATAGTGAAATTGAAAAATATAAAAGACCTAACTTCACAACTATCGATTTCCCTGAGTCAATAAATAAGGAAAAGAAAAGGGAAAAGAAAAAGGGAAGAAGGGGGAAGGGGAAGGAAAGAAGATCTAAGAAAAGTGAGAAGAATGTACAAGAACAACTACAAAAATCCAACAAAAATGGTAAGAGAAGAAACAGAAAGGGAAGAAATCAGGAATACCTATGCAGAGTAGAAAAACAAGTTGAACAAAAGTCTGAAGACAGGCATAAGTTTAATAATACAACACCAATTAAAACGATGACACATGAGGAACATCAGAGAGGATATAAAATACAAAATAAACAAGGTTTAGACTATCATCTAGAACAACTTGAAACAGAAATGAGTGCTTTAAAAAATACTTTTACCTCAGAGTGTGCTGGTAAATGTAAATAATCAAAATGCCGTCAGTACAAACCTTGGTATTACTTGTGTAAATGGAACACCTGAACCAGGGGCAAGGGATCCTTTGCAAAATAAAGCATTTAAAGAACTAGGATTACCCCAGGTGAGACTGGATCAGAATGATATAAAACTGGATAAAGAATCATGTACAATAAATTTATACAATTCATGTATGAAGGAAGGAATAGACAATGAAGGGTATGAACAGAATAGCAGTGAGACTTCATTCAAACAACAAGGAAACAACAAATTGAACAGTAATGTGTCAACGAATAATGAAAAAAGGATAGAGGAGGTATTGACTATGGGGGAGGGTGGATCCATTGTGATGCTTAGGGGAGTTCATAAAGAGGATAACAAGAACTGAATGATACTAATGGAATTAGGAAAGATCATATGTACTGAACTGATGGGATTGGAACTTCTAGAGGATTACATTATTGATGCAGTCAGAGCTAGTGATTTAATATTGCAGGACTCGATCTTGATCTTTTTCAAACATGACAGGGTTGCACATTATGTTTGGAGGAATTCTCACTGTTTAGCTGGATTGAATTTAGCAATGGATTACCCTATAGCTATTAGCATACTGAAAAATGTGAACATTTCAACTATGACTGAATTAACAAAAAGACTGACCGAGGTTTACTCATT
Source organism: Neoceratodus forsteri (assembly GCA_016271365.2). NCBI lineage: Eukaryota > Metazoa > Chordata > Ceratodontiformes > Ceratodontidae > Neoceratodus > Neoceratodus forsteri. The sequence continues at coordinate 638,544,109 of CM028138.1, read as the reverse complement.
AAATGATTTCATCACAGAAGAAAATGATGGGGAAACTGAAGTCATTCTGTTGATATTTGGTATCTCAAGTAGAACATTGGATACAAAGGAACATTTGATGGAAATGATGGGTTATTTAGTAGATAACCTCCTGGGCACTGAATTCTACAAAGACGATATAAAGGATATAAGGAATGTATACAGTGACTCATTTAAAGGGAATCAGATTGATCTAATTCTCTATAGTAAGAGATTGGCATAGAAAATTCTGAAGGCTTGTACCAAATTGGACAGCCTTGTTATTTTAATAGTAAATCTAAATGAAGTAGTTAGGGAAATACAAGAAACTCCAGTAGCTCACATGGAATCACAAGGCTCCATTTACAATATTGAAACCTTTAATAGGTTTCAATTACTGGATAATGGAGTGGACAAAAGACTCAATAATGAAAACATAAGAGATGCCCCAGAGACTGAAGTAGAACAAGACCCACAGGAGACTGAGGAAACCTATGATGCCTTAAATAATAGTATCAATGCCTATTTGTATAAATATAAAGGAAATCTGGGTATTACGACTTGGAATACTGCTGGTTTGATCTCAAAATTTATTGACAAAGAATGTTGTGATTTTCTGGACAAGATAGGTTTGCAAGAAACATGGCATGGGGAGGAACAAGCAGAAATTATAAACAGAAATGACTACTTACTTATACATGTACCTGCACAGAAAATGAAAAAGCAGGATGAAGAATGAGGGGTCTTGCTGTATATAATAAAATAGTGGATTTTATTAAAATCAAAAAACATATAGTGGAGACTAACTATATAATCATAGTATTACGAATATAGGGAGAAATAGTAATTTTGGCAAATATTTATAATCCCCCAGAAAACTTAGTAACTTACAACTGTCAATTAATGGAACTTATTGTTAAAGATATAAAAAAGCTGGATATAAATGAGTATCTAGATCTACTTTTTATGGGGGAATTTAACACCAGATATGGAAATTGCAGTGAACACAGGAAATATTAAGTGCACTGCATATACCCCAGAGACTCTCCAATGATAAAAAAACATACAGACAAAAACAAACAAATGGAGAAATTAATTGACAGTTTGCAACTGATCATTCTAAATGGGCGTATGCCCTCAGATTATGATGGAAATATTACCTGTGTTACAGCAAGAGGGTCTACTACTATAGATTATGTGTTAGTTACCCCATATAGTTTTCATAAGTATTGTGACTTAAAAATAATAAATAGAACTGAAAGTGATCATTATCCACTAATATTCTATAGAAAAAATGTGGAAAATGTTAACAGGGAACAACAATCAGAAATACAAATTATTAATAATAAAATTAAATGGGGCAGAATGATGGGACATAAAGCAATGGTACTGAGCATGAGATTTATACAGAGTTTAGATCCAATAGTTAACTAAGAATTAGATCCCAAAAATATATATGATATAATTATTGCACATTAGGAAAATTTTGAAGGAACTATCGAAAAACCCAAAGATAACAACATGGGGAAAAACTATGAAAACTGGTTTTACAAAAATTGTAGAAAAGGGAAAAGGAAATTGTCACAAATAATAAGGAAAGTAAAGAAAAATCCAACAAAAGAAAATAGGAAAGTGTTGAATAGCTATAGAAAACAATATAAAGATGTGATAGAAGCACAAAAAAATAAACATTGGATGGAATTATGGGATAAGTTACAGAAGGCAATTTATCAAAATGACGACAAAACTTATTGGACACTTGTGGCTAAAGGGACAAACACATTCAAAAAACAATTTGATTACTACATAGGGCCAGAAAAATGGGTCAGTTATTTTCAAAATGTATTTTCATCGGGAGATGACATTCATAACACAACCATAAATTAAATTGATGACAGTTTTATCTGGTTCACAGAAGCAAAAGTCAAGATAGCTCTGGAGAGTTTTAAGAATAATAAATCTCCAGGACCTGATAAAATTCCAATTGACTTTATAAAATTAAATAATGATTGGTGGGTGAGAGCACTTACTAGATTATACAACTTAATGGTCATGTATGCATTTACACCAGATAGCTGGAAAGGGAGTCATATAGTTCCTATACATAAAAAAGGCTCTTATGCTGATCCGATAAACTGTAGACCAATTGCTTTCATTGACACTATAGCTAAGATCTATGCTAAAACAATCTTAAATAGAATAATGATAGAGTTAGAAAGAAATAAAAATATATCTGACTTACAGGCTGGTTTCTGAAAAAAAAACAGGAACTGTGAACCAGATACTTATCTTCTACCATATTATAGAAAAATATTGTAATATAAAAGGGCAAATCTTGTTTATCTCATTTATAGATTTTACATCAGCCTTTGGTACAATATTGAGAACATTGTTATGGCAAAAAATGAAGGAAATGGGTATAGACAACAATCTAATTATACTAGTACAAAGATTATATAGAAATACATAGCACTAACCCTTTTAATATATATATATATATATATATATATATACATACATATATATATATATATATATATATATATATATATATATATATAATTATTGTAGCTCTTGACAACCCAGACTTTCATCCCCCAGAGTGGGAACAACTAGAATACCAGTTTTGGCATATGCTGATGACTTAATTGTAATATCTACTAGCCGATTAGGCCTACAGAGGGATCTTGACAAAATAGGAACACTCTGTATAGAGCACAGTTTAAAGCCAAATACAAAAAAAAAACAAGGTAATAGTGATTGGAACTAAGAAAAAATATAGAGCATTAAAGTTGATGAATAAATCTTTGGAATATGCAAATGAATATAATTACCTTGGAATAACATTATCAAAAAATCTTGAGTGGAACAACATAGGGAAATGTGTACAAAAAAACTGCAGCATACACTGAATGCCCTAAAAAGATTTAATTATCTTTATGGAGGTAACATCAGTCTCCCAATGATTAATGCTATTAATGCAAAAATGATTAATCAGGTTTTATATGCTGCAGAAATCTGGGGAAACGACAGTATAACTAAGTTGGAAGCTATACTTAACAAAACATATAAACAATTAATAAAGATCCCTAATAGTACTCCTAGTGCTCTTGTTACAGTAGAATTATGGCAAATAAAACTTCTGGACATGATATATATATAAGACAAGTACATTTCTGGATTAAATTAACAAATGAAAGAAAGAACTCTATACTCGGAAATTGTCTTAAAGAAAAGATGCACTACCTGGCATATGGTAAAAGCAAATGGCTGGGGAATGTTAAAACTATTTTGCAAAATGCAAACTTAGAATATATGATGAACTGGGTTGAAAAGGGAATATGCCTTAATAAGGCTTATTCAAAAATTGTAACAAGCACTATAAAAGAAAGATCACGGAAAATGGATCTAGAAACAATTAAAAAATCAAAAGTGGCCATTTGGCTTACTAATAACACGAGAGAACACACCTTAAAACCTTATTTAGATATGGTTAAGAATCCTGAATTTAGAAATGTAATTGCCCAATTTAGGTTTGAAGTCTTCCTGAGTAATGTTGTCGAGGCAAGGTATAATAAAGGGGAAAATAATACCAGTAACTGTTATTTCCGTTTACAGGAACTAGAGGATTTGAAACATGTAGTATTAAGATGCCCATCATTCACAAATCTGAACATCATTCACAAATCTGGACTGTCATGTACGGTATGGGCTGCACACCCATTGGCTGTAGCTCTGCATAATGGCGTGCAGCCCTACCAATTTCAGATCAATCGTGAAGAATGAGCCGTTGGGATCTGCCGCCGCGGCTGCGACGAGGAACGAGGGAGTGGAGGGCTTCATGGGTGGTGGGGACACTAGACACCAGGGAGATGTTTGGGAGTTGTAACTTGACATTCTGCCTGCGATCGGGCATACGGTCCTCTGGACCCCAGGGAGATATTCGGGTTGGGGCACTTTTACATCCTGCCCTCGATCGGGCACTGGGGGTTGATACACATTCTGCCCATGATCAGGCATCGGGAGATGTGGGGGGTTCATGTTACTTTATGCCTGTGATCGGGAAGCTGGAAATGTAGAAGAGGTCTATTTACTTTATGCCCCATGATCGGGCTTGGGAGATGTGTGGGGGTTCATGTTACTTTATTGCCCGTGATCGGGCTTTGGGATCTGTGTGTGGGGAATGTATACACAGAGATACTGCCCGCGATCGGGCTGCAGGGTGCATCGGTCCCCAATGGCTGCTGCCTGGCAGGGTGGCCAGGCGCAAGTCCTCGGGGATCGGCGCACCTACATGCTAATGGCATGCAAATGGGGCCATAAATAGATGCAAATGGCCCCCTGCACCTTGCATAAATTATGGCCCCATTTGCATGTCACCTTTTGAATATGGAAATTTGCGCATGGCGCAATGGTACTAGCGCCACCACAAGTTTAATACTCAACTCTGGCAACTTGCAGTGGCGCAAGTTCCACTGTGCCATCTTGAGTGGCTTGTGGCTGAGATGGATATTCAAAGGAGTTGCTCGTAAGCGCAACTCCTTTGAATATTGCCCGCCACACCCCCTGCGCAACTATTTTGAGCAGCGCTGGGGCTTGCGCCTCAGAATGGCGCAGTTTGAATATCTGGGCCATAGTGCCTACATCACTAGCAAATATTCTCACAGTGGTGATGTCACCAGAGTGAGAATATCTTCACTGCAGCCTGCATTTAACAGCTTCACAGTTTCTCTTTCTCACTGAATCCTGCAACTAACTCAGTTAGCATTGCAAAAGACAATCACCTGTGTCCCATAGTTTTTCTAACACACCTAGCCCATCAGTGTGATGCTCTAATCTTCAAAACAGCCTCCTTCATGAAACAGTTTCTCTTTCTGAGTGCTGACAGCAACAGTTTCTCTGTCTCACTGAAGCCTGCAACTTACTCAATTAACAGTTTATGTTTCTCATTCCCAGCTGCAGGTAACTCAATTACCCTTGCAAAACACATTCACCTGTTTCCCATAGTATCTAACACTCCCAGCCCATTCAGAAACACTTACACACACTCAGACCACACACAAACAGTGATGTCAGTATAGCCTAGAGGTTAGAGTAACAAGCTAGTAACAAGCTTGCTACATTCAGCAGACCCGGCTAGGTTTTGATTCTCACAACCTCCACTTGCATACTTTGGGACCCTAAACCAGTCATTTAACTGCCCAGTGCTCTCAGATCACTCCTACAAACCTACCCAGTTAGCAAACACTAAAATAAAAAAAAAACAGAGTAAACAGGAAGAAAACACAGAAAAAATGTCCCTAAAGGTCCTAGCCACATAGTATAAATTGCACACATGGGCACAGATATTCAAAAGTGTTGCTCCATGCACAACAGGGATGCACCAGCGCAAGTCCAAAAATACGATATTCAGCAGGAGGCAGATGCACCCCCCAAATCACAATGCGCAAGAGCACAATAATAATGAATGCATGTGCAACTGAAGGGGGAGGAACCATGCATAAATGGCACCGTGTGATATTCAACAACATGTGCCAAACACAATAGGTGAGCAAATGGAAGTTGCGTGATAGCAGAAATGATCCAAAATAAAAAGGAACAAGAAAAAGGCACAAGAACTCTACAGGGAAGCCACATGTTGGTGAACTGCAGGCAGCCACACAGGCACACAGAAACTGGGAGGAAGACAGGGCAGGAGCAGGACAGAGCACCTGGAACCACCAAGAACAGGGAAGGTATGGGGAGCCTGTGCCACAGTGCAGGACAAAAGGGGGAAGTGCCGCACAGAACTGAGGGCACAGACAGTGGGCAGTCGGCCACCACAGGAGAGTGTTCAGGTGCAGGGAGAGTAGCAGCAAGGACAGCAGGGGAACAGTAAAACAGCTGCCAGGGGGGTAACACAAGCCAGGGACATGGCCAGTGCCACCATCCAGATGGAGGCAGTTATGAGGGGGGTGAGAAGGCAGGCAGCAGGGGGGCACAGCTGTGGACTGGCCCATCGGCGGTATGCCCCCAACAGGCAGTACCGAGCCTGCACCAGCTTAGAGCTGTACACTGATACTGAGATCATGGGCCGGTGCCACCTGAACTGGGCCATCCTGAGGTGGCTCTGTGAGCTGAGCAGTGATGTGATTCAGGCACCCACATGACGGAGCCATGCTCTGTCAGTAGAGATCAAAGTGACAGCTGTCATCTGCCTGCTCACCACGGGCACCTTCCAGAGACCAACTGGGGACATGACAGGCATAACCCAGTCAGCTGCGTCATGCCTCCTCACCCAACTCCTCAGCGCACTGCTGCCACGTGCTCGGAGTACATCCATTTCCCCAGCACACCGGCGGAGTGCACAGCAAACATACAGGAGTTCTACAGGGTAGCATGTATGCCTGGCATGCTCAGGGCAATAGACTGCACCCATGTGGCCATCCACATGCCACCTGTCCCCGAAGGGGCCGCATACATGAATCGGAAGGGGTATGCAAGCATCAACTGCCAGGTGGAGTGCGATGCCAGGGGATGCATAATCAATATCTGTGCCACGCACCCTGGGGGAGCACATGATGCCTTCATCTGGCACCAGTCCACACTGTACCACAGGTTCGAGTGTGGGGACATCCCCACTGGCCACCTAGTGGGTGAGTATGCAAAGCACGCAGAAAGACATGGAGCTTAGGGGGGCATAGTAAGAGATGACATGGGTACTGACCTAGATGGTCCATGGCAAGGCAACGCTGATCACCAAACTAATGTCCACCATCTACACACAGGTGACAGTGGATACCCACTCTGTCCCTGGCTGCTCACACCATACTGGCAGCCCACAACCCCATCGCAGCAACACTACAATGAGGCACATGCCACCACATGCAATGCCATTGAACAGGTGTTCGGGATGCTGAAGGCACGTTTCCGTTGCCTGGACACATCTGGTGGTGCCCTACAGTACAGCCCCTCAAAGGCCTGCAGGCTATTCTTGGCCTGTTGCATCCTGCACAACATGGCTAATGACTGTGGGATAGCCGTACAGGTCGAAGAGGGGGATAGCGATGGGGACGATGAGGACGCTGATGAAGATGGTGATGGGCAGCCCCCCTTGGTCGAAGGGACCCCCGACTGATCCGGATGGCACAGCTGCACCAGGATGCCATCACAGAGGAGTACTTCAACCAACCCAGGTAAGTTACGGGGCCATGTGCAACCACCAGAGGCAAGGGCACAACCCACAAACATGCATGGACAAATCCCAGGGGTGCATGCCGTTAACGGAATTTGCCGAGCATGGAACCGCACATGCCGTCAGGGATGGGCAAGGTATAACATGGCTTGCGGTCACACACACACACACACACACCCCCACAAGACATGCACAAAGGGTAGGAGGCACGCTGACCCCAACCGCCACCCCTAGCCACAGACCACCATGCCCAGTGCTTGTCATTGTGCATGTGTCAGACACTGGGCACCATTGCACAGTGGTGGACAGCGCAACGCAGGCATCATCATGCACACCACACAGTGGACAGCAGCCGCGAGGGTGTGCAGATGGACCACGTATGTGTGTGCAGGGCCAGGTACCCCACCCATGCATTGCACATTGAACAACACAATGCACACAGGGTAGCATCAGACAGTAGCCATGGTTGGAGACAGGTCAGTCACACGCCACAGTGCCATGGCCACCACGGTTGCATGGGTGGCCCTGTCGAGACCCACCAGCAGTGACAGGCTGACCAATGGCCTCATGGGATGGCACCGATGGTCCCACAGGGGTTCCGCTGCATGAACACGACTGTGCTCGTGCAGGGGTCTGCAGCACACTGAACATACCTGCGCCAGGCATGCTCGGGATGCCCACGGCTGAACCCGGTGTTGACAAGAAGGGTGTCGCATGACACCAGGAATGGGGGGTGGACATTGCACTGCGTGGTGTCTGCGACACTTGGGCAAATAACTGTGTGCCCACTGTGGCCATGGCAGCTGTGATTGTCTGTGTCAGCCTGTCAATGGCAGCAGTCCGATCCTCCCATATCTGGTCCATCCCTGCCAGGAGCAGAGCGGTGTCCCTGCTGTGCTGCTCCTCTACCTGGTGCAGAACCGCACTGAGTGCATCCACCGCCGTCACAAGCCGCAACTGCTGATCGACTGATTCTTGGAGTATGCGGGTGTGCTCTTCTAAGAGGTCATCTGCCTGATCTGCATGTTGTCCCTCACGGTGTTCACAGCCCTGATGGGCAGCACCCCTTGAGGGTGGGTGCTGCACACCAGGGCCAGGCCTGGGCATGTCCACAGGTGATGCACTGATGCCACTCCCCGACACTGTACCCCTATGGCCATTGGCCGACTGTTGACACTGCCCCTCTGGCTGCCGCTCTCCAGGGCTCAACGGTGATGCCACAGTGGCCGCAAAAGCCCCACTGTCCTGGACACACACCAGTGCTGCCCCACTGGTGTAGACAAGCAAAGGCTGGGACTGTGATGTCACGCAGGCCTCCACGGTGGCACCACCCATGGCCATGCCCGTGATGTCACCTGCCGTGTGGCCATCCTGCGGCCCACACGTATCACTGTCCATGAAGTGAGCTCCATCATCATCGGTGATGGATCCAGCACCAGCTCGAGTCTCAGCATGCTGGCATCCATGGATGCTGGGACACGGGCAGGGCCTCCTCTGCACCTGCTCCACCAACATCAGTCCAGACAGCCAGGTGGGCCCACTGTCGCCCTGACCTTCAGACACCTGTGGAGGTGGATGGGCCCTCCTCTATGTCCATGATATCACCCTTAGTGGACAAGCCCACCACAGCTGACCCATGTAGATGCTCAGGAGCTGTAAGGGAACACAGTAGCATTACTGTATCTGCCCTACCCTGTCTCCCCCCCATTGACAGACCAGGACCTACTATGCAGTGATGGGCTACCACCCATCTGGAATCCACCATCTGGAACACTCTCGATGGCACAACACCGCATGCTGCCAGCAACCCACTTTTCTTCTGGGGTCAGGCATTGCACAGCCAGCTGTCCCCCACCAGTCTCAGCCTGTGCTGCCCTGATGGCAGCCACCTTCTCCTTAATCCTCCACCTGTCCTTGCCCATCTTCTTTTTGCACTCCTGCACAGACCGCTGGTGGCTGCCATGCAGGTGGATGGCACGTGCCACCTCTTCCCATGTAGCAGCACGGGCCTGTGGTGTTCCCTGCTGTCCACTGAGCAGCGGCTCCTGGTCAAGGTAGGCCTCAAACAGGGCATCTGTTTCTGCCTTGGTGAAGTTAGGCCTCCTCTTCTTCCCACGTCTCTGTTCCTCTTCCTCCACCTCACAATCGCTCATTCTTTATCCTGTGGGAATGACAGGTGTTACTTGTGACTGTGCAGACCCATGTATGTCCCACACACCACAGTCCACACTCCCAAACAGCATGCAACTCATCACAATAGACTGCAATAACAGACTATGGCCACTGCAGCCCAATGTCGCATTTTTATAGTGCAACGCATGCAAATGAGGCGAGGCACAACTGTAAGTGGATGCAAATGCAGTATCTGCACCATTGAATGGCTGATTAGCTGATTTGCATATGCTGGCTGAATATCATGCTGTTGCGCTTTGCGAAATTGTGTTGAACGTGCTCAGGTAAGGGTGCATTTCTGTGACATGCACAGTGGACACCGAACGCACATGTCTGGGGTGATCACACCGATGTCTGCCGTGCTGCTGATGTGCTGTGCATGAGAGGCAATGCAGGGCACGTCCACCCCTGTGCCAGTGGCACTACTGTGCTGTTCACATGTATGGCGCTCTGGCACTGGGGCACCATAGGTGCACTGGGGCCACAGCATGGTAGGCCGCTACAGGAAGTGGCACAAAGGTGCCCTACCGTGCTACAAGCGGTGAGTATCAATCACATTGTGGTGGTCTGTGCACAAGAGACCCCTGACCCTGTGCTGCCCTTTGCCCCTAGGCACCACGAGTCCGCATGGGTGCACCTCTATCGCGCTGTTCGGTGACAGCGCAATTGGGTATGACAGCACAGTACTGAGCAGTATCCACACATAGTGAACGTGTGCTACAGAGCACTATTTTGACACCAAAACTGTACAGGATGACAAGGAGAAGGGCGCCCATCTGGAGTCAACTTGAACTGGCCAATCTGGTGCAGCTAGTGGAGCCCCATGCTGCTGCCCTATTTGGGGAGGCACCCCTGGACAGGGCCAGGCATGTGGTGTGTGAGGAGGTGGCAGTGGCCCTGGAGGAGGCCACAGGCATGGAGAGGACAGCACAGTATTGCAGGCACCACTATGGTGACCTGCAGCAGCAGGACCCAGACAGGCTTGCCCACCTGCGGGCACATGCCAGGAGGGGCATGGTGCCACAGCCAGGTCAGTGCCCCATCCATACACTGTTAATGTCCATATGGGTATCATAGTGGCATGTGTCCAGCACATGGGGGGGCCATCCAGTTTTGGCCATGGTGGTGGTATCGGGGGGGGAGGATGGGTATGGCTGTGTGGGATTGCACAGACATGGAGGCAGGGGGACTTTGCTACCAGATTGTACTGATGTTCCTCTCTCCATGTTTTCACCCTAGGCCCAGAGGAGCACTGGTGAGCAGGGAGGGGAGGCTGCTCCAAGATGAACAGCAGGCCAGGAGGGTGGCCAGACAAGACAGACGCAAGGACCAGCCTGATGATGGTGCATGCCTTACATCCATGATTACTATTGCATGCTGTGTAACAGGGTGGGCAACGGGACAAAGCCACCATCCATTGACACCACTGCCATGCATGCAACTTGCTACAGTCAGCACTGTCCAGTGGCACTGCATGTCTGGGAATGCATCAGTGGTGGTCCAGGTGTGCACTAGGTACATGGCTGTGCCACTGCCTTCGCACTGCATAGCCATGTCACTGAACAGCCACGGTGGTGCTGTGCAGGACTTGGCTGGTGTGTGTGTGTGCAGCGGTCTGCATGGCTGTGTGCACCTGGGTGGGCAGGTCTTGTGGACACGATCACTGTGTGTGGTCACACACCATCACAGAGGCATGTCCCATGGCTGTATGCCATGCACAGTGGGTGGGCTGCATGGAGCTGTGCATTCACACCTATTGACTCTGCTCCCTTGTCCTGACCTAGGTGGATGGCAGCTGCACGAGATCAGGGTGGCACTGTGGGAAATTCTCCAGGTAGCCAGTGCGTCACTGGAGATACTTGAACGCATCAACAGGCTCGTGTCCAACGGCATCATAGAGGGAGGAGAAGCCAGAGTGGGAAGCAGGGCTCCCGCTGAGCCTCGCAATGCCCCTGATTTCCCCTACCCCCTGGACACACCTTCACACCCCTCCTTCCCTCTAACGTTTGTTCACCCCTGCCCCTTACCCACCCCCACCTTGTTTGTGGCCCTCCCTCCAAACCTTTGTAAATACTTGTATATAGTTTTGTCTGCTGTTTTTAAATACATTTCCTTTGATATGCCTACTGTGGTGGTCTCTGATTTGCAGCGGGCTATAGGTGCTCAGCTGCAGTGGTGTGCATGGTGTCAGGGGTGGTGCAGTCATGTGCATGTGTGTGTGTCCGTGGGAAAGTGAGTATGGTGTGGGAGTGGCTATCAGTCACTGTCTGTGGTGTGTGTGTGTTGTTCCCTGTGCACTGGATGACTGTGTGCAGTGGTCCATGGAGCATACTCTGTGTCCATGGAGCACCTGTCAGACCATCCATGGCCTATGCAGCTGACACCCTTACATGTCTGTGACCTGCATGGTCTGCTGGCATGTCAGTGGTGGCTGTCCATGCAGGATAGTCACTGTACCCGGTACAATGCCGGGTTGCCTCCTGTCACTAGTGTGGTGCATGTCTGCCTCAGGTGACACTGTGGCCTCCACTGTTGTTGTCCCACATCCATGCTGTCACTTGTGTGTGTCACAGGGGATGTGCACCACTGTCTGTCACTTGTGCTCTGGGCAAATGCTGGTGGTGTACAGCTCCATGGTGCCTGTGAAGGGTGGCTGACACTCCAGTGCCATGGAGGTGTGCTGGCCATGTGTACACAGTTTCTGTGGCCACACGCTGGGGTCTTGGTTGCACCACTACTGTGTCCCTGTGTTGGTGTGCCTTTGGGTATGAGTGGGTGTTTGTCCATGCACTGTGTTGCATCCTGTGTGGTGCATGCTTCCATGCACCACTATGGGTGTCTGCACTGGCTGTTGTGGCCAGTGCTGGGTCAGGGTGTGTCCTTGGGAGGGTGTGCAGGGTGCTGTACCACTGGTGGTGTGGTCCGGGGCATGCCTTGTCACATTGTGGGGTACCTCATGTGCCAACGCATGGTCGGTCTCTCAGCTGTACCTCGGGGGTAACGTGTGTGGTGGCACTGTGTATGCAGTCATTGCATCACTGTGTGCTGCCACTCACTGATGGGTGCTCATGGTGGGGCTGCTTTGCATGGTTCTGTGGTGCACAGGGTTGCATTGTCACAGTGGGGGTGGTGGCATGCATGTGGTGTCCTGCACTGGTGGATGCTGCTCCTGGGCCAGGTGTCTGGGGATCATGGTGCAGGGTGTGCTCTTCATTGGTGGGATGGTGTGGCACGGGGTGGTCGGCCCTCCTTGTGTGCCAGTCACAGCTTGCCAGGGGGTGTGCTGGGGCACCTTGCCCCAGCTGTGGGTTTCTTGCTGGTATCCATGGGCTGGTGGTTATTCTGACTCTCCACTGGTTGTGCAGTGCATGGGGTATGGGGGTCAATTTCTGTTCTACTGTGCTCTGTGGCATAGGTGGTGGGCCCCTGCATCCTGTCCTTGCACATCCCTGGTTGTGCTGTTGCACTGCTGCGCTGCTCCACTGGGCATCCCTGGTTGCGCTATAGTGCATCTGGACTGCTCCACTGAGCATCCCTGGTTGTGCTATGGCACATCTGGACTGCACAACTGCACATCCCTGATTGCGCTATGGCACAGGTGGCACGATATTCAGTCATGTGCCGCAGGCGCATCTTGACCTGCGCATTTTTTGAATATCACACTTCTTGCGCATGAGTGCAGTGGACTTGCATTTGCTCCTGCTGTTGCACACTTTTTGAGCACAGTTTGAATATCTGGGCAATGATGTGCAGATCATGAGATAAGAAAAATAGTTTCACTCCTGCAAAGTGAACTGTGCATTCTCACTCATGCCCATGGCACTCGTGAGAATACACAGCTCACTCTGCAGGAGTGAGAATATTTTCCATATCCCACTCCTGCCCATCATGTAATATATTTTATATATATATATATATATATATATATACACACACATATACAGTTTCTTTAAAGAAAATAGACTTACCACAAATACCAAATGAAAAAAATTATTTGTTAGATCAAGAAATAACTGAGCTCTAAATAACATGCAATAGAAAATCTTCCCTCTGTAAAGGCCACCAGTCCAGATAGTATTCCAAAAGAGTTTTATAAAGAACATATTAAACTTCTTACCCCTGAATCAAAATATTATATGATAATATTTTTTTTCTTAAATCATTGAGTATATCAGCAATGGAAGCTACAATTCTATTATTAAAAAAAATAAACGTTCATTAATACCTCCTCATACAGACCCATATCTTTGATCAATACAGATGGCAAGATACTAACCAAAATACTGGCAAATAGATTAAATTATTTATTACTTGAGATTATTCACATGGATCAGAATGGGTTCATAAGAAACAGACAAGTAAAAACAAACATGAGATGAAAAATAAATTTAATAGATAAATTTGAAGATGGTGACTTTTCCATTTTATCATTAGATGCTGAAAAGCTTTTGGCAGAATAGAGTGGGATTATATAAAAATGGTGTTTAAAGAAATGAACTTTGGACACAACTTTACCACCTGGTTAGAAATATTACAGTATATCATAAAAACACTGCTAAAATAGTCACCAATATGGAAGAATCTAATACCATAAACGTAAATGGGCAGGTCAGACAAGGTTGTCCTTTATCCCCCTAATCTTTGCAGTAGCCATAGAACCCCAAGCAATTCATATAAGAGGAAATAAGGATGTACAAGGTTAAAAATAAATAAGATAGAACACAAAACAGGATTCTATATGGATGATACATTAATATACACACACAATTTAAATCAAATATATGCTGAATTAAATAAATCATTAACCTATTTTGGAAAAATATCAGGATATAAGATTAATTGGGAGAAAACAGAGCTTTTAGAATGTAAAAGCCACTCCAAACCATTCACAACAGTCCCTAACATAAAAAGGTTCATAAATTTCCTGGGAGAAATAGTCAAGTTAAAGGTGCTGTAGATAAAGCTATGGAACCAGATGGGATGCACCCAAGAATATTGAAAGGACTAGGAAGGAAACTGGCCGTCCCTTTAGCAGTGTTCTTCAACAAATCAATAAGGATCTGGGAGGTACTCAAGGATTGGAAGAATACAACAATAGTACCACTCCACAAGAGTGGAAGCAAGGAACAGCCAGGTAACTACCATCTGGTTAGTCTAATGCCAGTCATGTAAAAACTGATGGAGTCCCTGCTGATGGAAACAATCATAGCTTTTTTGGAGCAAACTGGTCAGCTTGACAAAATCAACAAGGTTTTATGGTAAGGAGGCCCTGCCAGACAAAACCTGGTTGATTTTTTTCAATTGGGTCACCAAAACAATGGATCAGGGTGGGGCAGTGGATGAGGTTTACCTGGACTTCAGTAAAGCCTTTTACTCTGTTCCACATAGGAGACTAGTTAGAAATCTGGAAAACATGGGCATTGGGCCTAAGGTTACAAACTGGGTCAGAAATGGGTTACATGGAAGAACTCAGAGAGTACTAGTAAATAGCACTCTGTCTGTAGAGGGGAGGATGACTAGCGGGGTCCCACAGGGCTCAGTTCTGGGGACAATCCTCTTCAACATATTCATCAGTGACATTGTGGATGAACTGGAAGGAAAAGTGTGCCTGTTTGCAGATTACACCAAAATCAGCAACAGGGTAGACACAACAGAGGGACAGCAAAGCATGGACGCTGATCTCCAAAAACTGGAGGAGTGGTCCAAGATCTGGCAATTGAAATTCAGTGCCGAAAGATTCAAGGTCATGCACCTGGGAAAGCGTAACCCAGGGAAACTGTACTCAATGGGAGGGGAGCAGCTGGTGGCTACCAGGCAGGAGTGAGACCTAGAGGTGATCATATCAGATGACCTCAAGGTCAGTTGACAAGGTGAAAAGGCAGCACTAAAGGCCAGTGGTATTTTGGAATGCATAAGGAGGGGCATCATGAACAGAAGGCTTGAAATAATCATGCCCCTGTATTGGTCCCTGGTCAGGCCTCACTTGGCGTACTGTATCCAGTTCTGGAGGCCACACCTCAGGAAGGACATGGATAGACTGAAGACGGTACAGAAAAAAGCAACAATGATGCTGCAATACTTGCATTAGAAACTGTATGTGGCAAGACTATATGATCTCAAATTATACTCCCTAGAACAATGCAGGAATCATAGGAACGTGATAGAAACATTCAAATACCTTAAAGGCAACAACAGGGTACACGTGAAGAACATCTTTCAGGTAAAGGACTACAGCAGGACTAGAGGGTACAACCTTTGACTCAAGGGAGGAAAGTTCAGAAGCAATATGAGGAAATTGTTCTTCACAGAGCGTGTTGTGGAATCATGGAATTGCCTGTCAGAGGTGGTGGCAGGAGCCAAAACAGTGAGGGAATTCAAGTGAGCATGGGACAGACACTGTGGGATACAAAAGCAGGCAGGAAGTAGTGGGGTAGGAAGCCAAGGGCAGACTTGATGGATCATATGGTTCCCATCTGCTGACAACTTCTATTGTTTCTATGTAATACTAGACAACTACAACTCAGCTGTATACTGCAACAATTTGGATCCAATCATAAATAAAGTACAATTAGACTTTAATAAATGGTAAATGGGAAGTATTACCAATAACTCTAATAGGAAGGGTTAATATTATTAAATGAATACATTACCAACATTTTTGTTTATATTTCAAACATTGCCTATAATAATGCATGCTAACTTAAAAAAATGGAAAAAATAATTAAAAACTTCCGTGGAAAGGTAAAAATCCTTGTCTAAAAACAGAAACATTATATAATGATAAAGGTTTCAGTGGTTTATCACTTCCAAATCTACTAAATTATTATCTAGCAGCCAATATATCAACAATACATGAATGGTTCAATCAAGATAAGTATAAAGAAGCCAGTCAAATAGAAGCAGACAGTATTCCATATAAAAATATTAAGCATATCATAGATGCAGGCCCCTATATTAAAACTATTAGAAATACATGTGTGTCTACAAAAATACCTGTGAAATTTGGGAAAATATAATCAGTAGGTTAGGACTTAAAATAAAGTATCTCTATTTGAACCCATATATCTAAACGATAATTTCTTGCCCTCTACGCAGGACCAAGGTTTTAATATATGGCACTAAAATGGCATTAAAGAACTACATCAATTATATAAGCAGAATGGATTTGTAGACTTCAAAACAATTAAGAGCAAATATAAAGTATCCAATACTCAGTTTTTTCAATATTTACAAGTAAGAGACTAGGGGCCAGATATTCAAAACTTTGCAACTGGCAAAAACCGTTTGCGCAGGTTTAGCGCAGGATTAGCAAGGGTCAGCTATATTCAAAAGGCCAAATAGCACAGGCAAACTGCATTAGTGCCAGGCACAATCATAATGTATGCAAGGGGTAAACTGACATGAATACAGGTGAAATGCTATATTCAGCGACTAGCGCCGCACAAAGTGGTTTTGCGTGACTTAGCATGACACTTAGCGTGGTGCACATTACCGCCCAGAAAAAACTTGTCTTAACCCTGGGCAATCCGCTTTGCATGACACTATGGCTTTGTGTGGTGTTTGCATGGGTTTTGTGTGGGTTTTGCGTGACCTTAAATAAATATGACACATAGACAAAACCAAACATAGAGGAAGCATGCTGCTAACTTATGGCATCACAATGATGCCATCATCTGCCACCAGTCCCAGCAATGCCAGGCAGTAAGTGGTGACCCTGCCACCAGTGGACAGCATGGCAGTGTAGCCATACAGCACACACCTGTGGACCACACTTCTGTGGACACCAACAGATGCCAGCACACACATGCCACACTGTGGGCATGGAGGATGTTGAGGGGAGAGCATAGGGTGGCCAGGCTGTGCCACAGACCAGGTGTGGCCACAAGGCTGGGACACATCATGCAGTGCACATGGGCCAGTATTTGGAATACCCCAACACCATTGTGCTTTTTGGATAATATATGCCCCCCCAGCCACATACCGCAGAGCTGTACTACTGCCACAGCACACAAAGCCAAACATGTATATGTCACTGTGAGCATCCCATGCCAGAGGTGCAGCATCTGTGGGTCATGCAACAGCATAACAGTAATGTCCACTGTCAGTAAACACCTGCAGGTTGGGCCTCTCACTGTTATCATCACTGCCGTACACACCTTAGGCATTGCAGTGTCCACACACTACTGGCCCCCTTGCTACTGTAGTGTCTGCTGTGCACTGTAGCATGACCTACAGTGTGACAGCTGTAAGCAGCACCACCAGCATCTGTGCCTATACTATGTTGTCCTAGTATAGCTGCAGGCAGCAGCGCATGTGGAAATAGTGTTCAAAACTGTATAATATTCCCCAAGCTGTTTGCGCAGCGCTAACACGTTTGCGCGGGTTTAGCGCAGGGCTAAACAGTTAGCCCAATGCAAACTGCATGTAAATCAGGGCATAATGAGATGCTAATCTGGATGTTTGCCCACAGACTACCTAAGTAGGCTCATTTGCATGTCACTTTAGATATGGAAGTTTGCTATCGGGCAAATGTGTTTGCACTAGGCTAACAGGTTTAGCCCTCGTCAACCAGCACAAAATGTGTTAGTGCTGTGCAAATAGTTTGGGGAATATTTTACAGTTTTGCACACTGTACTTTCACATATGCTGCTGCCTGCAGCTGTACTACAATCCACGATTTGCTGGCACACATTGGGCCATAGTTCACCTCACTCACCTTCACATCACTGTGCACTGTGTTGCTGTTGTGGTTTGCACTTCCTGGTTGCCATATTCAAAGCTGTCTTATTCCAGGGCTAAGTTTGCCCTGCACTCCCAGCCCAGTTTGCCTGGCATCATTCCCATGCTATATTCAGAAGCTGTTTGCCCTGGGCTTGTTTTGTGCTCCGGGCTAAGTTTGCCCACTGGGCAGTGCTAATTTATCCCCGGGGAAAAGTTTTGAATATCTGGCCCTATATACAGAGAAGTGGGAACATGAATGAATCACCCCAAATTAACCCACTAGAAAGGGAATTATTGATTCTAAATAATAGCAGAGCTATATCAGAAGTATACAATATAATGCAAATAAACCAAAATCAAAATTTACAAACATACAAAAAATGTGAGGAAAAAATGAACAAATCACAAAAGATGATTGGAAAAATAAAATAAACCTTAAACACTTGGGATTGTTATCAATTAAATTAATACAGATCTACTTTAATATTATACATTGTTCTTACTATACAACCCATCATTTAAATCTATTTAACCCAAACATCACATCTTTCTGCCAAAGAAATTAAGTAACTGTTAGCAGGAAATAATAGACTCAATAGCAACAATTACTAAAATTAGGCTAATAAAGAATGATGAAAATATGATGCCCACTACCTCATTATTAACAGAATCAGTAAATAGGCAAAAACAATTGATCATCATTGGAATTATTAATGCCCACAAAGGTATATTATTAAATTGGAAGGATGATACACCTCCAGATTATAACAATTGGCTAAATATGATGACTCAGACTTATAAAACGGAAATAATTCATTATATTTTAACAGATGGCTATGAAGCTTTCAATAAAATATGGTTAAATACAGCAGATTTTTAGCAACTCCAGAACTACTGAATAACTTACTATATTAACAACATGGGTTACAGAGGGGAAAACCAAAACAATTTTTATTTGTAATCATTTATTCCTAAGAGCACTGTTAATTATTTGACCGACTGTATTCAAGATTGATGTCAAAGATTGTAATTGGTCTTGAAATGTACCTTGTTGACAAAGAAAACTAATAAAAATAAAAAAAGAAATAAAAAAAGAAAGAAAGAGGTAAGAAGACACTTCTTCCTGGACAGAGTCATGACAGGATGGAATGAATTTCTAGAAGAGGTTGTCAGTCAGAAAACTTTCGAGGACTTCAAAAGAGAGTGGGATAGGGTCATGAGGAAGCTAATAGGATAAGTGGAGGGGGTAGGGCACCATGTAAAGTAAGTACATGGGCTCCTGAACAAATAGACAAGATACACTATGTGGTCTTCTTCTGCTGACAACTTTGTATGTTTTTTATGTTTATAACAAATTAACAAGATGTCATGTAAATTAAGGTTACCAGTCTACTTGCTTTTGACAACTATGCAAATGAAGCAGAAGGCGGAATATAGTCCAAATGAACAGACAGCCACTATGATGAATAAGAAATACTGTTAGACAGCCTGGTCATATAGGAAATATTAGTGTTTGTGTAAGTTAAAAGAAGTGTTCCAGCCTTTATAAAAAAAAAGCATTTGGGTTTAGAATTGAATGACTGAGTCTTTTATTACTGCCAGTTGTATTCATGTACGGTACTTAAACCTTTCTCCTAAAGTTGGCACTCCTGTGGATTTCTAATTAGCTAAATTATATATTTTGTTTTCATCACAGGTGCCACAGCTAGAATTTACAACTGAAGTGGTTTGTTTGCATTATGAAATGTAAAAGTATTGCCAAGAATGACTAGCCCATAGAGAATGGAATATGGGTCCCTCCAACAGAAGACCAGATTCTATGTATTAAAGCCTGGGGCCAGATTTTCAGAGACATCTGTTTTTGATGCCCTTACAGAAAAGTAGGGGTGGGTGAAACTGCTGTTTCCTGCTTTGTGGAACTTCCGTGGAAATTAAAGGACTTCTGTGAAAGTTTCTGAACTTCCACCTGTAGCGGAGCAGAAAACTTCCATGAAAGTTACCAAGCAAAATTTCACCTGGAAATGAAGAAAAAAAGCCCTGGAGGCTAGTGGTCCCTCCCCCCACTTGTTCCACATGTAAAAAATTATCCCTGGTTGCTAGTGATCCCTTCCCTCCACCCTGTAATCCGCCTGCAATAAAATGTACAGTAACCCCCATCCCTATCTCCACTACACTGTTCTGTTAAAAACAAAATCATGGTGGTCTAGTTTTTTTTTTTAATTAAAACCCCCTCCGGATTCCTGATTCTCAGTCTCAAATTCCTGGTGATCTAGTGCCCCCACCCAGCCTCCCCAGCAGCCAGGTGTCCCACAACCCCGTTCCCACCCCCACATAAAACCCCAGCAGTGGGGGACTGGCACAGCCCTTCTCTCTCCTCTCTCCTCCACAGCTGGCCCACCAACTGAGCTGTCATAAATTAGCATACCACATACTGCTCATTCATTGACGGGCCAGTCGGTGGGCCAGCCATGGAGGAGAGAGGAGGGCTGTGCTGGTCCACCACTGCCAGGGTTATGTGATGGGGTGGGAGCAGGGTTGTGGGACACCTAGCTGCTGGGAGGCTAGGTGGGGGCACTAGATCACCAGGGATTTGGGACTGGGAATCGGGAATCGGGAAGGGGTTTAAATTAAAAAACAAACAAACCACTAGACCACCAGAGATTTTTTTTAACAGGACAGTGAAGATAGGGATGCGGGGGGAGGGGTCTGTACATTTTTGCAGCGGGCAGGTTACCGAGTGAAGAGGAGGGACCACTAGCAACCAAGGCTTTTTGGGGGGCAATTTGATAATCACAAAAGTGGCGATCATAGGTGGAAGTTCCGTGGAAGTTCAGAAATCAATTTCCAAACTTCCGCAGAAGCGAAAGTCAGACTTTCGCTGGAATTCTGCCCGAGGAAGATTTTTTTTGACCACCCCTACAGAAAAGCCTTGTAGATATGCAAGTGTTTTTCCACATGCATTGTGTACTCAATTGTGGAGCATTTAGGACCAACTCTGTGATTTATAGCAGCTTGCAGCCATTTCTGGTGCAGCTGCACCAAAATGTTACACTTGATTGGACCAGGTATAACATCTCCTGCAGCTGTGTCTGTCACCAATGTGGCAATTAAGACATGGCCTCAATGTGGAGATTTGTTTTCTGTATCAGCAGCAGCAGCAGCAGAGTGGGACTTAGTCCCACATCTGGGTAAAAATCAAGCCCCAGATGCTCAAAAGGAAGGGGCAACTCCAGAGCAGAGTTACAAGTCAGCATAAAGCTCATTGCTCTTCTGGCAAGATACATAAGTCAGTAAGTTCACACTTTCTAATCTTTTGGGGGAAAAAGTAATAATGGTGCAGAATTTTGTATTGAATGGGCTGTTCTTCAGTTTCAGGACAGCACTGATATGCAGTGGTCCAGATGAATGCCTGTTCCCTTGAGAATAGCATAATTCATAGTTCTGCCTATCATTTAGCCTAAGATATGTTTGTCAACACTTCTGCTTGCTGTTTATAGTTTAGAAATCAGCTCACACTTTGTCTAAGAAATACCATTTACATAAGCTGTAACTACTAAATATTATTAGGGAAAAGAAATTTGGAGTGTAACACTTCAATTTTCTGGGCATATCTGATCTGGATCCACTCCCAGAATTGTGAATCTTGCATTTGTGTTTGATTTCTACAAAAGAAAGTGAGATCTTGATGTCTTGGTTCATACCCCTGTGCATCCTCTCTACTGCAATGATGTGGACCTTTTGGAAATTGCCCATTCCCAAATAATGCTCTAGAGCAACAGAGCTTTTGGAGTTGCTGCTCCTGTCACATGGAACTCCCTTTCATCAAGTATTTAGTAGGCCTGCACACTTTAGACCCAAAAGGGAGTTCACAGAACTCATTATTTCCAACTTGTCTGCTGCTGTTAGTTATGTTTATTTATTACTTATTTATTATCCTGGGTATTTAACTGTTTTACTCTCCCTCTAAGTCACTCTGAACCCCATGGAATGGGTGCCATAAAAATAAATGTTGCCTTGCCATTTGCCGTCCTGATCCCCGATTTTCCACATCCTGGATGTTGTAAAGATCTGTAGTGAAACCTAACTGATGGATTATTCCAAATGGGCAATACATTTAGTGTCATAGACTAAAGATTAATGGCTATGCTAACCTTTTTGTAAATGAAGATTGCTACCACAATACAAGGGTTGCCTTTTAAGGCTACGGGTGTAGCCAAAAAAATATACTAACTCTGGTCAGAGCCAATATTGCTCTGGAGAGATTTTAGAAATAGCAAGAGTGGTGAACAGAATATGCTGTGCTCTTTCTGCACAGGAGTCAGCCATAATACCGCAACAATTACAGTACTGCACATGCGTGATACTCAGACATGTGCAGTTTGCCCCATAGTCAACCTTGTGCAACACTGTGGTGCTGACATAACCGGGTGTAACAACCCAGTCCCTTCAGGTTACTAGAATTCCATTAGTACTAGCCTTAGGCAGGTAGGAAAAGGCAGCTGGTGGGGGGCTCATTATGGGCTTTCTACATAATGACATCATTGCTTACTCAGCTTACCCGAGAGAAGGATGATTATGTCATTTAGAACTCTCACCGCAGCATAACCATTTTAGAGTCAGCTGCTCTTGGGGAGCTTAGAATATTCATCAGTAAGTTCAAGTGTGGCAGTTAGAGTGGCAGGAGATCTGCCATTGGGCCCTTGTCAAAGTGAGCCCTGTTATTTCTCACCCTAGTTTGGTAAAATATTCTAGTTTGCCTGCAGGACGAGTGAGAGGGAATGCTGTTCTTGCAGATCCAAGGGGCAGTCCCCCGAAGTTCACAGCTGCCTTAAGGAAGAACAGTGAGTAGAATCTGACAGCTACCAGAGAAAGAAAGTTCCCTTTTGTTCTTCCCATGACTGGGATTAAGGAACAATTAATCTGTGAGTATAAAATTTGAGGCTGTTCTCTGAGGGAGTTGTCTGATGTGTGTGCCCGAGATAAGGCTAGATCACACCACTCAGGACCCCTTTCACCACAACTGTGTTGAATGTCAAGTAAAAGTTGAGAGTCTTTAGCAATTCATTGGGGACTGAAAACTCATTTAGTGTAATTCTGAAGGAATGGTAGAGGCTGTTTGGGGCAAAGGGTGGGAGGAATGCCATCTGGAGTTTTAGGAATGGCTAAGTGGTTCATGGATGGGCACCAGTGTTCCCTTGGCAAAGACCATACCTTGGCAAAGAAGATTTTAAAGTGTGTGGCACATCCCACAGATATACACTTTGGAAGAGCGATCGAGATGTTTTTTGGGGAAAACAAGACTTATCCCTACTTCAAGTCATGATGCTGTGTTGTGACATCACAATCTGTTGCCATGAGAGTAACTGTGATGTCACAAGCAGTGCATTATGATCTAAGGTAGGGAGACAGCAACAGAAATAGATGAACTCTTCAGGAGCAAAAACCTTGTTTTCATGTAGATGACCTCAGCAATAAATAAAGGGGAGGAGGAATAAAGAACTAATGTGAAATACAAGCTGAACTTCATCTAAATATTATGTTTTGCTAACATTCTCCTGAAGGTGTGTGTCACTTGCTCTTCAAGTTTATTTTTCCTTGTGCTTTTAATCATTGTCAGTTATTCATTCTAGGACAGACACACACAGATGGTTTTAAAATGAAGCTTCAGTTGGTTTATAGCTTTTCTCAGAGAGTAAACATTCAAATCAGTGAAATTTGACCTTGGGATAACTTTCTTTTGACAGAACTTATGGTGTCTTGTTTAGAATTTCACTTAACTGGTGTAGCAATTTGCAAAGCTGAGGCTGTTTAGAAGTACAATAGGAGTTATGCCAAACAAATGTAAATATCTCTAAAAGTATTTAAGTTCCAGCTAACAAACCTGTATGAAAGTTATTCATGACAAGTATACTTTTCAGATGAGCCTATTCATTAAGCTGCACTAATTATATTTTTTAAACTATGGCTATCTGATTACCTCAGTTTTCATTTTTCATAGGAGTTATACCAAACAAATGCAAATATCTCTAATCGTATACACGTTACACATAAACCATCAGTATGAAAGTTATTCAGGACAAAAACACCTTTCCAATGTACCTATTCATTAAGCTGCACTAATTATATGTTTTAAACTATGGCCATCTGATTACCTGAATTTTCATTTTTCTTTATAATTTTCACTATTCGGATGGCTATATTTAAAAACAATCTAATGAATTCAGGTTAGTGATTACCCTCATTTGAAAGGTTGTTTTGTCCTAAACAACTTTCATGTTGGTTGTATATTGGTAACTTCTATACTTTTAGATATTTACATTTGGTTGGCATGACTTCCACTGTGTTCACTCAGAGAGAAAAAATGAAGTTGTTTGTAAGATCATATTTTACAAAATATAAAGAATTCAGATTAGTAACTACCCTCATGTGAAAGGTCTTTTTGTCCTGAACAACTTTTATGCAGGTTGTTTTTGTGCATCTTAAATAGTTTTAAAGATATTTAGATTTGTTTGGAAGGTGTGCACATTTGCTCTCAGAGAAAAGCAGCTACGCAATAAGAGAGTATTATTAACTGCCATAAGGATCTGCAGTTATGGAAGAATACAATGCAAAATACTAAAATATATGTTCCACAGAAAGCCTTTTTTCAAAGAAGTAAAGCCACCCAAATGGAAAGGTTAACATTTTCTATAAGTTATTTGGTATTTTGAGGCCTATGTATGTGATGTCCTCCTTTACCCAGGTAACAGTATCAGACTTAAAATGGTTGGGATAATATGAACAAAGTGATATTTTCTGTGATTTGCTCCAGTTCACAATGAGGCCAAAATGTTTCTCAATTTCAGTAAGCACTCAACAGCTTATGATGTATAAAGGGTGTGTAGAGTGACTAAGAAGCAACATAAGGTCATCAATGCATGCAAACATTTCATTTATATATTTGCCTATTTTGAGTCCCTTGATGCTAGCCGTTAGCATAATTGCCCTAAATGATGGCTCTGCACAATAACTAATAAGGGTGAGTAAGGCTATCCTTGTGTCATTCCTCTAAACAATTTATCAAAGGCGAACCTGACCTAGCGGTTACCATTTTCACAGCCGGATCATGTTCAATACTTTATGAAGAAATATCTGTTGCTTGGAATCAGATGCCTTAAAAATGTCAAGGGAGATGCAATAGCAGGGATGTTGTATGTGTTTAATGCCCAGATAATGCTGAGCAGTCTTCAGACATTGTCAGATCCAGTTCTGCCACTCAGTAAGCAGAATTGTTCTTTTTCAGTAAGCTTTACAATAACAGCCTGGACTCACTTACTGAGAATTTTGGCTAGTATTTTATAGTCTCAGTATAGTGAGTGGGTCTATAGTTACCATGCTAAGGTAGATATTTCCATTTTTAGGGATTACACTTATGTAGGCCATATTCAAAGTGGGGGAGAAGTAGTGTTCCCTTTACAAAGAACTCAGCAAAAGATTTACAAAGGTACACTTTTAAGTATGGATAAAGGAGTTTATGAAGAGCTCCTGGATGCCATCTAGGCCAGGGTTCATCCCTACTGGCAGGCTCTACAGAACTAGCTACCTAAGTAGCATAAATGGGTTTCTTGAGGGAGAGACTATCTTGATAGTTCAGAACAGGTAAATTAAGTAACCAGAGAAACACAAACATTGCCAGTAGATGAATGCCAGATGAATTTCCAAGGACCTGTCCAGTCTGCCCATATAGCATTTCCTACCTATGTCCTGACCTGACCTAATGTCTCACATGGGATTTCAATCTCAAACCTTCCCTCTCATCCCAAACCTCCTCTCCCTCCTTGGCTCCTCTTTCTCTTGAACTTATCAGTCCTTTGAACCTTTCTTGGCCATGTTTGAACCCATTTATAGTCCCTGCCCCATCTTTTCTGCCAGTAATCTGTTCCTTGGTTCCACCACCCTCTCAGTAAAGTAAAACATCCTCACAACCTTCCTTTACATTTCCACTGACTAGCGTCTGTTCATGTCATTACATGATTGTACTTCTGTTCCTGTTGAATAGGGCTTCACAGTTTATTAATTCATGCCTGGCCCATCAGCACACTGGTAGAGCTGTTACTTGTGATGACAGTGACCTGAGTTTGATAGCAAGCTTGGGGCATCATTGAGCCAGCTGGGAGGAGGAGGAGGATCGAGCATCCAGAGGACTGCTCTCCTCCTCTGTGGGAAGGGTTTGCAGGGCCCAGTATCTGTCTGACCCCTCACAGAAGCTAGGAGAAGACACCTGGGACTGCCTATGAAAGCTGGAGGGATATGGCAGGTGCTGAAGTGCAGGGTGCAAGTCATAGTGCCATTGCACATCACACCACTTGGGGATCAGAAGGAAACTGTGCCAACTGATAGGATGACACCGGTCTCCACCAGGCCATGCACTGGGTTATCAGGTGCCATCTGTGCAAACTAGATCCTGGTTCCAGTAGGGATTGGGGGGGGAAAAGCCATGGGGGAAGAGTTGGAGGAGGTACATCCTGGGGATGTTGGAGTGATGGGGCTGAGGAGACTGGTGGGGGGGCAGTCAGCACCAAGCAGCATTAAAAAATTTATTTTGAAGAAGGACCTAGAAATGCAAATGAGTAACAAAAATATGCAACACAGAATAAATATGTAACACATCCATGTGCACAGTACTCAGGTGACAATACACTTGCACACAGACAAGGCATAGATGTATTTAACACAATTTTAAAATGTATTCTATAAATCAATAGAGTGTAATGAGGCAGGTAAATTATTTCAGAATGTAATAAATTTATAAACAAACTCAAGCCAAAGACAATAGGGTGTGAAGCGCTATCAAGTGATGAAAGTTACACATGTGCATAGAAAATTATTCAATGCGCAGGTGTAACCTGGCCGTATTTTGGAGGTGTTGGACCAAATTTTCAACATGGCCTTTTTTGGACCCTCCTCATGAACAGTGCCAGTGTCATTTTGTTCAACTGTCCTGAAAGGTGATTGCACAGACCAAACAATCTATTGTATGCCACAGGTGTGAAAACACGTTTTGGGCAGGTTGTGGAAAATGACAGCTGTACTGTTTTGAAGAAGTTGTGCAAACATGGTAATGTTAAAAATGTGGAGTGAAAATATTAAAAATTGGTGATGTTAGGAGTGTGCATAGAAAATGTGCAACACACATTCATAATGCAGTCATTTTTTTGAATTTTTCACCAAATTTGCAACATGGGTGTTTTGGGAACCCACCTCATGAACAGTGGCACTGTCATTTCATGATTTAGTCCCAAAAGGTGATTCCATGCAGTGACCCGTGAAATATCTGCCTTTAGAGACAGTGACAATTTTCATGAGGTAGGTTCTAAACCATATTGTGAAAATCTGAGCAAAAAATCCCAAAAACAGCTGAGATATCAGCATAGTTGGAAAACCCCATTGAATGGCTGTATAGCATGCTTACCTTTTAATTCTTCAGTTCTGCTGTTGGGCTTTGAAGAGTGCAGAATGTCCTGGTCCAGAGGAGATGACAGCACCAACCTCGGAGGTGCATGGGGTAAGGAGGGTGTGGGAGGTGGGTACAGTGAAGGTGAGGTAAGTGGGAGACTGGAGTAATGATCAGATCATTTAGTTTCACAGGGGAAACAAAATGACTAAGGGACCGTTTAATTCTACAACATAAGGAACTAAATTGGGTACCTTTGGTCAACAAAGATGAAGCAGTTGGTTTCAGATGCCAATATGGAAGGCTTTATGGTCCAGTCCCAGTATGGCCATTCATCATCTGAATCATCCTTGGACCTGGACCCAGAGGAGAAGGAAGTCCCCCCTTCCAGATCAGAGTGGGCTTTACAACAAATTCTCCAT
The DNA here is from genome assembly GCA_016271365.2 of Neoceratodus forsteri. NCBI lineage: Eukaryota > Metazoa > Chordata > Ceratodontiformes > Ceratodontidae > Neoceratodus > Neoceratodus forsteri. The sequence goes on along the minus strand of CM028138.1, from coordinate 638,516,190 downwards.
ACAGTGAATAAAGCAGAATCCTCTCTGGCTGATCTTAGAAAATATGTCTGAAATATTGACAGAAAAGTATCCAAGAATGCCACCAAAGTTGCAGATATAGCAGAGGCCCAGGGAATGAGTGATAGAGTTTTGTTGTTCCTGCTAAGGAAGGATTGGATATGCTGTATTCAGAGGACAGCGAAAACTGGACCTGCCGGAACAATTTACAATTCCATGGAGTTCCAGAGGGGACTGAGGAGGGCTTTGCTTAATTGGTCAAGTGTATCCAGCACTTGCTTACAACTATTTGTCTCTCCCAGCAGATCTCTCAATGGACTGGACAGAACCCATTGTTCTTTGGGGCCGAGGTCCTCTAACTCATCTGCCCTCCCCTGCTCTTGGGTGATTCGCATGGTCTACTTTCAGACTAAAGAACAGATATTACAAGAAGCTTGTTGCCATATAGATCTGGGGGGGAGTTCACAAAACAATCTGAAGGTGCAAATCCTTTCCTAAGTCCCCAAATATTCCATAGCTGTGGAACAAAAGGGGAACTTGCTCTGAGTGTTTAATACACAAAACTTCCACAGCTGAGGAAAAAATACACTGTGGACTGTGGGAAAAGTGCAGCTACAGAAGTTCCATAGGAAAAAAAAAGCCTTTGTAAGGTATGGCATATCGTCTTAGAGGCTATTCACAGCCAGTGTTATTCCACAGTTGCAGAAAGAATGTTGTACACATCCTGCACCACAAAAAGTGAGTCATAACTTTCACTGAGCAAAATGCAGGGTACCAACAATTGAGATACAATTATAGTAAAGGTGCAGGCACAAGTAATAGCAAACTTATAGTAGTGTCAATTGTTACAACAAAAATAGAACTCATTTTCATTGAAATCCAAAAAATACAACCACTAGACCCAGTGCAGCCCATAAAGGAGCCCCACAGGCAGTAGAGGCAGAGCTGGTAACAGCCTGCAGTGAGTGCTGCTGAAGCAGACAACATAAACACTCCAGGGAGAGACACAATCATCAGTTCCACAACAGTTACAGACAGCCACTGTGGTGCAGGACCTGCTGGGCACCAGTGGTGCTGGAGGTGGTCTCAGTTGAGGGACTGGCTGGTGATCTCTATGAGTCCTTACTGTTGCATCTATGGCAAGACTGTCAACATCTGCTGCTCCAGTTAATATGGATCACCTGTTGTTATGCCTGATGAGCTTTTCCCTCAGCTAAGAAAAGAGCGTTAGGGAGATTTCAGCACTTGTGCACTTACATAACTTGCCTGTTTTATAGATTTCCGCAACTGCAGAACCTTTCTTTGTGAATATGATGCAACTAGATTTCCACAGTGCTACAAGCCATTGTTCCGCAGCTATGGAAATGTTGGCTCTCTTTGTAAATCCAGCCCCAAAAATACAAAAATGCACCCATTTTTTTCAACCATGACTTTTCCACAGCACTACAAGCAGAGTGGCAGAGAGCAAGAGGAGTCATCCAGGAGATAAAGGAAAAATGGTCTTAAAGCAAAGTTCAACTTCCCTGTCAGGCTGACAATCCATCTTGATTCTGGCTCAGAAATCTTCAGTTCATTAGTGGAAGCCTCATCCTTACTTAAAGAGTGACAGATTTCCCTGCTAGATCTAGAAATGGAGCTACTAGAGCAGAGGCTTACCCAGTAGGCCTGGAACATCATGTCTAGAGGATAGAAACAAGGTTTTCTGGAGCACCACCTACATTTATGGTGCAAGACATACTGTAGCTAAGCTTCTGAAGAATTCAGACTTGCAACAACCACATCAGGATTCCACTTTGAACTCCACCACCTCACCAAAGAGATGAAGGCCTGATCTGCGAGAGGTTTGGTCCAAGTATCCTTTTCTTTTTCCCTGGTAGGACTAAAGAGAGGGCAAGTGTCAATGATGTCTCTTTTGCCCAGGATGGTCCTAAAACTGAATACTGTATGATACTGCAGCTGATTTCCAATTTATTAATAACTTTCAGTTCATTGTCTGTTTATTTTGGTTGGGGGGCTTGTTTGTGGATCAGGGTGCCAGGGGGAATATGGGAGAAATGCAAGAATAGTGTTGATTCCCCCAGGCTATTGCCAGTCCCTGGTGTAATGTCCTACTAGAACAGCCATCAGACGGCTCCAGTGACAGCTGGGAATGAACTATAATGGGCTTCATTAAAAAAGACAGGCCAGGTTGTCTAATGGCCCTGCCAGAAATAAGGTGGGGGAGAGAGGAGGGGGGATAGGAAAGGGAGGAGACCAGTGACATCAGAGAGAGTCAAATGGCCAGGGAATGAGAGAGGTTGCAACTGGCTGGGGAGGGGCTGGGAGGGACTGGAGGGGATACTTAAAGACTTGCAACCCTCTGGGCTTCCTCTTTGCTGGGAAAGATTCTCAGCACTTCACACTGGCAGTTTAGGAGGTAAGGTGCTGGTACTGATCCTTGGCTGGGGGCCTTCGTGGTGAAAATTGAGGTTGAGAAGTATATACATATACTGTATGTATGTATTATATATATATGTGTATATATATATATATATATACATATATATATATATACATACACCTGATAGTAATAGTACTGTTTTAGAATAAGGGTGTCTTCAGTCTAAAATTGAAACATAAAAGTGTATTTGTTTGTTGAGATTATATCAGGACTGGTGTGGAATTTTTATAGTGCAGCAATGAAGGAGAGTTGCTGCAAAACAGGACTGAAAAGTATGGAATTTATGGGCATTATGCAGGGCTGGGGTGAGATGAGAACAGCACCTTTAACAGTAGTTTTATAATGTAAGCTGGTTCAGAAAAGGCAACGTAGAGGGTTTAGTTTGCTGAAAGGAGATATTGTAGGCTGACACTCAGTTTAATCTTCTGACCCCAGCATAATTTAAAAGTGTTCAGAATGGTGAACTCATAATTTTTCAGTACACAGGTGAGGACACAGAGTGTTTCTGGCTTAGAAGGCACTTATGCAGTTCAAATGTTTTACTATACATTGCTGCAATTGTTTTGGTACAATACCTGAGTGGACAAGGCAAAAGATATCATCAAGGAGTGCTGGAGGTGCCCTCTATGGGCGGGCACATTGGCTGTTGGTTTGTGGTTGGTTGGAAGCACCCGGCAGGTGGGTCCTTGTTGGACTGGTGCCAGTTGGTCTTGGTTGCTGAGGGCGATCCCAGGAGGTGGGTGCCTCGCGGATTGAGAGGTGCCCTCTGCCGGAGGGTGCGTTGGTGGTTTGTGGGGTTTATCCATCAGCCCTCGGCAAGCTGGGTTGTTGGGACCAGCACAATAGTTGGCTGTAGATGATGGGGCTACCCTGGGCAGCGTGCGCGATGTGGGGCTGTGGGACTGGCTGCAGCCTGGATGACTAGCAGAGTATTGAGCCACACAGATCGCTACAGAGGTACTGGTGGGAGTGGGAAGGTAGATGCAGATGAGATGACAGTCTCGTTTATCCTGGGCAGTGAGCACCACATGGGCTGTGGGCCAGGTTATGACCTGGGTGCCTTGTGGAGCTTTGAGCCACGTGGATCGCAGCCGAGATTCATAATTTCATTAAAACAAAATAGTACTAGGGAAAATAAAAATACTGAAAGCCACGCAGACACGAGGGAAAATAAAAATATCAAAAGCCATGCAGACACAGAGGGAAAAGTTGGGGAAACCAATAGCAGAGGGAGAAGTGATGCAAGCTATCCAAAAATTGCAGAAGAGGAAAGTTAGTGGACTGGATGGTACCCGGTGGAGTATTACCAACTGATGGGGGCCCAAACTGTGAGGATGCTGTGCAGAGTGTTCCAAAAGAATGGAGAGGTGGAAGAGGTTAGCTTGCCAGATACGTGTTATGATGCTGTCATATGCCTCATACCAAAGGAGGGGAAGGATTCGCAACTATGTGCCTCGTATCGGCCGATATCACTGTTAAATTGTGATTTGAAGATAATGGTTAAAGTTTTGGCCTGCAGGCTGGAGGATTTACTCCCGGAGGTGGTTCACCCAGACCAAACGGGGTTTATTAAAGGAAGACAGTCATATCATAATATGAGACAGCTGATAAATATACTTTGGAGAGCGAACAGGGGAAAGGAAGATATAGGGATCCTTTCAATGGATGCGGAAAAAGCGTTTGACAGGGTGGAATGGAACTACCTGTTTGAAATATTGGGGAGGTTTGGTCTGGGTGAACCATTTCTGAGATGGGTAAAGGTGATGTATAGACGGCCCCGGGCACAGGTGGTAGTAAATGGTAGTACGTCAGAGAAGTTTAATTTGGAGAGAGGTACGAGGTAGGGCTGCCCACTCTCCCCCTTATTGTTTGTGCTTGTGATAGAACCTCTGGCTGTAGCAATCAGAGACTGTGAGGGCATAATGGGGGTGGGGGAGGGTAGGTCACAACACAAACTGGCACTATACGTGGATGATATGCCGTTGTATTTGAAGGATCCTGGGCAATCAGTTCCCACTCTTCTTTTGCTGGTAGAGGAGTTCAGGGTATTTTCAGGGTACAAAATCAATTTGGGAAAGTCAGAAATATTGTGGCTTAAGGGAGCTGGAGAAGAGGTAAGGCAATGGGGACTCAAGGTGGTGGGGACGAGTTTGACATATTTAGAGGTCCAGGTAGGTAGGTCCTTGGGGTCCTTATATAATTTAAACTATACCAAATTGATAAAAATCATTGAGGTGGATCTAAGAAGGTGGATGCAGCTACCAGTGTCATGGCTGGGCAGAATTAATATAATAAAAATGAATGTGTTGCCTAGGATTTTGAAATTGCTACAAATGCTACACCTTGGACTGTCAAGGGAGGACATTCACAGGTTGAAGAAGGCCTTTACTACCTTTATTTGGAAAGGGAAGTATCCAAGGGTTAGTTTGGGGAGGCTAAAGGCAGATAGAGAGAAAGGGAGATTACATTTCCTGGACTTGGGAAACTATTTTTTGGCTATACAGCAGAGATATGTGGCGGACTGGGTTCATAAACCCAAGGTTGTCAGTTGGGTTGAACTGGAACAGGGTATGGTCCAGAGTAAAATAACAGCATATCTCCATAGTAAAGGACTGAGGGTATATAGGATGGGAAAAGAAGTCAATCCACTAGTAGTGCAGGTACTTCTGGCATGGAAGGAATTAAGGAGGAAAGGGTGGACACGAGGGAAGGAGACACAATTAATGCCTGTGGTGGGTAATCCCTATTTCTTGCTAGGGCTGGAAGATATAGGTTTTGGGAATTGGGAGAGAAAAAGAATAAGGAGCCTGGGGCACCTACTAGTAAGAGGACAGTTCTGTTCACTACAGGAACTGCAGGAGGTGGTAGGAGGCTGTAAGAGAGAGAGAAAGGTTCAAGTATTTGCAAATGAGGGCATATATGAGAAGTCTGGGGAAGGAGAATAAATGGATATATGAGGTGGACCCGGTGGAGATAGTGATCTACGCAGCTCAAAACCAAGAGAAAGGGTTTATAGGCTGGGCGGTAAAGAGAGGAAAGGTCATACATCTTGATAGGATGCTAAAAACTAAAAAACTGTGGGAAAGGGACCTCGGCAGAGGCATAACGGATAAAAATAGGAAATTACTGTTCCTGATGCATTCTGGGATTATGGCATGCAATAAATATAAGGAGGCATATTTTAAATTTATTCACAGGGTGTACCACCCACCGGTGATCGTGCATAAGGCGCACCCTGAAGTATCACCTTTATGCGGAAGGTGTGGCTTGGGACGGGGGCCATACGTGCACTGTTTCTGGGAGTGCCCGATACTGCAGAAGTATTGGAAGGAGGTGGTGTCCAGGGTGGGAAGGATTGCTGGAAGGGAGTTGCCATTGGATCCTCTGGGTTGTTTATTTTGGGGTGGAAGATGGAGAAGAGGAGGAATGGACATTATTGCCCAGATGGATCAGGGTACTATATGTCCTGGCTCATCATGGGATCCAGAATACTTGGGTCTCACAAATAGCACCAACAGTCCAAGGATGGTGGAGGATGGTGCTGCAGACACTGGGGTTAGAGAGGCTAACCTATGTGATGGGGGGAGGGAAGAAGGATTTACAAGGCATTGGGCCCCATTGCTGGCTTCTCTGTCGGAGGAAGAGAGTTGGATATTATGGGAAGGTACAATAAGCTGAGAAAGTGAAGGATGAAGACAGAAGGTATATAGAATGCAGAAAGAAGGAGTAAAAAAGTAGGACAATGGAAATGCTTAAAAAAAGAGAAAAAAGGAAGATGAATATGTACGAAGCAAAGGATGGATGAAAAACAAGAATGAGGAAAGGATTGGATGACAAAAGCATGGGTATACTGGTTGCACTTTCACTTTAAGTTTAACTTAATTAAATTTAATTTAACTTAATTTAATTTAATTTAGCTCAACTTGAATGGAACATAGTTGGCAATGAAGTGAAAAGGCTGATTACTTTACTGTATGATATTGGTAGCAGAATGAATAAGTTGTGTATTTGATTGTATGTTGAAGTTCTTGAAAAGCAAATGAAAATATTATCCAAAAAAAAAAAAATAGTAAACTCTGGTCGAAGCCTCATGGGGCCTGCCAGTTTCAGGGGATGGAGCAATTGGGGAAGGAGGTGGTGCACTGGTCACCACAAGGGAAGGTACCATTGTTGGTTTTGTCTCGCAGTTTTGAGTATGGCTGGAGCAGGCGATCGGGGAAGATGGGCCATGTGGGCGGTGGGCCTGTTTGACCGGATGTATGGCTCGGTCAAGGGCCGACAGGCTAGTGACTGGCTGGGAGTTTGCCAAGCAGGTTGGACCTGCGGAGAGGGACCATGTATTTACCAGTAGGTCCATTCACTATGCGGGAAGGGTCCCAGAGGCCCAGGACCCAACAGGAGGAAGAAGCAGGCTGTGCAACGAGCCAAGGTGAGACAGAAAGAAGCAGGACCTTTTTGTTAAAAAAAAAATATATATATATGTTTGTGGGTTTGTAAAAAAGGGGGAGATTAATCTGCTTAAAGTACAGATGAGGAACGAGTGGCAGGGTGTGCAATTGGCTGCAGAGACATTTTAAACATCTCGAAAATTTAAGTTTAAAGGGAAGTCAAAGGAATGGGAGGGTTTGGCTATTAAACTGTTTAGGTGGTAATGGCCTCAAGAATCTTGTCCTTATGACCAGCTATATCTCACCAGGGAGACAGGATAAGGGTCCATATCTTTTTGTGGATACGTTACGCAGAACTGAATAAGGATAGTCCCTGGGGAATCTTCTGTTAAGTTTAACGCAAAAACCGGGAAAGGCCATGAGGACTGGATAGTGCCTATGTTTGAATTCAAAAGTTTTCCATTGGGCAGGGGAACTACTTGCATAATGAGTATTCGAACACCCAAAGGACTTGCAAAGTATTAAGTATTAACATATCTTCCACCTAGATAGTTACACCTTCCAATGCATACAACAAATACAGCGTGAGGAAATTACATAGTACTAATCCAGTTGGGTGATATACACCAACTTTCTTCATGAGGCATTGGGCAATGGTGGTAGGGTGGAGCAATTTACATTAGCTGGAAAGGCCTTTGATCTTGCCATCTATACACTCCTACTTGAAAATAATTGTATCTGAGTCTGGCCTTGGATGCTGTATCTTGGTTTGGGAGTCACCCAAATAAGTGAACCCAAAAGGTTCAAATTAGGAGTCTGACTTCAGTGGATAGAACTGTCCATGTGGGAATACCTCAGGTTTCATTTTGGGCCCAATGTTAGTCATCCAATGTCCTGTTGCGAACAGATGACATTGAGGTTTTTTGCAAGACAACCCAGCAAGGACAATCTGTTTTACGTGCAGCAGGAAAATATAAGAATTTGGGAAAAGGATTCTCTAACAATATTTTGATAAGTATAGGAAGTCAAGAACATGCTTTTCAGCAGTACAAAAAAAAAAAAGAAAAAGAACTCCCCCTTTGGGCATCTTCTAATATGGGCAAAAAATTAGAGCAACTAGAAGGCATTACATTGCTGTGATTTTAATTGGATGATAGTCTATTCCTTGTCCCCCAGGTGGGAAACTTGGTTAAGACATTCAGTGGTAGTCTGGCTCCCCTGTGCTGGAACACAGATAACATTACCCAAGAGGCACGAAGCTTAAGCTGGTCAAGTTCCATCGTAATACTGCTGACCATAGCTTTCATGTCTACTTTACGACCTGGGAGTCAATTAGCCAGGATCGGAGTTATCAGTAGCAAATACTGCAGACTGGCCCTGGAGGCAAGGTTAGATCTGTTGTTTCCCTGCTGTTACTGCAGTGGTTGATATCCTCTTTTGGGGGAAGAGAGGCGTAACAGGGCCAGAGGAGTTGTATCTCTGAACAGGGGCCTGACCGCACTTTGCCAGAGGCCAGTGGGTGGAGCATGATAGCTTCATTTAGGTTATTTCAGCGAGAGTGGTGCGGGGCCCCAAACTGAAGCTTAGCAAGACATCTGGGGCCTTGCAGCAGACTTAGAAATGGAAAGGGTACAGGTTCAGGGTACCTGGTATGCTGCACAAAAAGACATTATTCTCATGAGAGACATGGGGGCAAACAGAGTAGTGTGCAGTCGAACTTCATTCACATATCTGGACTGAGTAGTATGGTATGGGCTGCACACCCATTGGCTCATGCTGTGAACCAATGGGCATGCAGCCCCTACCAGAGCTGTCAGTCGGTGGGCGTGGGGTGGCAGGGGTGGGGTGCCGCCACCCGGCCTGATGGGGGAGCGGGTGGTGGGCTCAGTGGGCGGGTTGGGTGGGGATGCCTAGACCACCAGGGTAGTAGGGGTATTTTATGACTTACAGATGCCCGCTTGACAGGGAGCGATCGTCCACCGGACCACCAGGGATATTGATTTGGGGGTTCTATTACTGATGCCCGCGATCAGGCTGTTGAGTGCGGTCCACTGGACCACCAGGATATTGGAATTGGGGTGGTTCTATTACTGATGCCTGCGATCAGGGCTGAGTGTGGTCCACTGGACCACCAGGGATATCTTGACGGGGAAGTTTACATTAATGTCCCACGATCGGGCTGCAGAGGTGTCGGTCCCCGATGGCTGCTGCCTGGCAGGGCATGGGGTGCAAGTCGCTCGGGGATCGGGCGCACCTGCATGTTAATGGCATGCAAATGGGGCTATAATGAGATGCAAATTGCCCCCTGTGTGCCTTGCATAAATTATGGCTCCATTTGCATGTCCGCTTTTGAATATCACAGGTGCTGTGCATGGCGCAATGGCACTTGTGCTAGCGCATCTCCATGCTCCACTCTGGCCACTTGTGCTGGCATAGTGCCACTGTGCCATGCACAATGGGGGTGGACAGGGTGTGATATTCAAAGCTGCTGCGCCATAGTGCAGCTCCATTGAATATCGCCCAGGTCACACCCCGCACAGCAAAGTTGAGCTGCGACCAGGCTTGCACCACAGCCTGGCGCAGTTTGAATATCTGGGCCACAGTATTTACTAACAGTTATGAAACATATGGTCATTGTGGGTAATTTCCTTACCTGGGGTCTCTCTTTATTATCATAAACCAAAAGCTAGGGTCAGTGTTAATAGCAGGATCTCTGAGTATTTCAACATTGAAAGGGGCATGAGACAGGGGTGGTCAATCTCCCCTTTGCACTTTACATTAATCATGGAACCTTTAGCACAGGCCATTAGGGAGGCAAAACATACTATGGGAGTGTCATTTCAGTGAGTACAGAATAAGGTCTCTCTGTACATGGACGACACCCTCATATACTTAGAGGATCCCAGGAACTCTCTTCCACCCCTACTCATGCTATTGGAAGTATATGGGTGGATCTCTGGTTTTAAAGTCAATATGGAAAAGTCATTAGTTCTGCTTATTAGAGGCTTGTTTCCACAGGACTTTAGAAATAATATCCCTTTTAAGTAGGTTAGAGACAAGGTTCGTTATCTTGGAATCCAGATTTCCTGCCACATGTCCAAACTATATCATTACAACTATGGTGTGTTTAAACAAGTTTATTCAAACTTTAATAGACAGAAGGCATTGCCACTCACTTTCTTGAACTTCCTGGAATCCATTAAAGGGAATATATTATCCCAGTACCTTTTCTTTTTCACCACATTGCCATTACACATTCCCACAATAGACTGAAAAGATGTAAAAAAAGAAATCACAGTTTGTCTGTGTGGGTAAAAGACCTAGGTTTTGATGGGAATTGCTGACAGAATGCAAGAAATGGGGGGATGGGGCTTCCTAACTTTCAGCACTATTACAGAGCTGCTCAACTCTTACCAATACTCAAGATGGTGGCCCCCGGAGAAGAGAGAGGGTGGTATACCAATGAAGAATTTGAGCATCCATTAATACCTTTAAATGTTCTTCCTTGGGTGGCACTCCCATGGGACCTAGAACATATAGTCAACTGTTGGACCAAACACACATTATCAGTGTGGCTGGATGCTCATCAATGGTGGGACATCCCAGCCCCAGTTTGGCAGTATATTCCTTTAAGGTTTCTTCCCAATTTCCTGGCTTGCCTAGGGGATCCCTGCTTCTCTCACTGGGCATGCCTGGGAGTGAAATCTCTACCACAGTTTACAGAGGGAGATGTAATTAAAAATGTAACATTACAGAAAGCATTTCAGATACCCACTGCAGATCTTTTTATATTTTTGCAATGTTGGCATTATATACATTCTGTCCTGGGCATACCTGCCTTAACACTACCTCCCCCACCAGCTGTAACATTGACTCATAATAAAAGTCTTCTGAGAGATAGCAGAAGTTACATCTTCCAAATATACCAGGTGCTGCAGAAAGGGTGAATATTCATGGTGCAGAAAGGGGCCGGTATTCACGGTGCAGAAAGGGCGGGTATTCACGGTGTAGAAAGGGGCGGGTATTCACGGTGCAGAAAGGGGCGGGTATTCACGGTGCAGAAAACTGAAGATAAATGGCAAGGAGAAATGGGCATCACTCTGTCCGAGGTTAGCTGGTCCAGGATCTGGTGAGGCATACACAAAACTACAATTTCACCATTCTAGTGGGAGTTCCACTGGAACATTAGCACTTGTTATTTTATATCTCTGATAATCTCAAAACAATATGCCTCCCATCCCTCAGACCAATGTTGGAGGCATTGTGAACAGAGGGGTACACACTGTCATATTTTTTGAGAATGTCCCAAAATCCATACTTATTGAGCAGGGGTGACTGAGGCGGTCCAGAATATGTTCTCTCTGGAGGAAACTCTCTCCTTTGAAAACATGATATTGGGACTACCTCATCCCGGATTAACCATGCCCACAGTGCTCAATCTGTGCTACACTACAACCCCCAATGGGTCTGCTCACTCCACTCCCAACCAATGAAGAGATTAATCAAGAGATTGAAGAAATCATAAATAGATGGGCTATCCCAGAAATCCCACCAAGTGATCCTTTGCTGGATATCATAAATGATTTTTGAACAATGTCAGATAAAGCCATTCTTTGCTCAGTGTGTTTTAAAATGCAATAAACTAAGCAGGTTTAAGCATTAATAACTTGTGACCTGGGTTTTCATCCCTCCTTGACAAGATATAATTACAGTTAGACTTAATACTTAGACATATAGTTTAGTAAAGGAATAATGCACAACAAGGTGTGTGGATACTGGGATAACTTCACACTTGGGGTGGTTGGGCATGAGGCCACAGGCGCATGCATCAGAGCCCCAGGCGTGACGTTTTCCCAGCACCACACAACACACATGGAGTGCATAATTCTATTATGCAATGGTTCATACTACAAAAAAATATGAAACAGAGGGTTGTTTCCTTTTTAAAACATTTTTTAATAGTTAAAAACTGTAAATAGCCTTACACCAGAAAAAGCAGTTATTTGAACTGTGTTTAAAACTGCTTAGAAATGTTTACTTTATTTTTTTTTTAAAACAGTTAAAGTGTATCATTTTTATGTTAATCAACTTATGGTTTCTTTAACTACTATGTAACAGATTTATACATTAAATGAACAAATACTTTTTAGGAATAAATAATGTAGAATGCAAAACTTTTACAACAATAAATTCTGTTGAAAATAATTACAGTTTAGTATTTTTCAACAATTAACTGTAATGTATTTTCTTTCAGGATTTCATATTCAGGCACGTTAGCATTTGTAAACATTGAAAATGCTCAAGGAGTTGCCATGTATGATCATTTGGGTGTTGCTTTTGTTGCTTGCATGGTTTGCTTCTGAGGTAAGGTACATTGCGTTGTTCTCATTTTCAGGATGAGGTTTCTCTGTTGCTGCTGCTTCAGGGGATGCTTATTGTTGCTTGGCTGCAGGCTTGAATTTGATTGCAATCTTATTCATGTGATATTCCTGGTCTGCAGGTTTGATCTAGTGTTACAACGTCACCTGAAGGAAGTACACTTAGAGTCTTGTCCTTGGTGTACTGTTTAGTCCCCAACAAGATGGAACTCCATTTACTTCTTTCGATGACTGATGATGTGTAGTAACTTTGCAGGCATGATTCCTGCTTATGTCACGTAATGAAAATTATTTGCCTGCTCTCAAGACCAGCATTGCTGAGAAGCTGTATGGTGGTCACACGCAGCTGTGGTTCATGTAAGTTTTCGCCAGTACAGCTGCTTTGCATATGCAAGGAAGCATTGTGGCTAGATAGTTTATTCTGACAGGCTCGAACATGAACCAGACTTCTTGGGACCAGGACTTTATAGGCTTGCAACGTTGGTGCATGTAAAGGTTGGAGTGGCAGCTTGGACAGGTACTTTCTCAGCACTGCTACAGGGCAATATGGGTGGCCTGGAATTTCAAACTTGCTTCCATGGTGCATGTCTCTGTCCTTCTCATTAGGCTTGGCATGATTTTTAGTTTTCTCATTAAACATGAGGGTGGCATATTGGAGACCATTTTCTGCCTGCTTGAATTCAAAGGCTGTGGTATTAATTTTCTCTGCCCCTCACCTCTGTGTCTGGTGAAGTGTAAGTGAATTTTTGAGCCAGATGTGGTGAAGACCTTCAGCTGTGTCTGGGTTAGAGGCGTCAGACATCTGTAGCTGCTGCAGCTGTTTCTGACAGGATAAGGTCATGCTGCATTTTGTCACGGCCTTCTCTCCATAAGTTTTTTATGTAAGTTGTAAAAACATTAGTTGCAGCACCAAATTAAGCATAGTTCAGAATATTTATGTTTAGGCTGGGGGGGGTTATTGATGTACCGGTTGATGCCCGCCCTCAGCCCCACAAAACTACTGATGCCATACTGCTCACCAGATGTGTTTCAAACAGAACCATAGAAGTAATTGAGAACAGTACTGAGCTCTTGTGGGGTGGTGAGTTTTAGATCTATTGCTGTCTGACTTTCACTCACCCAATCGAGAAACACTTTGACTGTCCAGTTGGTTTCTCTTTTAGTTGACGCTTCATTGTGGTTACATTCCAGTTGGTCTAGCTGCTCGGTTCTGATTTCTAGGTGCCATTAGGAGGCAATATAGCACAGTGGTTTAAGGCTCTGAGCTGCAAATCTGGAGCCCTGGGTTTCAATCCCACAGCCCCCACTTGCATACGTGTGGCCCTGAGCATGTCACTTAACTTCCCTGTGCTCCCAGGCTGCACCTGTAAACAAGATTTCAGCCTAGTATGTCTCTCCTGGTTCAACAACTGGAAAAAACAACTGGGTGGGGGGCTGATTTATTTTTCTGCCACTTATCTCCTGAGTTTCTGGCTGGTTTGTTAGATTGGTGCCAAACCAAGTTTTGATTGTGGACACTGTTAGTAGTCGAAAGTTGATGTTGGGAACCTGGCTCATTCCAGTTTACTTCAGGCTGCTGAAATGGCTTTCTGACAGGATTTACAGTGGCACTTGTCAGATGTGGGTTGTGATATCAGCTGATGCTGTACTGTGGTAAGGTTCCCTTATTGGTTGACACTATATCCGTGATGTTATTCCAAGATAACAATATGGGCATAGCGACAGGCTGACCAATCAATGACCATATTTTCTTTGCCATTGTACAATAGTGATTAATTACTTACAATTAAGTTTACTTATAGTCATGGGTTCTTTTTAGTATTTACTAATATGAATTTAGCTCTGCATTTTCTATTAACATGATTACTGAGTGTAGATTTAAAAAATGTTTTTAGCATTTACAGTAAGAAACATGCAAGGTATCCTTCTGATAAACCACAAGATACATTTTGTTTTTCTTGTATATGGCTTAACAGCAAAGTAAACTAAAGGTCAACTTCCTCGTGTGACAGACTAACAAACTAAAATAAGAATATCTTGTAACTAAGCATCTGAGCATATGCTTTCAATTTAAATTAATTAGAGCACAAGCATAGCTTCCTCTTGTAAGAGAAACAGAAATGTCCTGTAACCTAGGGTCTGAACATATATTTTCAGTGTTCAGAAGCCCAGATCATATTAGAGGCTTTCAAGCCTACCTATTAACATGTGTGTGAAAACTTATAACTGAATGTGAACTCTTGACAAGTATTAAATGCTTTACATAGATACCTTACAGTAGGAATCATATGCCAACACATTTTAAACACTCTTCTCATAAGTCACATGACAAATGTCCTACTTGTAGAAGGCTTAACCACCAGTCAGACAATCAGATGTCTAGGTGAGTCATCACATGCCTGGAGTACTACAAAAAAATAACTTACTACTCCAGGTAGTGTCTGCTATTGGTAAAAATAATATTATTTTTGTATTTGGTTGAAAATCCCCCAGTTATACTAGACGTTGTAGCATAACATCAAACTGTTAGGTACAGCCCACATGTTTACTTAAAAAAAAAACCTTTTGATCAGATGCTTTGAATTATTTATAGCTTTCTAACATACTAACATACTAACATACTAACATACTAAAATGCCAGCAGAATAGGCCTAACGGTCTTTCGTGTCTGCTCGTTTGGTCAGTCCCCACCCTGGGTGCTGACCTTGCTGTCCCCCTCGCCTTCTCTGGCTTCTCCCTTCCCAGTTCTGGATATTCTTGCTGCATTGGATTTTGCTTCCAGAACCCTTCCCCTGTACCTGTCCCATCCCCTCTTGAACCCCTCCACTGTCTCTGCCTCCGCCAGCCCCCTAGGCAGTGCATTCCATGGCTCCACCACCCTCTCAGTGAAGTAGCACTTCCTCCTTTCTCCCCTGAATCTTCCCCCCTCCAGCTTCCAGCCATGCCCTCTAGTGGCCCCTTCCTCCTTCCTTCGAAGCACCCCGACTGTTCCTCCCCTATTTACCCTCTTCATGTACCTAAAGACCTCTATCATGTCCCCGCGGTCTGATACAGCAAGTTATTAACTGGTGGTCTTCTGACATATAAAATTACTTTCTAACATGGAAGACTTTTGCTTTAAACCCGCCCATAAATTAGAAGCAGCTTAAGTGCCAATCCAGCTGATTCCTTTTTACATACCATAAAAGTCAGCAGACAAACCAGCCCATGTAAGACCAGTCAGAAGGAAGACACAAAGTCATCTTCAGTCCAGGACTTCAAAGCTTGACATCTTGGTAAAATCTGGTGTGGTGAGTTTTGCCATCTAACCCAGGCAGATGGAACTGGGAAAATAATGCTTGCATAATTTTTTTTTTCTGTTTTTATTCTGTTATTGCGACATATTCCATTTGACAAGAATTTTTTTTTATGCCTGCACTGCTGTTTAGAGAATTTTTTTTTACTCATATTAATGTTAAGATTACAGTGTGATTTTTGAATTTGCTATTATGTTTGTTGAATTTTGTTGTCCCGGTAAGCCCACGGGACCTAGAAGTCCCTTTTTCAGGGTGACCAGGGGGGAGGGGGAATACAGATGGTAAGCAACTGAAATTGAACCAGATTAAGCTGTTGGTGGCATTTTTAGTGAATGAGGGAAATTTGGCCAGGACACCGGGGAAATTCCCCTACTCTTCCAGCAGGGGGCTTGACTTCCTGGGAGCAGAGTGAAGGGACCCAGTTGGGAGCCGGACAGATGAGAAGGAGGAGGAAATGCTGATGTGGCAGGGGAGATGTTGCAGGAGAAGGGGATGCTGTGTGTGATGGCTGACAATCCTGAGAATGCTTAGTTGGAGCATGGACCTTCAGGAGTGCAGATCTCCCTTCCTGTAGGTCTGGAGCATGAGATGATCAGGAAGAAATGTTTGGTGACTGATCAGCATATAGAGCTAATGGATGGTGAAACAATTGAAGGTGGATTTATGGAATTCCAGGCAGCAGACCTCCAGCAAGAAGTAGAGTTTGTACAGGCCCTTACCATAGAACAGCAACAATGATTACTAATGATTCTTTCAATGCCGGGTCGCGGTGGATGGCAGCAGCTGCTTGTGGAACAGATGGAGGTAACAGATGCTGTGACAACCCATTCACAGATAAAGCCTGCAGTAGAGATTAATATATGTAGTGAAAACCCTTCTCGGGGTTTGGTTATGGAATGGCTGCTCAATGATGTGGAGACAATCATGGGAGCGGGTGGGCTAGAGGAGAGCACTGATACAGTGAAGGTTTCCACGGACAGTTCTTCCACAGTGAGTACAAACCTTGATTTGGCTGTATCAGGTGTAGATCCCTCTGAAAGTCCCATATCTACTGAAAATACTGATGAATTGCTTACTGAGACTGTGTTACAGATGGCTAGCCCTGGGAAGGGACAAGATCCTGGGAGTAGATGTTTGACAGTAGACTCAAGGTCTCTTGGATCAGAAACCAGCAATATTGATTCAACCCTGATCACTGCAGGTTGGAAAAAGATTGAAGGGGGATGGATTCTGGATTAAACAGATTTACCAATCTCTGATTTGTGTAAAAATATTATGCAAGATCCTGTGCGAGTACAATCTGCAAACTAAGACATGGCTGTCTCTGGTAGTGCGACACAGGTAGAACCCCCCCCCCATATTGAGCTAGAGACCTCTCCTGTATCCCAGGCCACTGGCTCCGCTGCCCCCATAGAACAACCAACTTGGGGAGATCAAGCAGATTATTTGGACCTTATCCCTAAACCACAACCTGTACCTATACAGCCTTCCTTATTATGGAGACAATTCAGGAGGAATTAGGCTGGTTTTTCTAATGTAATTCCTGCCCAACAGAAGAATGCAGTCCGCATTCAATACACTGGTGGCCTGCCTCTCCCGCCTGATAGATTGGGCTGGCAGTATAGCCTAGAGGTTAGAGGAACGAGGTGTGAATGAGCTTGATACATCCAGCAGACCAGACCAGAGTTTGATTTTCTCAACCTCCAATTGCATACTGTGTGACTCTGAGCAAGTCACTTAACCACCCAGTGTTCCCAGGTCGCCCCTGAAAACAGGCACTTGTGCCTAGTGGGCCTTACCCGGTTACCAAAGACTAAAGTAAAAAAATAAATAAATAAAAAGATTGTATTTCAGGAAAGTACTACTGAAAGATTCTTTCAGGTTTTTTTCCAACAAAATTTATGCACTGATCCATGCTTCTGGTGACATGAACTTTGATGTGAGTTTTAAAACTCCAGCTGGACTGGATCAATTTTGGTCCATGTATGAAAAAAAAAGCATTCAGCTTTATGGATGCCCTTTCATATTTTTCCAATCACCATACCTGCTATGAAGCACATTACTGTGCTGTTCTGCAATGAAGACGTATCAGTGCGTGACATTAGATACTGGTTCCAGAAACAATGAAATGTTCTAGAAGATCCTACCCTAATCCTAGATGATGAGCACACCTAGACAGGAGGATGGAGATTTAAGGTGCATCTAAAATCTGTCCCACAAAACCCAAAGCACCTGAGAGGGGTCATTGTTTTCATCAAGGGCAGCCGAAGACTTGCTTCCACTGTGGATCACAACAGCACCTAAGTAGTGTCTGCGACAGGGTGAAGTACACACTATGCATGGAATGTGGTCACTCCAACAGAGACTGTACAAACGATCAAGCTTGCAACCTTTGTAACTTGCCAGGCCATGTGTATCGATCTTATGAATGGGCTACGCATAATAGATCAGACAGATCAAACCAAGAACTTATAGTGGAAAAAGTCCAAAATGTTAGCATCGCTATACAACAAATTCTGGACAGATTCACCAGGGCTGCATAATGAAGTTAGAGAAGTTATGTGGAATTGTTAAGGAGGTATGGAGAAACAACACAATGACTTGTAAGGAATAAGATTTGTTTCAGTTTCTGTTCTAAGGAAAGCATACACATTATTAGGAAATATATGGAGGTGCATACTGTGCTACAAGGACATTGTTTTAATTGATTTTCTTTCGCATTTAAGATTTAACTGCAGCTTTAAATGCATTTTTCTCTGGCTAGCCCACTGAGATGGATTACCTAACTCTGCTTGACAGTACAGTGCAGGCATAGGTCATTATCAAGCAAAATTAATTATAAAAGTATATATAACATACTGTAAATGTATCAAACAGATACAATGCACCACAGCAGCTACAGAAACAGAAAGAGAAGAAGTTTAGAACATTAACAAGTTTAGCAACATCCTCGAAGAGAGCTTCAGGTCTGCTTCACAGAATGGATTTATAGGCAAAGCAGTATAAATGGGAACAGTACTTGTCTTACTCTACTGCAGACAAAAATATGCATTTGAGACTGTAGTTAAATAAATACAAAAGAAATAGAAAATTGTCCCCCTGACAGTATGTGTTCTGCTCAGTCAGAAATTGGAACAGCACTGGCTTACTCTGCTGCAGACACAAATATGCAAATGAAATAGAAAATCATTCTTGGCACTCCAAGGAGAACTTAATTGTCACCCTGACAGTATGTGTTCTGCTATGAAGACTGACCCCACACAGATCAATTGGTGTAAGATGCCTTTTCTGAAGAACAAGTCAGTAATTTTAATGTTTGACATTATGGTGGCTGAGTGTGATGCTCAGAATAAAGGGGATGGGAACAGAGAGGTGGGGGTGGTACAGTGCCCAGTGGGTGGTAGCGGGAGGGTTTTGAGAGCTTTGTTGGGAGGAGCCCAGTAAAAGATCACAGTGCTCAGCTGTCTCACGATCAGCCAGTGCACCAGACTTTTCCAGTTTGAGAGGAAAAAACTATTGTTTGGTATTCGGATTTTTACTTCATCTGGTACAAATTGAGACCCCACACACAGTTACCATGACACATCAAGCAGGCACAAATGAATTGCTGTGTGAACATCAGTGATCATTAAATTTACAGACTTCTCCATGGAAATACCCGTCTTTTCATTGTCTCCCTCCTGCCTCCTTGTTGTGTCATCATAATGGTGTGTAGGGGTTACAGTCTGTGCAAGATAAAGTAAACAACCAAATGCCAAGAGAAGCTTTTTCCCCAAAACAAAGAAAAGTCTGGTGCTCTAGCTAGCTGATCATGAGACAGCTGCCCACTGTCAGCTCTAGCTACTGAAAGCAGCAGTGGCACAATCTGATCTTGAACCTCACTGAAATCAGGGCACAACAAAGGAACCTCACATCAAGTGCATTATGTGGAAAGCATGACAGGACTTGGCAGGCATAGTATTTCAGTTGTGGACTGAGAGCGGCGTCTGTTGATAACGTCACTGGGTAAATGCTGTTACTGGGCATGTACCGAAATGGAGCTTTGCAGGCACAATAAATAAACATCCATGGCAGGCATAAAATAAGATTTTAAGGTTAAGCCTTGAGTTGTGCAGGGTCTGACGGGGATGCACTGGTTGTAAATGTGCAGGGGGAATGGCATTGATGACAATTACCACCAGGAAATGCTCATCAGAAGGAGGATTTTTTCGAGCACTATGAGATTTGGCTGAGTGCGATGCTCAGAATAAAGGGGACAGGAACAGAGGGGTGGGGGTACAGTGCACAGTGGGCGGTAGCGGGAGGGTTACGCGAGCTGCTATGCAGAGTCTTCACTTCTGTTCATAAAAGGACTGCAAGCTCCGCCCATGCAGCCCTAAAATAAGCAGAGTACCTAGCCACAGATTTATGTATTGGACCTACAGTAGTTCTACAAGGGGGGCCATTCCACTTCGCACCTATACCTCTCAACCTCTCAGCATTAAAATACATAGCACTGGGCTTCAAAATTCAGAGCAAATGACCAGACTATGTAGCTGTTTCTGATTTAAAAAAAAAATATGTCTACAAATAGTGGGCCCCATATATTTAGTGTTAAGGAAATGTTTCTATCAAGTTAGTTTAATGATTTAATACTGTGTATGTGAAAAAATAGCTGCAACATCATTGAGAAGATCAGTAAATCTTTGCAGAGCAAGGGTACATTTGAGTGTAAAATTCATAGCAGTTAAGGGTTATGTCTGCACCTCAGCCTCTCCATGAGTACAGGAAGATTCAGATATACTGCTCCCTTCTTTGCACACCCATAACATTCTGGGAGTGTGGGGGAGATAGCCTCAGTGTTGTGCCAAGGAGCTAAATGCAATGCATTTGTTTTTATAACAGTTGCATTTCCAACTGGGCAGACTGGGTGGGCCATAGGCCCTTATTCACATGTCTACGTAATGATGGCGTATCTATGTATCTGGGTAACTGCATCTGATGCTACTGACATGTTGCCGGTAAATCTGTTGTTCCATCACAGTGGAAAGAGTAACTAAATCTGGTGCATTGGTTTTCTCCACCCTTGCAGAATCCAGCTCCATGTAATATTAGTATAAGTAATATTCTGTACATTACCAGAAAGTTAAACCATTGAGAGTGAAGTCTCATTTACATGTATCCTCCCCTGGAGGAAAGCAGAAGAGTAACAATCCTCAAACAGCATATACAGTAAAATAATAGTAATCATGGGAGTAGAACAATAACAGTTGGAGTAGTAATAAAGTACACTGATGTCACTACACAGTACAGTAAAATAAAAATAAAAAGATGAAGAATAACATTTTGTGATACTAAACTGCAAAAACTGCCCCAGACATGCTTTAAGTAAACTATCTAAAAGGTCTACTCAAATATATATCTTCCTACACGATGTCTTCCTAATCAATTTGGGGATAATGGGACTCTTGAAACATACTCGTAATTTACAGCATGTGTGATGGCTGTTTTTGAAAAAGGTCATGCAGGTGAAAACCAAAGGCAGTGCATGCGGTTACAAGCTATAGTATACTGCAAGTCTGTAGTCACACTCAATAACGTTTCTATAATAACCAGAAACTTATTCAAACTAATATTTATTCCCAAAACAATGCGCAAGAATCTCTCATCGGCATCTATCAGTCTCCCTCGCCCCGTGATCAACAAGCAGATACAAAAAATGATAAAAAACTTCAGTCGCATATCACGTACCAGTGAAACCCAGCTGCCACCTCATTGATGCTTGCAGTTATTGCTCCCTGTCTCCCTAAATTGAATTACTACTATATGGACTTCTGAATGGTGACACCTACCCCCTCCCTCACACCTGAGTCAATCAGCAATGCAAGGTGGGGAACCAGAGAAATTTCTTCTTACTAACTGTACTGTGCCTGCAGCAGCAAGAACATATCCTTTTTCCCTTATGAATTGAGACAACTGCCAGGAATGCAGGAACTTTCAGTTGTTGTATTTTTCTGTGATGCTTCTTTCTGAAGAAAAGTGTACCTGATGCTGCGATAAGATGTTACCTCGTCTTCTACTGACTTTGCTTTTGGTGCAGGAGCTAGGGGAATCAGGTCCCAGGAGGCAGCAGGTAAGACACACTCTAGTATCTCAGCTTTGTCCCCTTGGATGGCAATATTATGCATAGCCAGGCTTAGTAGACCAGGTTACGAGCTGTGTATTTTGGGCTTCTTTTCCAATGATAACTATCTGGGCTGCTGGGCTCTTTACTAGATCCGCTACCTGTGATGCTCATTGTGGGTCACTATCGAGTCCTTGCAATTACCTTACAGTACCCTAGTTAAGAAGTAATACGCTAGATTTCTGTATCAGTGGAAATACCAACGGCATCTTGACAATGTATTTTGAACTGTAATAGAGCGGTTTCCCTGACTCACCTCACCAGGAAACGTTCATTGGGAGGTTGTTTTTTTCCCCGAGTACAATAACATTTGGCTGAGTGCATGCTCAGAATAAAGGGGATGGGGACAGAGGGGTGGGGGCAGTACAGTGCACTGTGAGTGGTAGCGGGAGGGTTTTGAGAGCTACAGTAAAAGAGCATGGGCACCAGAGAGGGGCGGGATTGTGATGGGCAGAGAGAGAATCTGTTTTTTTTTAAATTAAGGAAAATATGCAGAGTCCTTACTCTGTTCATGAAAGGACTGCAGGCTCTGCCCATGCAGCCCTAAAAAAGAGTACAAGAACAGAATGCAGCGGTGGTGTCAGAGGTACAACTGACTAACCTACCGCATGTTGAGGATTTAACCCCTATGATACCCCTTCTCTTCCTGATGGTGATGTAGAAAAGACAGTACCAAGTGAGTCTTTAAACCTGACTAGGATAGAGAAAACAGTGCTCCAGAATTCATTACCAGGCTACCTTTCTCAGGTTGCAGAAACTGCAGGCCCACAGATTAGCACACAACTAACTGTGCAAAATATGCCACCACCTGAGACCATAGTTGTGGCATCAAAAAAACGACAGCTGAAGAATGTTAAACCTAAAGCTAAAGTGCAACGTATGGGAGAAAAGAAAGAGATGATGAAACTTTCCAATGCCTATGAGGTACTACAAACCTATGATTCAGATGGTGGTTACCATTCTGAATCTTCATCTACGGTCTCCTCACAGAAAGGTTTTTCCACCGAGTCGGATGAAGATTGCTCTATGGCAACTGTACAAGCTGTGCAGACAAAATCTAAACAGCTAGGGACGAAACCCAGACATAGCCAACGCCTGAGTAAACAGGCTGTGACTTGAAAGGGCTTGGAGTATCTGTGAGGAAAGTTAAACATTTCTGTCTCCATGGCTGATTTTTATAAATATAATGTTGCCACTATTAATGTAAACAGCATAAGGAATAGACGAAGACGCCTTGTTGGCTTTACTATTCTAAAAAATGATAACATCGATATCGCTTGCTTACAGGATGTTTGTCTTTACACTACTAATGATGTAGAAAATGCTAGGAAATTATGGTGCTGGGGTCCTGCTTTTTTTTCTCTCACTTTAGAATGGCGTGGGAGTGTGGGGATCCTTTTTTCAGGGTGGTATTTCTCTATCATGAGAGTGTTAGAATTATGTATGGGTAAAATGTTACTGATAGATTTTACACATCTTCATGGACAATGGCGTATAATTACTATTTACGCACCACAGACAAAAAAGAAAGGGTAGATATGTTTATGCAAATCAAGCCATTTTTGTTTACCTCACGTCTCCTAATCTGGGCAGGAGATTTCAACTGTGGCCTGTCAACTTTGGATAAAGAGGGTGCCACAAAAAAAAATCTTCCGTGATATAAATGCACTGCAGAATGTGCTGACTTTGAGTGGTCTACATCAGAGTATTCATGCTACAGGGGGTATACATTTTTATAGGGCACACATTGCGACCAGGATTGATCATGCTTTTCTTTCTCTTCCCTAGAATGTGTTTCTGCATTTACTGTACCTTTTGAAACTTCAGACCACCTACTGGTTAAGGTTCAATTTTCTTTGGGAGGAGAGGTTCAGAGAGGCAGGGGTGTATGGAAACTGAATAATACCATCTTGACTGCTACAGTATGAGCAGCAAAGGTACAGGACCTATTACGGGCACGTCAGTCTATGGCATTTTTAGAAGATAATAACACAAGTTGGTAGATTCAGACAAAATGTGATATAAAACATGTTTTAAAATCATGGGGCTATCACATCCACTCTGAAAAATATTTGCAGTATTTGACACTATGAGGTCAGTACATGAGAGTGGTCTCACACATAAATGAAGGTTATGATGAATATGGTGACCAGTTAAAACTATTAAAAAAACAAATGGAGACCTTACAATACAGCAGAGCGGCATCTCTGCTGTATGAACATAGGATAGGTACCCTCGGAAAGTCAACAACAGGAGATATCTATGAAAGCTGTAGAACAAGATTGCATTGGGGATCCATGGACTCCCTTATTACAGGGGAGAGGAGGTGGTACAGAGTACTGCAGATATATTGACTGTAGTTAATACCTGTATGAAACAATTATATGCCACAGCAGATGTAACAAAGTATATGATCTCACAAATGCTGGCATCTTTTCAGGTTCCAGTAATTCCACAGGATTTATTAATACATTTTACAGAACCTATCACAGATTTAGAAATTAAAGGAGTTATTTGTTCTCTGCGAAACAATGTTACTCCAGGACCAGATGGCCTCACTTCGGAATTTTTCAAAACTTTCATGCCTGATTTGGTGGAGATTCTCCATGTTGTTTTCAATATAATTCTGGAAGGAATTGACATAGCTCCACAATTTTGACAAGCCATTCAAATTTTCTTGTATAAGAAAGGGGATAGGAAACTGTTGAAAAACTGGCGACCTCTTTGTTTAATGAATACAGATCTCAAGATTCTGATGAAAATTTTAGCTCTTAGGTTGGGAACTGTTGCTTCTTTTGTTATTGACCCTAGCCAAATATGTACTATTAAGGGGAGAAAGATTACTGACAACCTTCTTTTATTGAGGGAGATTTTTTCACAAGGACAACAGAAGAAATTAAATGAGTATATCATCAGTCTTGATCAAGAGCAAGCATTTAATAGGACCCTCCATCTTTATTTGCAACTGGTGTTGGAAAAATATGGTATGCCAAAATGTTTTGTTACCTGGCTCATGAGGTTATATGCAATAGAAGGAAGGAGGAAGTAGGCTGTTGGTTAACTATGATCTGCAGCTTATCTGTTAAGTAGGGAAGTAGGCAGACTAGGTGGGCCATGCAGTCCTTATCTGCCATCAAATTCTGTGTTTCTATGTTTCTACGATAGCTTCCTCCAATCCACTAATAAATGGATATCTGGAACAACCTGTACATATTAATCGAGGAGTCCGACAAGGATGCCCGATGAGTCCAATTTTGTACATTTTTTGTTTAGATCCATTACTAAAATTGATACAGCCCACCAGCCAGATTAAGAGTCCTCAGATTCTGGGAGTAGTGGGGTTGACAAAAACTTTGGCTTATGCTGATGACATGTGTCTTCTCATAGCAGATAGAAGCTCTGTTGAATGTGCATTGGATGTGGTTCACCATTTTTCTCAATTGACAGGTTCTGCTTTAAATCATGGTGAATGTAGAGGGTTTGTCTTTAGTGATGATACTATATGGCTAGAAGACATACAAAATATTTCTATGACAAATACTTATATCACTATTTTGGGATTGAAATTTGGGGATATAGATATGGCACAGGAAAACTGGCAAGATGTATTGGCCAAAAGTAATGAAAAAATTCAGATATGGAAAAATGGCAGCAGACAAAGAAAAAAAAAGTGTCAATAATCAAAACTTTTTTTCTACCATAGTTGACATATGTGGGGGATCTGTTCCCACTCCCTGGTTTTTTGGATGTTACTCTCCTCAGTGAAACATTTCAGCTCATGTGGGGTAGCAGGATAAACTCAATAAAAAGAGAGGTGTTGTATCGGGATTATAAACTAGGGGGCCTCACTCTGTTAAATCCCATTAGCTATTTATTCAGTTTGTTTTCATATAATACAGTCTCAACATTTTTGTTGCTGGGGGGGGCCTGGAAAAAAGTAGCAGCTATATGGTTGAACCCCTTGCTTCAGTTATAGAGACAAGGTTCTCTAAAAGTAGAAAAGCAAGATGTTGGCCTCAATTTGTGGTATATTCGCTTGACAAATTGAGATGGTGGAAGCTTACTCTTTCACAGGTGTCTGTTCTGCATAGTAAAATAATTTATGAAGGGATACAATCTGGCTCTTACTTAATCTCTGTAGTTTATCCAAATATCCTTCAAGAGAAACATTTATTGGAACATTATTTTGTAGATAAAGGCACCCCTCCAAGTATGTGGGACGTGGTATGGTTAAATATGCATGGCAGTTTGGGGGTAAAGGGTAATTCAAAGCATAAATGCATAGAAGAATGAATGTGCCCTAGGGATCAATGTGAAGAACAACTTAAGACCATGGAGCATTTTTTTATTACTTGTAGCTATGCTAAGAAAATGTGGAGTAGGATTGCTCAAAGGTAGGGGATGAGGCCTGGAGTTCAACTACTTATGAAAATGTTATTACAGGTACTATTCCTTTATCTGTTACTATCGAAACTGGCACTGTTCGATTATTGTTTACATGCATAAAGTTTATTTTATGGCAGAGCGGATGTAGATATGTTTTGCAACAAAAATTTATTACACCTCAAATCTTGATTCAAATCATTGAGAAAGAAATAGTTAAACAGATGCAATATGATAAACAATTGTTGACTTGGGAACAGTGGAAAAAGACATGGAAGGCTGTGTACTTTCTTAGGTTAGTTAGATTAATGGAGTAAAGAAGGGAAGTTTTTTTTTTTCCTTTTGGAAAACAATACCCTGCAGATTGAAAGCATGTTGTGAACTATGTGTTTTTTTATTAGTGTGGTTTTCTTTTCTCTTTTTTTCCTTTCTGTTTTTTTCCCCCCTTTTAGGTATGACATCATCCAGAAGTAGTACTACAGGGATTCCTTATGATGCTCTGAATAGATTGTGTGGTATCATACTTACTTCATATTCTTTCTACAATACTGTTTTTAGGATATGTCATTTTGTATGTCTTATAATTTGTACCAGTTCCTGTATTTTCTTTTTGGAATAAAATTTCCCCTAATCTTTTTGATAAGTGCCATAGGATCTTTAACATCCACCTGAACTACCACCAATACAGGCAGATGGGACCTCAGTTTAATGTCTCATCTGAAAGACGGCACCTAAGAAGTGCAGCACCCCTCTCATGCTGCACTACAGTGTCAGTACTGGCATATTAACCCAAGTGCCAGATGTGGGAACTGAACCCACAGCCCTCTGATCTCCCAGCCTCAGAGGCAAGTGTGCTACCTACTGAGCCACTGACACTGATATTATGTAAAAATATTTCTTGAAAACATGAATTCCAGATGTAGTAGTGATGCTTCTCCTCTGAACTTAATACAGTTAAGGGTCTTTGACTCAGAACATTCGAGATTAAAGATTAAACCAGAATTTGACTTCTGCTTTATCGGGCATCTGGGTACAATTAAGATCACCATCCAAGATTACATTCATATAATTAACTGTGCAGATTTAAATTGCTCAGAATTTATACATAAATTCCTGGGATGGTGCCACATAGATCCTAATAAGACAATAAATTGCAGAATTTTGAATTGTCCGTGGCACAAAGAGACAGGAGATTTTAAAATACTAGTAAGAATATTTGAGGAATTAGGTCAGGTGCATTGTCCTATGGTGACCAGTCATGGTCATAATAATACTGAGGACTATAATGAACATACAGCAGTATTTGTTCATCAAGATCAAATAGTTTTGGTCAGTCAAGTAACTGATAAATTGATAGTGACAGGAACACTTCTAGATCAGGAAACAGATTTCCCTTTGCCTGTGCTATGTATTGCCTCACCGACCACACTCTACCAAAATTTGTCCAACCTCATGAAAGGTTTAAAAGGGTTGTCAGTCTCCAAAGATCAAGAAGAAAACCTTGTACACGAGTCTGGCCTAGGGAGTCATACCAGGGGGTCTGAAAACTGCCCTGGCACTTCATCTGGTGACTCCCACATTTATATTAAAACCCCAAAATCAGAAACTGAAGTTAAACATCATTGACACAGGCATAGATTCAAATCACGAAGAATATCAAATGTGCCATCTATCCATGAAATGGAACACATGGCATAGGAACAACAGAAACAAACGGAAGATGAGACTCCTTGCCACTCTTTTACAGCCTCAATTATACAGACACCATCTCCCATGTAGCCCCTTCTGTCAACAGCCAAATTAGAGCACATTAAATTGGTTAAATTACTTAAAGACCTACTGCACTGACATGAAAGAGTTACCTTAAATAATATCCATACACATGCGGCACAACTTACGTAATTTTCTGAGGAATACGGACAAGAAATTGTTTGGGAAGCATTAAAACACACCATGGATGCTGTTAAATATAAACTTTCCAAAGACCATTATGATGCAGGCAGATCTGTCACATACTGCCTCCACCATACTAATAATTTTCAAACAGAAGGCATAATACAACGAACCAGTAGCTTAGCCCTGACACCAAGCAAAGATCCCAACATTTGGTTATATCACTTGCAATGTGAAATTCAGAATCTGGATGTTGATGATTTGAGATCATACTTAAATCCATCACTTCAAACCTTATTTGATCTCTACACTATACATGATTTACCATGGAATGAGGCAATCAAAAAATTACAATTAATGCATCAAAGTGGAACAATTGATCAGCCAGGAAAGCACCCTTTTCATAAAGAAAAGAAAACAAGAGAACATATGAACATACAAAATTGTCAGCAAGTACAGGCCATATGGTCTATCTTGTCTGCTCAAGTGTGTAGCACTTCAGCCCATTAGGCTGCAGACTCCAGAACAAAGTCCCCCAAATGACCAACAGTTCTTTCAGGATACCATCCCCCAACAACCTCCAATACAGCACTCCCCATCGGGCGAGCCACCCAAGCAGCCCAACTCCCAGCCACAAAATTCACACCAGTATGGGTAAAATTTATGCTCCCACTAGGATCTTAATCACAGTAGGGGTCGACCCTACTGGAGCTCCAACTGAGGCAGCGGTAGAGGAAATTGTACTTATTGACTCAAGTTGCACGTGCACACAGTACTGCCCCTTAGAAACTACCCATCTGACTTTATGGCCTATAAACAAAAAACACAGCATACAATTATGGGTCAGCCAGCAGTGACAGGAAAAGAGGTCCCAGTAAAATTCAACAATCACCCCACAACAGCAATAATAACAGATATTCCAGCACATGGTGTTCTAGAAGCACAAGATGCCAGACACTTAGCCCTATTAAATGTCACTGACTGGCCTCCATTGCAGACAGATCTGCCACATAACTATGAAGTTCATATTCAACAGCTTATCCAATCAACCACTAGGCCAGAGTATGCAAGACTTATAAACATGCCCTCAGTAAGAATACATGGTACTACACAACACAGACAAAAACAATTCAAACACTTTTAAAAGACAATATAATTAGGCAATGCACCTCCTTCACTAGTTTGCAAGTCTTGCCAGTGCCAAGAAAAGATGGCTCCATTTGCCTAGTGGTAGATTACAGGCAGTTAAATAAACCCACCAGAGACTATGCATGTCAGAATATAGACATGGTATAGTAATGGGAGTTGCTCCCGATAAAAACTTACAAAACTGTTCTTGACATGTCCAATGGATTTTTTCCATACCCTGATACCCCAAAGACTAATTTAAAACATAATTTACTGTAAATTACAGACAGTACTGATTCACTCACCTCACACAGAAATATAACATTTCCACAAATATATTCCAGTCTATCACAACCAGTGATTTAAAGGACATTCCCAATATAAGAGTTTACATAGACAATATCTATTTTAGTCATGACACCCCAGACAAACACTTTGCCACTCTGTAATAGGTAGCAAAAAGACTTTATGAAAAGGGCTGCAAGATTAATTGGGACAAGAGCCAGATAGGCTTACACAAAGTCAATTATCTTGGCAAAGTAATACACCAAAAAATATGCCTCACAGATGATTACTTAGAAAAAGTGAAAAATATTACAATACCTCAAACAGATTATATAACTTTGCAGGAAGTCACATCCCAAACTATGCTGCTATGACCAAGCCACTTTATCAATCATTAACATATTTTAAATGGGACAGAGAAAAAGAGGAACTTCTACAGAGATTTCAGCAGGCCGTGTTGCAACATTACAGATTGACACCAATCAACCTATCCCTTCCCATAGACATCCTAATTGATGTCAATCATGATAATTATTCTGCCAGCCTGCAACAACAAAGAAACAGTCTCTTACTACACAGGGTCATTTTCAAACACAGAAGTACACTTTTGCAGAACCCATCAAACCCTTACTAGCCATTCATCAAATACCAAAGCAAGCACCACACTTATGGCAGGTACCAAAAATCTCAGTACATATCAAAGATCCAGGCACCCTAGCCCTGGTTAAAAATCCAGCACTAGCCACAAACAAAGCTTGAACCCTGCACATCAGTGCACTATTAAATGATGAAAAATAACCTTTGTTATAGGCAAGGAACATTATGCTTATCACACTGATAACAAAGGCAGACCCCCAAATGTAAAATACCTCTCCTGGGCAGACATACCAAATCCAAAACAGCACAAGAGTGGGTCTCAAACACATTTGTGTGTCCAGTGTGGTGCCATTAGCATAATTGTACTGAAGCAAAGGGGGGGTTCAAAACCACCAAAGCTAATGCACAAGACCAAAAGACACTAACTGCTTTTCAATATAAAGAACAGAAACAGCTTAACATTCTATAGCTAGATTCATTTTAATAGTTGGACAAAGTGCTTCATCATTGTAGCACAAGTAAAAGTGTGGACTTACAGCAAGAACCAAATAAATAAACTTGTGCAAAAGCTACAAACACATTCACACTGACACTCTCTAGGTGCACTCACACAGTCTTAGCAGCATAGACAGGAGTGCTCCTCACATAACAGTGCTTCACCAATCAGCTGATGTTTCACCTGTAGACTTCCTCAGATCTGATTATCTCCCTCCTCCGATGTACATTTAAAGTGCAAAGCTCATGGATATTAAGTGTGAGTGCTAATTTACTCTTTTCCTCACAAATCATTTAAAGTGCAAAACCCAAACATATTGAATATGTGCACATTCTTATACTGATCCTAGAGAGAGACATATACAGCACACACAACATTAAATAAAAAAAAATGTTTTAGAGTCACTAAAAATAATACTGCAAAGGCTTGCTCCCAGCTCCAACCTCAGTCTCTTTCAGGTCAGAGTGGACCTCTTCAAATTTTACAGAAGGCTGCATCTAAAAAGTTATTTTGCCAAACTACAGCAAGACAACCTTCAAAGGGAAATTATGAGGACACCAATTGGTCTGTTGCTGAAGTTGTAGAAGAAAGGGTGACTAAGGCTGACAGCAATGTTACAACATCACACCATAGGAAAGAAAATCGAGATTCTGTCCCACACATATACAGACCATGCCATTAATACCTTTCAGCGGTAGTTGATAAAGAAGTGAAACAACTGAAAAAAAAACACAGACAACAGAGATGGGGGCAAATATGACAAAAGGGGACAGAACTGCCTTAAAGGAACTTGAGAGACTAATCATAATTTAGTGGTAAAAACAGCAGATAAAGGGGCTGTGGTGATTGGGGATGGAGAAATATGAGAGTGAAATGGAAAGACAATTGTTGAATGAGAAATTCTACAAAAAACTGGATATGGATCCTAAAGAGGCAATAAAGTGGAAGGCATTTGATTTCATCAAAGGTGGTGAGATGTCTGGACAGCTAACAAAGCAAGTATGTGAATTTTTAAAGGTGCAACGCCCTGTGAAACAGTGTATATATTTATTGCCAAGAATCCATAAAGATCCTGAAAATCCCCTTGGATGCCCCATTGTAGCAGCTATTGGTTCATCAGTGGAACAGTTCTCTCAACTAATAGACTGTCATTTGAGACCATCAGTGGCACAGCTTAAATCATGCCTATGGGATACAAGTGATGCACTATGTGCCACGTCTAATGTTTGTATTGGTGAAGATACATGGTTGGTCACATTTGACATTGAAAGTCTGTATTCAAATATACCCATTGAGGGAAGGCTGGAAGCCCTGAGATACTATGTGAGTTTGAGAGAAGAACCAGTAATACCAAAAACTGAAATGTCTGAAATGGTACGGAGGTCAAACTATTTTATATTTAAGAACAGACAATATGCACAAATTAGTGACACAGCCATGGGTACCACTTTCTCCCCAAGTTCAGCTAATCTTTATGTAGGCCAATGGGAGGAGATATTTTTGTACAACAATTCACCATTTAAGAAGTATACCACTTTCTGGAAATGGTTTATTGATGACTGTGTGATGTTCTAGGATGGACCCCTGGGAGAACTGGAAGCTTTTCTTAAAGTAATGAATAGCTTTGATCCAAACCTGAAGTTTGAAATGATGCTAAGTCAGAAGAATGTGCATTTTTCTAGATGTGACCCTCTATAAACAGTGGAATTGTTTACAAACCACAATGTACAGAAAATCAACTGACCAGAACACATTGTTGCAGTTTGAGAGAAGAATCAGTATTATGAGATAGTCACAAATATGTGAATGAAGTCCATTCACATATTTGTGACTGTCTCAGATAGTATGTTTTAGCCCATTGGTCCACAGTGTGGACCAATGGGCTTACAGCTGATACTGTAATATGTCATTCTATGGGCAGCCAGGTGGTATGCAGGCAGATAGCAGCTGCCCGCTGATGATGGGGGAGCTCGGTGGGCAGGGGGGTCCTGTGCAGGTGGGGTGGGGTACCACTGACCAACAGGAGATATATTTTAATATGGAGTACTGGCAATCGTACATCGGTGTGGGGATCACTAGACTACCAGGGAAGGGACATTCTATTAGTTTACAGCAATCAGAGCATCAGGTGGGGTGGGGGACCACTAGGTCACTGGGGATTGTCGTGTATTTCCTATTATCCATGATCGGGTTATGGCAGGGAGGGAGTGCCACTGGACTACCACAGAATATCTTTTATTAATGTTACCTGTGATCAGGGTTGCTGGAGGGAGAGGGTGCCACTAGACTACCAGGGCTTATGTGTTACCTACTATTATCCACAATCATGGCTATGTGGTCGGGGGTTGCCCCAGGACCCCCTCTGTCCATACCACATGCTGTGCAAGGCGCCAGGCACATTTTACTGGGCTGCCCTGCATTAGCTGATGCAAATGGAGGCCATAATAACATGAAAATGGCCCCATTTGTGCTTTGCATACATTATGACTGCATTTGCATGCCCAAATTTGAATATCTCAGAATGCACCCAGGGCACCATATAGTTGTACCTGGAGCATTCCCAGTCCTCCCTGTCTGCGGAATGCACCGGTACATTGTATATGCACCATGCACATTCTGTGCTATATTCAAAGATGATGCGCCATGGCACATCACCTTTGAATATCCCCCTGTCTGGCCCCAGCGCATCTCGGTTGTGCTGTGCCTCCACTTGCGCCATTGCCTGGTGCAGTCTGAATATCTAGCCCAGTATGTAGAAGTCTTTCCTGTGCAGGCAGCTACTGCTAAGTTTGTTGTGGATACCCTAACTAGAGAAATCTTCCCTCATTGGGGAATTCCCACTCATGTCCATTCAGACCAAGGTTCACATTTTAAAAATGCCCATGTTTCTGAGAACATAATGGAAAATATGGCATTAATTGGTATTATGGTACCCTATATCAGCCACAGTTACAGGGTCTTGAGGAAAATGTTAATAAACAGTTGAAGCAAGCCTTGAGAATGTGGCTAAACAAATTCTGAACTGCCTGCCTATGGCACTTGTGCATCTCAGAAGCAGGCCACTTTCAAAACATGGTTTTTCGCCTTTTCAGCTTCTTACTGGAGCTCAAATGCAAATACAGACTGTCCTGGATTCTGATACCCAACATGACCCAATTGAACTAAGACAAAATGTGCAACCACCGGTAAATCCTTACAACATTGGAGACTGGGTTTGCTGGAAAAAATATTAACTGTCCGTCCCCATGGGGCTTAAATTTACAAAACCAATGCAACTAAAACAAGTGTCTATAATTCTGTACTTTTACAAGTAAAAAACAAGCCTAAATGGGTCCATAGTTCACAATTAAAGAAATGCCCTGTTTCAGATGGCACCTAATAATCCTTCCGTCTGAATGCAAGGACATCCAGCAAACCAGCAATGTAACCGAGAAGCCTGAGTACCTCAAGGGACCCTCAAACTCAGGAGACTAATCTGTCATGCCCAGCAGGCCTTGGGTGCCCCACTACAACAAATTCAAAGTCTTCACCAACTGCAGGAAGCCACCCAAGATGCCCATTGACTACAACAACTTGAACAATTTAGACATACTTTAGCATCCCTAAGCATTATATATATATACTGACCTCTTTTGACCTAAGCCAAGATCCAATGTGCCAGAGGCCCAAGAAATTGAAAATCCACTATGACAAGTCAAGAGAAGAAAACAGAATACCATTTTCAAGATAGACCTTTCACCTACCATTGTTTATGTAGCCATTTTAATTCCCTTTGGTCTCTGCATTGGTTTCACTTTCACTAGATTGCTTAAGAGGTCTAAAACCTGATATAGAACAGGCAAAATCTGTAAGTGGAAAGCAACACCTATAGTAACCTACTGCAAAAAGTAGATTTTTGAGAGAAACCTCTAGGGGGCTCTGTCAATATTTGTCCTTATACTGATTCTTTACTTACTTAAATATATAACAGTCACACAGGAGCTTGGTGTGCATATTTTATAGAACACATACAAACAGAGGTGAGAAAGAATAAGTGCCTCAGCTTGGACTTGAACCAAGACCACCCAGATATTCCAGATGGCCTGGGTTCAGGACCCAGCTGAGGCACTTATTATTTCTCACTTCTGTTTACATACTCATATATATTGCATTTCTGATATTGTTATTGCCTTTAGTAGAATATTGCATTTTTGACATTTTTCTCAGTGCCTTGAGTACAATATGATACAGTTCAATGAATCCAAGCCATTTCTAAAAAAGACTATCACGCCTTACACCCTGCCAACTGACCTGGTTAAGGCTCATGCGGCATCTCGTAAGGCCAAATCTATAAAGAAGAAGAAGAAACACTCAAC
Organism: Neoceratodus forsteri; assembly: GCA_016271365.2. Lineage (NCBI taxonomy): Eukaryota > Metazoa > Chordata > Ceratodontiformes > Ceratodontidae > Neoceratodus > Neoceratodus forsteri. Next base: position 638,481,391 of record CM028138.1, on the reverse strand, counting down.
TTGTAAAATGTTGCAAAAAAGCATCTCTGTCTCATTCTTTTTTGCTATGCTGACTTTCTTAATTTATGTGTCTTACCTACCACATAATGTAAATCCTAATGTCTTGCTGACTCAAGACTCTGTATCCGGCCCCACCTGCAAGGCACTGTAGAAATGGCTGCCTAAATCCTGAGCTCTTCCGAATCTGCTAACAATCCATGCTTGGCTGGCCTAATCTCAGGACGCATTTAATTAAACCAACTACATACCACTTGGGTGATCACCCCTAATCATCCGGTGCAACTATCTTGTGGTTCTATGGTGCAACAAAGCTAAGACAAGCGTCGGTACTCATGAGTCGCCTGGCATAGGTAGGCCATGAAGCTTCTGCTACAGTTTTCAACCTGCTAACCAAACTACACTTTCCTCCAGCTGGGTACACCGTAAGAATTACAAGCGGCAATCTTTTTTCTGATTTGAGAATGGCATCTGGAGAATCTTCGAGTGGCCCCTCACCTGTGTTACCCGCATCCCCCGCATCTAACTCTGTAAATGATTCACTTGGCTACATTACTCAAATGCTTGAGGCCCTGCTGTTATGGGTAGATGATATCAGCTCCACTGTCATGGGTACTACAGCCGATGTTTGCCAATTGCAAGACAGATTAAATGCTGCGGAACAACAAGTTGAAACCTTAGAACAACAACATATACACTTACAACTGAAAGTGCAGATTCAGGAGGGAAAATTGGATGTCTTATTGGTCAGAATAGAGGATCAAGAAAATAGGGAGCGATGCAGTAGCCTTCGAATCATAGGTATATCTGAGGGAGCTGAGGGAACATCCATGGAGAGATTCCTGAATGAACTCCTGCCCATGATACTAGGGGAGTGCTGGAGGGGTCCGGTGGAGGTGGAGAGGACTCACCACATCACCGGAAGGAAGGACAGACTGGCACATTCACCAAGGCCCAAAGTGGCCTATTTCCTCAGATTTTCAACCAAGGAGAGTATCTTGAGGGCAGCTCGTAATCTGGGGGAAATCAAATGGCAAGGGGAATCTGTCTCCTTTTACAAGGACTTTGCTGAGGACACTTCTAATAAGCATCGGGCATATGGCCCCCTAAAGAAATGTCTGGCTGCACATAGCTTTCACTACAGATTTCAGGGACTCATCAATCTCCTGGTATCTAAGGAAGGGAAGGAGATCCTGGCAGACAGTCCTGGCCAGGTGGAGCACTGGATCTGCAAGCTGTGGCCTAACCTATCCTCTTTGACTACATCCCTCTGAAGGCTGTGGGATGCTCTAGCACCATATACAGCCACTAGGAATCTCTCTTCAGGTGGACTGTCCCCCGGGGACAAATATTCAGCCAGACCAGGTCCCTCTCTTTCTGATTCCCCCAGGCAATGAAATGCTTCACGCACACTACCTCTGGATATATCTGCTGAACAAACATCTCTCCCCTCAAGATCTGCAGGTTACTCCACATGCCAAAGACAACACTCGAGAAGCAGCCAACAACCCATCCTGAACCTGCAAAACATTGCCCCTCCAGCTAAGATGCCACGGGATGATTCCTCAGGAGCCTTACCAGTCTGCCACTCACCCGGCCCTAATCCCTCACGTGCAGAGTCAGCTCCATCTATGTACTGGGCTGACATCCCAGACTCCTTGCTAGTTGAAGCAGTGGAACACATTGGGAAACTTAAGCCTGGGGAAAAAAACATTCACTGCTGCTGCTCAGGTGATACCTCCAGTTACAGCCAGGGTAACTCTGGACTCCTGAACTCTATCAGTGTTGCTACCTCAGCCGGCTAACTTTTGTAATGGTTTGATAGCACTCTATATAAGTTACTATATGTTTGTCAGACTGGCCCTTGCTTGCTGCTTCATTATGTAACACGCAGTACTCTAGCTATACTGCTATCTCATACATAAGTGAAAAAAGAAAGACAAAGGGAGGGATAGTGAGACTGAAGGGGGAGGATGGGAGTCGCGTGGAGGATGACAACAGTAAAGCTGACATATTGAACAGGTATTTCTGCTCAGTCTTTACTGAGGAAGAGTGGGGTAATGGGTCTGAAGGGAGCATAAGGGGTGAGAGAATGTGCAGAAATGGACACAAGTCCCTTTACACGAGAAAGGGTCCTGAAGGAACTGGAAGCACTAAGAGTTGACAAAGCAATGGGGCCAGATGGGTGCACCCCAGGGTCCTTAAAGAACTAAGGAGGGTGGCTGAACCTCTGGCTATCCTGTTTAGCCAATCACTGGAAACAGGGAGGTACCCAAAGACTGGAGGACAGCAGATGTAGTCCCTTTATACAAAAGCGGGAACAAAGAGGAAGCAGGGAACTACAGACCAGTCAGCCTCACCGGTAGTGGAAAGATCATGGAAGCACTTGAAGGAGAGATTGGTGGAACATCTGTTGTCACTGGACCACAGGACCCAAGGCAGCATGGTTTCACCAGGGGAGGTCATGTCAGACCAATCTCATTGAATTTTCTGACTGGGTGACTAGGGAGGTGGATCGGGAGGGCAGTGGACATGGCCTATCTGGACTTCAGCAAGGCCTTTGACACTGTGCCACATAGAAGACTATTACACAAACTGGGAATATGGGTGTGGTCAGGACAGAGTGTGGGTGGGTAGGTAACTGGCTGGGTGGCAGGACACAGAGGGTGGTGGTAATGGCTGTCACTCCACAGAGGGAAGAGTGACCAGTGGGGTACCACAGGGATCAGTGCTGGGACCGGTCCTATTCAACATCTTCATCAGTGACATTGCGCAGGATCTAGAAGGCAGAATTTCACTGTTCGCTGATGACACAAAGCTCTGTAACAGAGTAGACACACCAGAGGGTGTAGACAGAATGAGAAGGGACCTGCAAAACTTGAAGAATGGTCAAGGGTTTGGCAGTTGAAACTCAATGCAAAGAAGTGCATGATAATGCATATGCGCATAAAACCCTGGCACAATATATCAGTTGGGGGGGGGATATAGCATGCACCAAGCAGGAAAGGGATCTGGGGTTGTCATCTCTGATGACCTCAAGGTAGGAAACAGTGTGACAAGGCATCAGGTAAAGCAAATAGGATGCTGGGATGTATAGGCAGGGGCATCACCAGCAGGAAAAGGAGGTCATAATTCCCTGCCATACAAGACACTAGTGAGGCCCCACCTGAGTACAGTGTACAGTTCTGGAGACCATACCACGTAAGGACATAGACAGGGTAGAGAAGGTTCAGAGGAGGGCAACAAAGATGGTGCATGGATTGCATCACAAGTCCTATGAAGACAGGTTGAAGGAACTGAACATGTACTCCCTGGAGGAGAGGAGGGAGAGAGGGGATATGATAGAGACATACAAGTATCTTACAGGGAGAAACAGAGTGCAGGAAAACACTATTTTTAAACGAAAAAGATGTTCCAGGACTAGAGGGCATGGGATGAAGTTGGAGGGAGGACGATTCAGAGGAAACATGAGAAAGAATTTCTTCACAGAATGGGTGGTGGACAAGTGGAACACCCTGCCAGAGGAAGTGGTGGGAGCTGAAACAATCACAGGATTTAAGAATGCATGGGATAGACATAAAGGAATTCTAGAGGTCAGGGGTAAGGGGAAACAAGACTTCTAGGAAAACAAACTGAACTTACAAGCTTAAATGGGCAGACTGGGTGGGCCATAGGCCCTTATCTGCTGACACTGTCTTTGTATCTATGTATCTCCATAGCTACTGTACTTAAGTGTTTTTTTTTTTTCCTTTTTTAGGCAGCACAACTGCTTATTGAAGATACCTCAGTGTTGGGTAAATAATAAACGGCCCTTATAATGTTCGATTAGGTGATCATCCAGTCTCCCCGCCATCCTCCATCCAGTTACCTTCCTACACCCCGAGTTGTGCCAGCTACTGGTGGATTGTTAATGGATGAGGATTGGCGAGTTGTTTTGGTTGCCCTAATCCTCTCCTGATGCATGGAAGCTTGTGTAGCTGAGGGTACATTTCTTTTCCCTGTACCCTCTTTCACCACAGCTCTCCTCGCTCTTGGCGTAAGAAAGCTGTTTGGATTGTTGTAGTCATCTTTGAATGACAATTGAATTCTGGTGACAAAGTGTTTATATCTCTGTACTTAAACCTTTGTTTTTGTCTCTTTCCAGACTCTATATAATCTTTGTTGCAGTCTCCTTTCTGGTGTTTAGACTGTCTTTATTGGTATACCCTCTGTACATATTTTCTGACCAGTGGTGCTGTTATACCTCCCTGATACCCATCAGCAGTCACCTACAGATATGGCATAGGTTGGCAACTCACTGAGAAACAATTTCTGGGTTCCCATTTTTCATCTAGTGATAAGGGGTAAGTACCCAGCTGCTACACCAGCGGCACATTATATCCTCCTCAACACCCCAGGGCCTTCATCTGGTGTCATGGAATGTTAAAGGTCTTAATCATTCTATTAAGCATACCAAGGTCATACAATTTCTCCATTCCTTGCAAGCAGATATAGCCCTTCTACAAGAAACACATCTGCTTCATAAATCTGTGCCCTGGCTTAAGAAATCATGGGTTGGTGCCATCCATGCTATTACCGCCACATCCAAATCTAGTGGAGTTGCCATCCTAATTCATAGATCCAGCTCATGGCTGGTGGAAGAGTCTAGATCTGATTCTCAAGGTAGATGGGTTCTGGTTAAATTGACATCTCCTGTGGGATCATTGATCCTGGGTAATGTGTACGCTCCCAACTCTGATCAGGCTGACTTTTTTCCTGGTTTAAGTCAAGCTATTTCCACACTGAACAAGCCTAATCTCAACACCCCTCTTATTTTAGGAGGAGTCTTTAATTTAGTATCTGACATTTTTCTAGATAAAGTGAAACCCACCCCACAAACACCCTCGAGCTCACGCAACCCTACTAGATCTACAGGAAGAATGGGGTCTAATAGATGTATGGAGGCGTGATAACCCTTCTGGGCTTGACTATTCCTATTTCTCTACTGTCCATGGAGTACATAGCCAAATTGACTACTGGCTAGCAAATATTGTGGCGTCGGGAGCAATCTCTCACAACTCCATAGGTAGCATTCTCATCTCTGACCATGCATCTGTTCTCACCACATATACCCCCACAGGTCACAGACCTACTGGTATGAGATGGAGGTGTAACCCTATGCTAATCAGGGAACCAGAGTTTAAGCAAGCAATGGTTAAAGCTGCCAAGGACTATTTTGCCCTTAACTCGGCCTGTGGTGTGTCCCTGAGCATAGTATGGGAGGCCTTCAAAGCCAATATCAGGAGCCATATTATAGCCTTTGCAGCCCACCGCAACAAAGCTAGGAAAAAATCTATGGAGGTTTTTCAGTCAGGACTCAAGATCCTAGAAATGCGCTTTAAGGCCTCCCTGTACCACAGAATAGTGGGACTTAAATATCAGATCAATGCCCTGTTACATAATAAAGCTGAATGGCTAATGCTGAGGTCCAAATATTCATATTGGGAGGGGGGATAAAGAAGGCAAACTCCTTGCCTTTCAACTGCGTAAACAGCAGGCTTCTGCTAGAATCCATGCCCTCCGTACCTCCACTGGCTCACTCACTACTGATCCCGCAAGGGTCAATGAGACCATGACATCCTTCTATCAAATGCTATGTTATAAGTCTCAAGCATCTCAATCACCTACCCAATTGTCCCATGACCTCACCACTTTTTGTCAACGGTTTCCCATACTGGCCCTGCTACTCGAACAAGTCACATTATTAGATGCCCCAATCACCACCACCGAGATACAACAGGTCCTCTCCCAGATGGCCCAAGGGAAAGCCTCTGGACCCAATGGTATGACTGTTGAATTATATCAGGTATTGGCACAGGAGATTGCCCAACCCCTGTTGTCAGCTTTACAGGATGCCCACACCTCAGGCTCCCTCCCTGCTATGATGAGGGAAGCTCTAATTACTCTTCTACCTAAGAAGTCTACCGACCCCTATAACTGTGCTAATTTTTGACCCATCTGATAATACCAGGTTATTACTTAATTTGAAGTGGATTGTGTCCAAGGCCAAGATTCCTATGGCTGCTTTAGCAGTAGATTTCACTAAAGCATTTGACTCCATTGAATGGAATTACTTATATGAAGTTCTTCGCCTCTATGGCTTTGGACCTCAATTTTGCCACTGGGTCTTGACTCTATATAATTCCCCTGGCTAAATTTTTAACAAATTCAGATATTTCCCCACCTTTCCCACTATTCAGAAGTACCAGGCAAGGTTGCCCCCTCTCCCCCTGCTCTTTCTGGTCGCCTTGGATTCACTAATCAGGGCACTGGCCAACACGCACGGTCTGTTGGGTATCTTAGCACACGGTAAGTCTTATGTTGTGGCAGCCTATGCTGACAACCTATTACTCACCCTCTCCCACCCTCAGCACTCTCTCCCAATAGCTCTATTAGTGCTACGGGACTTCGTATCACTCTCTGGGCTACGGGTTAACCAACAGAAAACTATGCTTGCCCCTCTCAATAATCTATGCATACAGGAATGCTTAACAGGCACAGAATTGAAGTGGGCACCTCAAGGTTTCACCTACTTGGGAATCTATATCTCCTACAAGTGGGCAGACCTGGAAACCTCCAATTTTGTACCCCTTTTGAAACAACTGACCACAAAGGTAGGGAGGTGGTGTAAATTATACCTCTCATTACCTGGTAAAGTAGCTGCCATATGTATGCTTTTACTTCCCAGAGTTATATATCTGTTCAATAACCTCCCGGTCCACCTCTCGTCTAAGGTATTTTCCTCTCTCGAAAAACTTGTAACCTTCTTCCTCTGGGAAAGAAAAGTGCACAGATGGGGGAAACATAAGCTTTATGAGCACTGGTCAAAAGGGGGCTTAGAGGTCCCTTTGTTCCAGGGCTACCATATTGCAAGTGTAGCTGCTCAGCTTACAAAATGGTTTGTACCCTCTAGTGCATCCCCCCCTGTGGGTAACCCTCGAATCTAATATGTTGTCACCTTCCCTGCTTCTGGCCCTTTTATGCACAGGTGGGCTGTCCGATAGAGGACTCCCCCAGTTTGACTGGAGTCACGACGTGCTTGGCATCATATTATGACCCATTCACACACCCCCAAGGAGGCTTGCCCCCCTTCCCCATGAGGTATGCTAGGCTGTGGAGCAAAAACTATGTCACCCTTGGAGGACAACCTATCAAATGGCTCTCCTGGGAAACTAAAGGCATTCACCATATACAAGACTTAATGCTACCAAATTCAGACATTATATTATCTTTTCATCAGCTTAAACAGAAATTCCACCTCCCTAATAAGGATTTTTGGTGATTCCTACAAATACGAATCATCCTCTAGGACCTTGTTGCCAAACAAAAGACACACAATCAATGGGCCTGGCTTGCTACGCTGCACAAATCCTCGTCTGCTAAGGGATGCATAGGTAAGTTCTATGCCACCTGGAGAGGATCTCAAGCTGATCCCACTGAAAACCGCGAGGCTAAATGGGAAACAGAGATGTGATTGGCCATATCCACAAAATCTTGGTCATCTTGCCTCATGGACTCACATAGAGTATATAGAGACTCAAGATACTCCTAAGGAGGTACAGGACCTCAGCTGCCCTGAAAGCAGCTGGACTTCTGTCTCACTGTATGTGCTTGAGATGCCAGCAACCTGAAGCCCACCTGTTTCACATTCTGTGGACATGTTCCATGATAGCCACTTTCTGGTCTGCTGTTGCCCATGACTGCTCTCAGGTCCTGGGTATTGATGAGCTACCTTTGGAGCCCAGATTACTATTGGGAGATTCCTCTGGATTAACCTTCCTGTCCAGGCTGCTTAAGGAATGGACCATGCTGGCAATTCTAGAGGCCAAAAGGTTGATATCAATACATTGGAGACAACCCTTTCATCCACCCATTGCCATGTGGCAGGCAGCTTTAGCACATCTGGCCCTGTTGGAGCATCTCTCACACTCACATCGTGGCCAACTAGAATATTATTTCAAGAAATGGGATGCCTATCTGCACTCCTCACTATGTAAAATCCCCCCTCCAATGAAGAACCCCCCCTTTCCTTAGGATCAAGGTAAAAGAACACATCTCTTGTCTGTCCCTGATTGCTGAATTATGGGTAGATATGATTAGCACCGTTGTGAAATTAGTTTATTAGGCTCTATTGATGTTACTGAAGATAATGGTTGATGGTTTTTTTTTTTTTCAATATAATGTTTATTAAAGGTTTTTACAATTCCCAGATGGGGCCACTGCTCATCAAGCTCAAACAGGTACATACACAATGGGACACATGGACCCATCCTCCCAGCCCCTCCCCCAAGCCCCCATCCCTCCCCCACACAGTCCAGAAACCTGTTAGTCCAAGATAAAAGATTACTATACAAAATACAACCTAAATTATGTATAACGATGTAAAGGAGCCCAGATCCTCTCGTATTTAGATTTATTATTATTAAGGCTAGATATGGTTTGCTCCATTCTAAGATTAGCTAAGAACTCATTAAGCAATTCAGAGTGAGAGACTGTTCCCGTACTTTTCCAATATTTAAGAACCAATTTTTTAACTGACATGGAAATCAGGGCAATATGGAATTTACGGATGTTCACCGATATCTGCTAATAATCACCCAAAAGACAGACCTCAGGGGTAAATAGATCAGTTAGACTGAGCAATGGGTCTGTATTAGCCTTAATACTACTCCAGAGGGGGGATATTTTGGGACAGTCCCAAAAAATATGGAGCAGAGTGCCCTCATTCTGCGAACACCTTGTACATTGATCAGAATTTAATACGCCCCATTTGGCCAGCTTCTGGGGGGAATAATCAAGGTTATGTAAGATGTTAAATTGCATGAAACGTAACCTATCCTGTGTAATGAAATGATGACAATTATTCCACAAGACGGACCAGTCTTTATTCCATTGCGGAAAACAATCCGACCAGAACTCTGTAGGCCCAAACGAATATGGAAAGAGCCAATCATACAATGTGTTGTACAATTTAGAAACTACCTTGGAAGTATTGGCTAACAGATACAGATCCGAATAAAAAGAAAATTTGGGAGATGCAGGGACAATTTTCTCGAATTTGTTGCTAAGAAGGTGTCAGAGTTGAAGAATTTTAAAGTAATCCCTTGCTTGCAATCCAAATTTTCTTATGAAATCCTCTGTTGATAACCATGATCTGTCCTCCTTAAGGACGGAGGATAGTCTACCCTCTCCTAGTTTTGGTAACCACACAGGGGGTATAGTCTTTCTATTTTCAAAGCTGGCGAGTTCCAGATCGGCTGAGACGGGTCCAGATACTGTTTATATTTCAAGAAGCCACACAACTGTGAGTGAATTCTAATGGATGTCGCCACCGTGGTATCTTTTAACTTTTCGGCAGAGTAGATATATTTAAATATAAAAGAGTGGAAGGAGCTATATTACATGACTGAATCATTTCCAACTGTATCTTAAGCCAAGGAGGAGGAGGAACAGAGGAAGGGTTAGGATCTAGCTGGTTGACGGTTTCTTACTATATATGAGATATATTACTGTATGTAATGTAATGATTATTTTACAGTATGTACCTGAATTGCATAGTATGTCTCTTGTATAGAGGGTACCTGTTGTATGAGGTGTATTGTCTGAAACTCAACAATTTCAATAAAACTTTATATGATAAAAAAAAGACTCTGTATCCAGTCAAAACAACTCACAACTCATCTCACACCCCAAAGTGGCCAGACAGGTCGGTGCCACACCTACTCCAAATCATAGTGATACCAACACAACATCTATGCCTCACACACATGGACACATAAATCATACCCCTATTGGCACACCCAACAAGTCAAGCCAAGATACTACTAAAAGAAAAAATATATCATGAATGTGTACCTGTGGCAGTTGAACACCTCGTCTGTATCAGTATAATCTCAGTATGGACATTACAACTCATATGGACTACTTGTCACAATACCATTAGCCTGCACTCAAGAGACTGCAAGCATTCTTGAAAAGAGTAAAGGTACATTGCAACTTGTGTTCCAAACAGACTGATAACCAGCCCATCATATCAGTGAATTTAACTGCTTATGTTGCCCTTAATGCCATCTCCAGTGTCATAGATGAAGACATTGAACAACACTGGCCTTGGCACCAAGCCCTGCGGGACTGCACTGGTTACCTGTCTTGTTCCAGATAACTCTCCCCCCACCAACCACCCTCTGGGTTCTGTCCTTCAACCAGTTTTCCACCCATCTAGCCATCTTTTCCTCAACCCCTGAGATCCACCAACTTACTGATCAACTTTTTGTGGGGCACTGAGTCAAAGGACATGCTGAAATCAGGATGAAGGATGTCTACCACTTGGCCCCCTGTCTACTGTCTTAGTGACACAGTCAAAGAAGTCAATCAGACTTGTTTGACATGATCCCCCCTCCATGAACCCATGCTGCTTTGCATCCTGGAGACCATGCTTCTCTAGATATTGCACCAACCTTTCCTTTAGTATGGTCTCCATGAGCTTTCCCACAATGGAGGTCAGACTGACTGGTCTGTAATTCCCTGGGTCATCTTTGGGACTACTTTTGTGGTGCAACACAACATGTGCTGTTCTCCAGTCCTGTGATACTATGTCTGTCTCTAGTGAACTATTAAATAGGTTTGCCAGTGGCCTTGCCAGCTCCTCAGTCAGTTGCTTTAGTACCCTTGGATGTACTTCATCTGGGCCTGATGGTTTGCCCAACTTCAGTGCCAGCAGCCCCTCCCCTCAGTTTATCCTCCTCTATCACTACATCTGTATTCCCCTTCCCCTGCTCTTCTTTTCCCTCCTGAAGGCACTGGTCCATCCTTCTCTCTGGTGAAGATGGAACAGAAGTATTCAATTAGTATCTCTACATTTCCCCCCTTATCCTCCACCCAATCCACCCCTTTCTGAAGCATAACAATCCCTTCCTTCTTGTCCATTTTCTCACTTACATAGTGAAAGAAAGCCTTCTCCCTCTTCTTAATTGCTTCAGCTATCTGCAGTTCCTTCTGTGCCTTTGTTTGCCTGACTTTCTTACTTGCCTCACTAGCCAACCTTAGGTAATGTTCCCTGTCCACCTCTTTCTTGGCCTTCCTGAATCTTCTATAGGCCAACCTCTTTCCCCTTACTTCCTGGGCAACCTCATAACTGAACCAGCTGGGTGCTTTGGCCCTTGTGTTCATACCCCAGAGCCCAATGCTCTCATCTGTGGCAACTAGTATTACTTCCTTAATGATGGACCACTTTTGGTCCATCCCCATATCTGCACTGATGCCCATCAGATGACCTTAGCATTTCTTCCATTTTTCTGAAGTCCACCCTCCTGAAATCCAAGATTTTGGTCTTAGTTGGGATGCTTTCCCTGTCCATATCCAACTGGAACCATACTGTGCAATGGTCACTTCCTCACAGTGGCTCCCTGACCATTATTTCCTGAACATGCTCCCCATTAGTGAGCACCAGATCAAGAATTGCCTCAGCTCTTGCTGGTTCAGTGATGCCCTGAGTCAGTGAATCTGTCCCCCAACTCATGTGTGTGTCTTGCAAAGAGACTGTATTTTGTGACCAGCCACTTCCTGTTGAAGCAGCATTCACAATTTGGAATTGCACCATAGGTTGCCCTCCACTCATAATCAACTTGCAAATGCCGGTGACACAATGGTATAATGAATTAAAAGGCATTCATGATGTGGGAAAAAACAAACATGCCTCTACAACATAAACCTTTGGGACTCATTGCGAATGTCTTCTCCTGTAAGCACACCAATTACGCGGATACCTGTCAGTCTGAAATATACAAATATGGATCAAGATATAATATCTTACAATGTACTCAAGTACAATCATCAAGACTACAATGTCGCAAACGATCACTGGCATATGCCTATTAATGCATCATGAACACCAGCTGGTAATACTGTATCAGCAAGCCCTGGAACACCTGGGGACAAATATAAAGGACTTAACAACATATCTTCATAGCCAACATATGGAATTAATAAATCTACTTAATCAGGGAGAAGATTTAAATGAAGCATAAAATATGCATATGTATCCACTCTTAAGAGGTAACTGCTCTGACAGAGAACATGAATGCAAGAAAGAATTCAATTTTGATCCTGTCAAATACCAAATCCAAGTAATCAAACTCAGTTACACCATCTGATCATATGCAGGCACGCTACATGTTGTTCCACCAATACCCTTACAGTCTAACCAGTTCTAACTCACATAGCCTATTATTTGTGTTCCACAACCCACAAACACCTCAAAACTCAAATGGTGTTGACCATTTCAGGGTTTCAACACTATATATTACCCATATAACATGCTACCAAACAACACACTATTAGACAGCAGGACCATAGGCACCCTTGACACTCCCATCCTTATTTTGGGTTATGTTTGGAAAAATATCACATACTTCTGTATCATGCATTGTAACTGCACTGCTGAGCAGTTATCATTCTCTCTTCTACGTCTGTCTCACACATACACCAGTACACAGCAAAGCCTTATCCAACACACAATAACCAGGTTAAACACAGTGCTTGGTACTATGCAATTTCTCAGATTCACTTCACACAACCAACAAGCAGTATTCAGAGGAGAATTAGATAAACTGAAATAAACAATATACACCATGCAGAAAAATATAAAACCATGAAGAATGATATAGTTATAATAAAGGGTGATATAAAATCAGTTAACAAGACAATTGACTTAATGAAAGAGGACATAGAAAGTCTACGAGAACAGGTAGTAAAGCTTGAATTGGAACAGTCAGAGACAGTTTTCCAACTGGAAGCACAAATTCACTTATGCCCTTTAATCAATATTTGGGAGTATAACTGAACTGGGGCATGGGATTGGCTAAATCCAGTGAATTGGATAAAATGACTATTGGATTGGCTACTGTCATCATTCCATATATTAGTGATTTGGGGGATTACTGCTGTCAATACGATACTGTTCTGTTGCAGAAAATAATCAAGGTCTAAATCTTTACCTAAAATCTGTACCCCTACTTTCATAAGTTTTTTCTGTTGCTTTTTAGATGGCCAACTATGTCAGGCAGAGTCACTGTTTTAGAAATACCCTGTCCTGCCTAAGACACCACTGGGAATGGCTCATCTTCAGCCCAAGAAAACGATCCATCTCAGTTGCAGCCTTGTTTATTCAACCATACATTGGTGGCAGAGCCCAGTGACTACTTTGTGATCAAACATTTCCAAACCTGTCACAACCCTGAATTGCTGGTCGTCTTAGAAACCATGTGCTGATCCAACATACAGACCTATGCAAATGTTTAGCACTTAAGTGTTATGGGCAAACTGTAAATTATCAGTTATGTTAATTATTTACCCTATGCATGAACCAGAAAATCCACATTTCTATCCTCCACTACACTTCTGTAAGTGCAGTGGGAATTGTTCAGTCTGTGCTCCACTACAGCCCCCAATGGGTCTGCTCATCCCACTCCTAACCAATGAAGAGATGAATCAAAAGATTGAAGAAATCACGAATAGGTGGACTACCCAGCTATCTCACCAAGGGATCCTGTGCTGGGCATCGTAAGTTAATTTTGAGCAATGTCAGATAAAGTTATTCTTTGCTCAGTGTGTTTTAAGATGCAATAAACCAAAAGGCAGGTTTAAGCATTAATACCTTGTAATTTTGGTTGTTAGCCTTCCTTGCCAAAATATAATTAAGTTTGACTTAATACTTAGACAAATGTTATATTAATGATTTATTACTTACAATTATGTTTACTTATAGTCATGAGTTCTTTTCAATGGTATGCCACCCTAACAGCGACATCTGTACGGCGACATGAGTCGATGTCGACTACAGCTCCATGTCACCTAGAAATGTCACTGGAAGGAAATCACTTCCCCTACTTGTACCCCTCCCTGAACTAACTTCAACCTGGAGTTAAGTCCATGGTTTAGGGGGTGCAGAGACAACCCCACATGGGGGGTTCTGGGGTGAAGCCCCTGATGTAAAAATACATCAAACTGTGCGTCCATGCCGACTGCAACTTTGTAGTTGACATGGAGCCCATCACTGAAATACCAGTCACGATCATTTTGTCACACCAGCATACATAACCCCTTTTAAATATTTACTAATATGAATTTAGCTGTGTATTTTCTATTAACATGATTACTGAGTGTAGATTTAAAAAAAGTTTTTAGCATTTACAGCAAGAAACATGCAAGGTATCTTTCTGATAAACCACAAGATATGTTTTGTTTTTCTTGTAAATGGCTTAACAGCAAAGTCAATTAAAGGTCAATTTCCTTTTGTAACAGACTAGCAAACTAAAATATGACTATCTTGTAAATAAGCATCTGAACATATACTTTCAGTTTAAATTCATTAAAGCTCAAGCATAACTTTCACCTGTAACAGACTAAAACAGAAATGCCTTGTAACCTAGGGTTTGAATATATATTTTCAGTATTTGTAGGCCCAGACCGTATTTAAGTCATACTGGCCTACCTTTAATTTGTGTGCAAACTTATAACTGAATGTGGACTCTTCTTGATAAGTATTAAATGCTTTATATAGAAACATAGAATCTGTTGGCAGATAAGGACCATACAGCCCACCTAATCGGCCCATTTCCCTACTTGGTTTGGTAATCTCTACTCTTAACTGGACTGCCTTTCCCCCGTTCTACTGTACAGCAGGGTGCCTTTATACTTATCCAATTCACTTTTTAATCCCTGTACTGTTTTCACTTCCACCACCTCTGCTGGTAGGCTGTTTCATGGATCCACCACCCTCTCTGTGAAAAAATACTTCCTAGCATTCCCCCAACCTCCCTCCCTACCTTCAGCCTCATGTTATGTCCTCTTGTCCTTCTGGGTTTTTGTGTCTGAAATATGATCTCCTCCTGTACCCTATTTATTCCTCTAAGGCATTTGAAAGTCTCTATTATATCCCCTCTCTCACTTCTCTCTTCCAATGAATAGATGTTTAGTTCCTTGAGTCTTTCCTCATAAGGCTTGTGGTACCATCCATATATCATTTTTGTTGCTCTTCTCTGGACTGCTTCCATTTTGTTTATGTCCTTCCTGAGATGTGGTCTCCAGAACTGGACACAGTATTCCAGTTGATGCCTCACCAGTGATCTATACAGTGACATCACCACTTCATTCATCCTACTGGTTATTCCCCTTCTTATGCACCCCAGCATTCTGTTTCCCTTCCCCACTGCTTTTTTCATTGTTTGGCTGACTTCAGATCATCAGATATGATAACCCCCAGGTCTCTCTCCTGACTTGTGGTGGCTAGAACCTGCCCCAATCCTGTATTCCTCTCTTGGCTTTCCGTGTCCCAGGTGCACTATCTTGCACTTCTTAGCATTAAAACCCAACTGCCAAACCCTTGACCATTCCTCAAGTAGTCTTAGGTCATTTCTCATTTTATCTAGCCCCTCCTGTGTGTCAACTCTGTTACAGATCTTGGTGTCATCTGTGAACAGGCATACTTTCCCCCTCCAGTCCCTCTGTAATGTTGATTATGAAGACATTGAATAGAACTGGACCCAGCACCAATCCCTGTAGAACCCCACTGGTCACCTCCCCCCTTATGATTTTATGCCATTTACTACCACCCTATGGGTCCTGCCTTTTAGCCAGTTACCAACTCATTATACCACTTTAGAGCCCGCACTCAGATTTCCCAATTTGTTAAGCAACCTTCTATGAGGAACGGTGTTGAAGGCCTTACTCAAATCCAGGTAGGCCACATCCACCGCCCCTCCCTGATCTACCACCCTGGTCACCCAGTCAAAGAAATAGATAAGGTTAGTCTAATAGGACCTACCCTCAGTGATTCCATGCTGTCTTGGGTCTTTTGCACCTCTTGACTCCAGGAACTTCACTACCCTCTCCTTTAAGCAGGGACTCCATCAGCTTTCCCACCACTTAGGTCAGGCTTACAGCTCTGTAATTGCCTGCCTCTTCCATACTTCCAGTCTTGTGCAGGGGGACCACCTCTGCCCTCCTCCAGTCCCCAGTCACCTCCCTCATCTCTAGTGATTGGTAGAAGACTGTTGTCCACGGATCTGCTAGGACTTCCCCGAGTTCCTTCAACACTCTAGGGGTGAATCCCACCTGGCCCCATTGCTTTGTCTGTCTTTACTTTTCCTAGTTCCTCCAAGACTCTATCCACCATAAATGGGCTGATGTCCACCTCTCTCCCCCGTACATCATTCCTCATGAGTCTTGACCCCTTCCCTGCCTCTTCCTTGGTAAATACTGAGCAACAATATTTGTTCAGTACTTCAGCTTTTTCAAGGTCATCCTCCACCCACCCACCCTCTCCCTCTTTAGCCTAACAATACCATTTCTGGTCTTCTTCCTCTCATTAATTTTATTTATTTATTTTATTTTATTTATTTCAATCTAGATTAGAAAATACCTTTGAGCACAGTGGAGCTCATTTAGAAAGGTTACATGTCAATAATGAGGAGGGGGTTACAAAACAGACAGAGTATAAAGCACAATAACATGTAGAGATAATATCAAATACAGCAAACAGTAGAACAGCACAATACATTGTAAACATAGGTGATTGCAGTTAGATACATAGTTGGCATTCTAGGACTTTATAGGCGAAAACATGGGTGGGTAATCCCATTTGAAAATCAAGAAGGGGGAGTCAGGGGATGAAGAGTAGCAACAGGACAGAGAATAAGGGTGAGATGCAGCGGGGCGGCATTGTCAAGCATGTTGAGCGAGGCAGAAAGGGGTAGAATGGGTGGGAAATGGGGGCAAGCACAGAAGGAGAAGGTGACAGGAGGGAGAGGATGATGAGGTGTGGGGAGAGAGGAAGAGGGAGTAGGAGAAAGAAAGGTGTGGAAAAGAGTCAGTCAGGGGTCATAGTGGGGGAGTTAGTGGGACAGAGTACGAGGGTCAGAACATGACAGGTAGGGGGAGGGTGAGAGGGGCGATTAAGCAGGGGATGAAGGATGCAGCCAGGGGCCTTGTCGAGGAGGCTGGGGAATGTAGGTTGCTAGATAAGGTGCAAGTCACATGACTAATTAAAGCAGGTACACTTACTTTCCTTCGAGATATAATGGAAGAAGGTCTTGTCCCCTTCTTAATAGCCTGTGCTATTCCTTCCTCCGTTCTTGTTTTAGCCCCTCTGACAGCTTTCTCAGCTTCTCTCTGCTTCTCCAAGTATTTCAGTCTGTCTTCTTCTATCTGTGTCTCTTTGCATTTCCTGAATGCCTTACTTTTTTCTCACACTTTCTCAGCTACTGACTCAGTGGGGGCTTCTTTCTTTTGCTTTTGCTAAACAATCTGACATATTGACTTTTCACTCCTGCTATGGATCTCTTAAGCCTAAGCAACTGTTTGCCTACCCCCCCCTGCCAGGGCAATTTTGAGCTGTTCCCTCATCTCCATGAAGCTGGCCTTCTGGAAATCTAGGATCTTAATCTTTGAATGGCTTTCTTATGACAATGTGTTGACTCTAAACCACACAGTTCTGTGGTCACTGGTACCAAGGGGCTGCCCACCTCAACATCCATGATTCTATCTCCATTTTTCAGCACTATGTCCAGTACAGCCCCCTCCCTGGTGGGCACAGCCACCAGCTACCATAGGTTTGCCCCATACATGGCAGACATGAGGTCCCTGCTCCTTGATATAAATGCAGTATTGGTATTCCAATCTGTATTCAGCATATTGAAGTCACCCATTAGTAATACTTCCCCTTTGGCTGACATATTATGGATGGTTTCCACTAATACTAGATCTATAGATACTTTACAGTAGGAATCATACGCCAAGACATTTTAAACACTCTTCTCGTAAGTCACATGATAAATGTTCTATTTGAAGAAGGCTTAACTGCCAGTCAGACAATTAGAAGTCTATGTGAGGTATCACATACCTGGAGTACTACAAAAAAACAAAACTTATTACTCCAGGTAGTGTCTGCTATTGGTAAAAATAAAGTATTTTTGTATTTGTCTGAAAATCCCCCAGTTATACTAGATGTTGTAGCATGACATGAAACTGTTAGTGACAGCCCACATGTTTACTTAAAAAGCCCCTTTTTAATCAGATGCTTCAAGTCATTGATAGCTATTTGATACAGCAAGTTATTAACTGGTGGTCTTCTGACATAAAATTACATTTTAACACAGAAGACTTTTGCTTTAAACCCAGCCTATAAACTAGAAACTGCAAAAGTGCATACCCAATTGATTCCTTTTGACATACTATAAATATCAGCAGACAAATTATGTTTCTATTACCCTTGAGGAAAGAAGGGAGAGAGGGGACATGATAGAAACTTTCAAGTACCTCAAGGGAATCAACAAAGTCCAATTGGGTTGCATCTTTCAGAAAAAGAGATGTGCAAGAACAAGGGGGCACAATTTGAAGATAGAGGGGGGACAGCTCAGAGGTAATGTGAGGAAGTATTTTTTCATGGAGAGGGTTGTGGATGCATGGAACAGCCTCCCTGAGGAGGTTGTGGAGTCAAGAACAGTGGGGGAATTCAAGAATGCATGGGACAGACATAAGGCAGTCCTAGTGGGGGGTAGGAGGAAGTAAGCTGTTGGTTAACTAGGATCTGCAGCTTATCTGTCAGGTAGGAAAATGGGCAGACTAGATGGGCCAAGCGGTCCTTATCTGCCATCAAATTCTATGTTTCTGTGTTTCAAACCAGTCCAGGTAAGACCAGTCAGAAGGAGGACACAGAGTCATCCTTGGTCCAAGACCTCAAAGCTTGACATCTTGGCAAAATCTGGTGCAGTAAGTTTTGTCTGTTAACTCAGGCAGTTGGAACTGGGAAAATAATGCTTGCATAACTTTTTTTATTTCTGTTTTAATTCTTTTATTGAGACTTATTCCATGCGACTGGAAATGTGTATATTTTTTCTGCTTGCACTGCTGTTTAGAGAATTATTTTTTGTATTCATATTATTATTAAGATTACTGTATGATTTTTGAATTTGATATTAAATAAAAAATATTTCTTGAAAACATGAATTCCAGATGTAGTGGTGATGCTTCTCCTCTGACCTTAATACAATTAAGGGCCTTTGACTTAGAACATTCAAGATTAAAGACTTAGCCAGAACTTGACTTTTGCTTTATAGGCCATCTGGTACAATAAGGATCACCATCCAAGGTTACATTCATATAATTAACTGTGCAGATTTAAATTGTCCAGAATTTATACATAAATTCCTGGGATGGTGCCACATAGATCACAATAAGACAATTAATTGGAGAATGTTGAATTGTCTCTCAACACAAAGAGACAGAAGATTTTAAAATACTAGTAAGGATATTTGAGGAATTAGGCCCGATTTATTGTCCTTTGGTGACCAGTCATGGTCATATTAGTATTGTGGACTATAATAAACATACAGCATTTGTTCATCAAGATCAAATAGTTTGGGTCAGTCAAGTAACTGATAAAGTGGTAGTGGAAGAAAGACTTATAAATCAGGAAACGGATTTCCCTTTGCCTGTGCTGTGTATTGCTTCCCGGACCAGGCTCTACCCAAATTTGTCCAACCTTATGGAAGGTCTGGAAGGGTTGTCAGTCTCCGAAGGCCAATGTGAAAACCTTGTACACATTACTGGCCTAGGAAGTTACATCAAGGAGTCAGAAAACAGCCCTGGCACTTCATCAGAGAAATATTTATTTTATATCCTAATAACAAGAGCCCTAAAGGCCATCACACTAAACTGGCTTACCCACATAAAGTAACAATTCCACACTGGTTGTCTAGTGTAGTATTAATCAAAAATACGGGGGCTATTACAGCCCAACTGAAACTTCAAATGGACAAATTTAACTCCAAGTGGCTCCCATATTTTGATTATATAGACTGCAGGGGTGGTACCCTGGTTGTGGAACAGCTTTTGAATTAATAATATGGGACCTTAGGGGTTGTAGAAATGTTTGGAACACTGATTTGACAGATTCAGTTACTCTTACTTTTTTTAGACAGTTAATCTTTTTGTTGAAGTATTTAAAAGATGAACAAACAACAAGTATATCCTATAACAATACTATATAAGGTTATATAAATGATAAACTAAGTAGCATAGCATCTAACAAAGGAGGAAAAAAAAAGACTATTCAATGGTAATAGAATAATTATGGGTTAACTACCTAAACTAGAACAGCTACAATATTATGATGAAAAAAGAAAAAGGCTTAGCACTACATAATATACAGTAAAAATAGAAGAAGTATAAGGTAAAAGAGGAGATATGAATAGTCGTAGTTGTACATTACTACAATGTATATATCGTTAGAGTGCTACTAAAGCTTATATAGAAAAGATTAAGAAAACAAGAGAAGAGGAAGAAAATAGCAAAGAGAGTTTCAAGTAATTAGAGAAAAAGCGAGACCACAATCTGAGGAAATGGGGGATATCAATAAAAGGAGAGAGAGATAATATATTAAGTATTTCAATCCATACTTTAAGTGTCAGATTGGCTAGATGAATCCAAATATTTAAAATATTCTTGCCAACATTTATTATATATGTTGAGTCGGTCAGAGAAATGTGTGTCATATGATCCAGGGAGGCATATTGAGATAAATGATTAAGAATATCAGGGAGAGTGGGGATTATATTAGATCTCCAATTCATAAGTATACTACGCTTAGCTAGAAGAAAAGTATGGTTAACCATCTGTTCAAGAATTGGGGAATATTATAGGGATGAGGATCAAAAATACCAAGTATACAGTGTTTAGGATCTAATACAAAGGGTTGACCAGTCACTTTCATTGCAAATATATGAATTTGATGCCAAAATTTTCATATGGAGGGACAATCCCATAAAATATGAAGTAAATCACCATTAAGCAAGTTACAGAAGAAGCCAGAAGGGGAAGGAAGGAAACATATTCAATTCAGTGCTTTAGAGTAACTGGTAATTGCTATTTTTCTTTTAAACTTAGATTGTGGGCTTTTAGTGACACTATACTTTCTTTGTTGTCTTTACTTATAATTGTCTTTGGACTGTTGAAAATTTAAAACATAGTGGTGGTGTAATTCTGTGCTGTCTTTAATTGCTGCAAATTTTATCTTGGCTTGTCTGACTGCCCTGTAGTTGGGTGAAGGGTGTTAATTGTCTGGCCTCTGACCTCAGCTACGTGATAACTGGAGGTGGGGCATAGTCAGAGTTAAAGTAGCAAGCAGAGGTTTATTTTCTCAGAAGAAGCCAGAAGGGGAAGGAAGGAAACATATTCAATTCAGTGCTTTAGAGTAACTGGTAATTGCTATTTTTCCTTTAAACTTAGATTGTGGGCTTTTAGTGACACTATACATTCTTTGTTGTCTTTACTTATAATTGTTTTTGGGCTGTTGAAAATTTAAAACATAGTGGTGGTGTAATTCTGTGCTGTCTTTAATTGCTGCAAATTTTCTCTGCCTCCCCTTCCCCCAACTCTTAATTATATGCCCTGTTAAATCTGATTGACAGGAGCTAAACACAGGGTATAGTAAGGGGTGTGAAGTAGGAGGGGCATAAGGGGAAGAAGCCCACCCTCAGCATAAGTGTTTTGACTCATTTATTTATTTATTGGTTTCTTTTTCTTTAAAAAAAAATTATCTGAGGATCAGTGGCAGGATTTTTAGTACAGTAAATTAATAAAAATGGAACTAGAGAGCTTCAGTAGCAGACAAGTAGTGGAACTGCAGTATAATGTGGGAGGTGCAATGCAGTGGCTGTAAGCAGCCATATTCAGGCAGACCTTCTGGACACTGAGGTGCTGCCCTATCTGCATGCATCTCTGGACTGTGGGATGAGGTAGCCAGACTCAGAGCAGAAGTAAACTGGGTCAGGAGTACCATCACCCCTATCCAGGGACCACCCAGTCCAATGCAACTGCCTCAAAGGGTGCCGAGAATGAGGAGCACTTGGATGACAGTGGGCTCAGGGAGGGTTAGAGCCATCAGGCAGAGGCACATCCCAGATCCTATTCCACTCAAGAACTCATATGCCACACTGGCAAATGAGGACAACCAAATAGAGGTACCCAGAGAAGTGGAAGGAAAGGATGTGGAGGTTAGCCAAGGAGGTGACCTCAGTGGGGAAAGCAGTGGACCCCAGAGGAGGAGGAAGTGAATCCTGGTGGTGGACTCCATCATAAGAGGGATCCAGCTAGGAACACAGGAGGGGGAGGACAGGGAGGTGAGGTGCCTACCAGATGCCACGGCATGGAGGGATGGAAGGAAGACCCTGGGGATCACTAGGAAGGCAAGATGGGAGGGTGAACTGGATGCCATTATCCACCTAGGTACTAATGACCTGGCAAATGGGGAGCCAAAGGAAGTTCAGGAAGAGTTTAGGAAACTGGGGAAGGGTCTCAAGCAAGTAGCTACTTCTGTCACTTTCCCAGAAGTACTACCTGTGAGAGGCAAGGGAGAGCATAGGACTGCATGCACCAGGAACTTTAACTCATGGTTGAAGAACTGGTGCTGTGAGGAAGGGTTTGGATTTATTGGTGACTGGGGACCCACCTGGAGGGATGGAGGTTTGTTCAAGCCTGACAGCCTGCATCCATCCTGGAGGGGAATCCAAGCACTCAATGAAATGTTTAAATGCTACATTGACAAGCATTTAAACTAGCAAAGGGGGGTGGCAGGCCAGCAAGGAGGGTACCTACTTGCTCACCCCCCACAACTAGCAGTGGAACCAGTAAACCAGAGGAGTGGCTATCTCTGCAAAGCAATGTGCAAAAGATGGAGATTAGTGCCCAAGAGGTTGATAAGCATAAAAGGGGCAAAATTCAGCAGAAGGGCAGACAGCAAGGAGAACCAGGGATAAATGACAACCAAGGAATGGGCTGGAGTAGAACAGTGAAGCAATCTAGGGAGGTCAAATCATGTAAAGCCATGTGTGCAAATGCCAGGAGCCTTAGCAACAAGATGGAAGATCTAGAGGCTGTCATGGTACAGTCAGACCTGGACATTGTGGCCATCACTGAAACTTGGTGTAATGATAACCATGACTGGGAGATGGCCATACCTGGCTACAACATATTCAGAAGAGACAGAGCAGGCAGGAAGGAGGAGGAGTGGCACTGTATGTGAAAATGACATAAGGGCCACAGAGATCCAGGAGGAACAAAATGGGGAGAGATACTGTGGGTTAAGCTTGAAAGGAAAATGGGACAGTCATCCGACAGGTGTGGTCTGTAGACCACCAGCCCAGGAGGAAGAAACAGATAGGGAGTTGATGCTAGCCATCCAAAGGATGGCAGACAAGGGTGAGGTAGTACTGGTTGAGACTTCAATATTCCAGACGTGGACTGGAGCATCCCAGCAGCAGCATCAACTAGGAGCAGATTTATCCTGGACTCTTCAGGGTGCCTTTCTCAAGCAACTGGTCATGGAACCAACTCGGCAGAAGGCAATACTGGACCTTGTGCTCACAAACAGGGACAGTGTGATGGGGTAACAGTGGGGGAGCACCTGGGGAACAGTGACCACCAGTCATTGTGGTCTGAAATCACAGAAAGAGCAGAACCAAACCACACAAAAACACGTATCCTGGATTTTAGGGGGGCAGACTTTGGGAAAATGGGGAGATACTTGAAAGAGGCATTAAGGGGAATGGGACAGGAATCAGGGTTGAGGAACAGTGGGCAAGTATTTAAATTGGGATTACAAGAACAACAGAATTATGCAATAAGCAGGTTAGCAAGAGGAAAAGGAAGAGGAGACCATTATGGTTTCCCCAAAGAGGTATCAAAGAAAGTGAAAGCCAAAAGATTGGCATTCAGGCAATACAAAAAGACACAGGCAGAAGGGATAGGGAGAAGTACCAGGAGAAGCAAAGGGAGGCAGGAGGTCAATAAGGGAAGCCAAAGCTCAGACAGAAGAACACATTGCAAAATCAGTGGGTAGAGGGACAAACCTTTACAGGTACATAAGGAAAAGAAAGGCAAAGGGAGGGATAGTGAGACTGAAGGGGGAGGATGGGAGCTGCGTGGAGGATGACAACAGTAAAGCTGACATATTGAGCAGGTATTTCTGCTCAGTCTTTACCGAGGAAGAGGAGGATAATGGGTCTGAAAGGAGTAAAAGGGGTGAGAATGGTGCAGAAATGGACACAAGTCCCTTTACATGAGAATGGGTCCTGAAGGAACTGGAAGTAATAAGAGTTGATAAAGCAATGAGGCCAGACGGGGTGCACCCCAGGGTCCTTAAAGAACTAAGAGAGGTGGTGGCTGAACCTCTGGCTATCCTGTTTAGCCAATCACTGGAAACAGGGAGATACCAAAGACTGGAGGACAGCAGATGTAGTCCTCTTTATACAAAAGTGGAACAAAGAGGAAGCAGGGAACTACAGACCAGTCAGCCTCACCTCGGTAGTGGGGAAGATCATGGAAGCACTACTGAAGGAGAGATTGGTGGAACATCTGGTTATCAATGGACCACAGGACCCAAGGCAGCATGGTTTCACCCAGGGGAGGTCATGTCAGACCAACCTTGTTGAATTTTTGACTGGGTGACTAGGAGGTGGATCAGGGAGGGCAGTGGACATGACCTATCTGGACTTCAGCAAGGCTTTGACACTGTGCCACATAGAAGACTATACACAAACTGGGGAATATGGATGTGGGCAGGACAGTAGTGTGGTGGGTAGGTAACTGGCTGGTAGCAGGACACAGAAGGTGGTGGTAAATGGCCGTCACCCACAGAGGGAAGAGTGACCAGTGGGGTACCACAGGGATCAGTGCTGGGACCGGTTCTATTCAACATCTGCATCAGTGACATTGCGAGGATCTAGAAGGCAGAATTTCACTGTTCGCTGATAACACAAAGCTCTGTAACAGAGTAGACACACCAGAGGGTGTAGACAGAATGAGAAGTGACCTGCAGAAACTTGAAGAATGGTCAGGGTTTGGCAGTTGAAATTCAATGCAAAGAAGTGCAAGATAATGCATATGGGGCACAAAACCCTGGCACAATATATCAGTTGGAGGTGAGGATATAGCATGCACCAAGCAGGAAAGGGATCTTGGGGTTGTCATCTCTGATAACCTCAAGGTAGGAAAACAGTGTGACAAGGCATCAGGTAAAGCAAATAGGATGCTGGGATGTATAGGCAGGGGCATCACCAGCAGGAAAAGGGAGGTCATAATTCCGCTATTCAAGACACTAGTGAAGGCCCCACCAGAGTACAGTGTACAGTTCTGAGACCATACCTCACGTAAGGACATAGACAGGGTAGAGAAGGTTCAGAGGAGGGCAACAAAGATGGTGCATGGATTGCATCACAAGTCCTATGAAGACAGGTTGAAGGAACTGAACATGTACTCCTGGAGGAGAGGAGGGAGAGAGGGGATATGATAGAGACATACAAGTATCTACAGGGAGGAACAGGGTGCAGGAAAACACTATTTTAAGTGAAAAGGTGTTCCAGGACCAGAGGGCATGGGATGAAGTTGGAGGGAGGACGATTCAGAGGAAACATGAGAAAGAATTTCTTCACAGAACGGGTGGTGGACAAGTGGAACATCCTGCCAGAAGAAGTGGTGGGGGCTGAATCAATCATGGGATTTAAGAATGCATGAGATAGACATAAAGGAATTCTAGAGGTCTGGGGTAAGGGGCAACAGACTTCTAGGAAAACAAACTGAACTTATAAGCTCAAATGGGCAGACTGGGTGGGCCATAGGCCCTTATCTGCCGACACTGTCTATGTATCTATGTATCTATGTACATCACCAGCAGTTGTCATTATCCGTTAATCTCATTTTATGCAGTACAGTTGGGGTCCTATACCATAAATGAAGAATTTTAGTCTGAATGAGCGAGCTACATTTATCATTAAAAGATTTGTGGCAAGAAAGCCAACACCTATGCCATTGCTCATTTGTAATGTTATAGTGTAATTAGTTACTCCATTTATTTTTTGCACTAATAGACTGGTCCGGTAGTGATTCTCTAATAACTTTATAGATGACATTATTCAATTTACATGTTGTTTTTATCCATTTGGAGTTGTGTTGATCATGTGAGGATTGATTTGTAATAAGTGAGAAATAATAAGTGCATGCTGTGCAAAGCTGTAGATATTTCCAAAAATCCTGGTGGCGAAGATTCCATTGAGTGCATAGATCAGAATAGGGTTTTATTCTTAACGTATGGGGTTCAAGTATGTCTCTTAATGAAAGTATGCCTCTATTTTTCCAGGATCGACAGTAGATTGGATGATTTTCGAGAGATATTTGGCTATTTCTAGATAGGAGCATAAACAAGAGGAGTAGGGTTTAATTTGAGATATTTATGAATTATTTTCCAGTAGAACGTGGATGGTACTATAGTGGGGTGAGATTTTAATTTGGAAGGGATGGGATTATAAAGAAAAGAAGTAGCAATGTTGTTAGTACAAAGAGAGGCTTCCATATTAACCCATAAAGGTGAATTGGCATCAGATTGAATAAACCGTTTGATAGTCTGGGCTGCACGAAAAGCCCAAAAGTAGGCCTGAAACCAAGGGAGGTCAAATCCACCTCTTGACCAATGTTATCTAAGTTTATTATGACTAAATCAGGGAATTTTGCCATCCCAAATAAAATTACCTATTAATTTATCGATTTTAATGAGGAAGCAAGAGGGAAGTTTTAGAGGTATATTAGAAAAAAGATACAATATTTTGGGAGCTATTGTCATTTTAATAGCAGAAATTTTCCCATTAAAGGTAAGATTAAGCAATTTCCATCTGTCAAATATATTTTTAATCTTAGTTAGTAAAGGAGAGAAATTAGCATCCCAAACTTTATCCAATGTTGGGATGATCCAATACTAGATATGAGATACCTTGGGGAGCTCCAGCGGAAGCTCAAAGGATCATTCATATAGGATTTTACAGAGGGTATTTAATGGTAGTGTTTCAGATTTATTAAGATTTAGAGCTACCCCGAGATAAAGGTGAATTGCTAAGAAGTTTAATCAAAAGTTGCCCTGAAGATTGGAAATTTTCTAGGAGAATAAGAAAATCATCTGCATAAGACAGTGAAATGTAGCAAGAGTTACCGATAGGGATGCCTTTAATTATGCAGGATTGACGTAAAGCTGCAGAGAGAGGCTCCATGGCAAGTATAAACAAATATGGTGATAAAGGGCAGCCCTGTCTAGTGCCTCTTTGCAAGATGAAAGGAGGGGATATAGTTGTATTAGTCAGAATTGTAGCAGAAGGGAGAGTGTACAATATGTGATATAGGCTAGTAGTTATTAGTAAAACCAAAATGTGATAAAACTGGTATAAATAGTTCCATTAAGTGGAATCAAATGCTTTTCAAAATCAATGGCTACAGTCACTGCTGGTATTTTAAGAGTTTTTGCTTTGTAGATTAAATTAAACAAGGAACGAAGGTGATCGGAACCAGTTCTATGTTTAATAAATCCATCTTGAGAAGGATGGATAAGTTTTGAAATTAATGAATCTAAGTGGAGGGTTAATAATTTAGAAAAGATTTTCCCGTCTGTATTGAGTAGTGATATCGGTCTGTAACTTGAGGTAAGAGAAGAATCTTTATCTTTTTTTGGTAAAACAGTAATAATAGCCTTGGTCATAGTGTGGGGTAGTTTACCATTGGAAAATGCTTCAAATAGACCTTAAGCAGTAAAGGGCAAAGAGTACCAGATAGGGATTTGTAGAAATCGACAGGGAAACCATCACTCCCAGGGGATTTACCATTTTTTAAAGATGATAGTGCTGTTTGGATCTCTTGTAGGGTAAAGGGTTCATCCAGTATGGCCATATCTTGATGAGAGACGTGAGGAAGATGCAGTTTATTGAGAAAATCATGTATTTGATTAGAAGAACTGGAATTTGATGATAATACAGTTGCTGGTAGAAAGAACATAATATGATTTATTGTAAGGTTGTTCGTATAAATTTGAGCTCGATGGTCTTTCAAACCAGCATATATCTCTCCATCTGCTGAGTTTTGTTGATAAGAAAGCAACTTCCCACATCTGTCTCCTTGTTCTCACATGACAAGTTTAAGCCTTAAAAGGGCAAGTTCAGCTTCCTGGATATTAATTCATTTATTTTAATTTTAATTGGAGGATTTTGAGATGTAATGGTGAGTCGTGATTGGGTTATTTGTTTTATAGTACTGAGTTTCTTTTACTTTAAGGAATTTCAAATTTGCTAGTTGTTGCTCTCTTAGCTTTTTCCTATGAGCTCGAAACTAATAATTTTGCCTTTAATTGTTGCTTTTAATGCTTCCCAAACTGTGCCTTGAGATACCACAGAGGTATCATTAAATAAGAGAAATTCTTGAATCTGGGCTGTAATCCAAGGAATAAATTCTGGGTCCCTCAGTAAAAGTGGATCTAAACGCCAAGAAGGAGATTTAGAGCGGGGTGGACCCCAAAGTAGATGTAAGCTAATATGAGAGTGGTCTGATATGGTAATTGGAAGGATGTCTGTATTAATAGTTTTTTCTGTAATAAGAGGGGATGAAAGCCAAAAATCAATACGGCTGTAAGATTTGTGTAATGGGGAATAAAATCTATAGTCACGTTGTCTAGGGTGGGAAAGTCTCCAGATGTCAGAAAGGCCCAGATCTTTCATTAGCAATATCAAGGCATTAATCAATCAATCAATCAATCAATCAATCAAATTCTTTATTTATTCAGGCGAACATCATTGAGCATAGCTCATTTACAAGATGGACCTGAGTGGTCATAACAATAAAGGTTACAAATTTTAAACAAAACCATGGTACTGAATAAACACAAATACAATCATTTATGAATGAGACAGATATACAAATATTTACATATATACAAGGCAAAAATGACAATAAACCTAAATCATATTAAAGGAGAAACAAACAGTATAGTAGGGATAAAGCTGCGGTAGTTGGACTTGGGTGGGCATATATGTATGAAGTTTGTCGGATAATGATAGAAGAACGATAGATAAATAGGTGGGAGCTTAAACAGGGGTGGGGGAAGGAGGGGGTGTGGAGGACTAGGCCTTGTGAAGCAGTTGCATGATTCTGGGAATAGACTGGTATACAGCTTTTTGAAGGATGTTAAAGGAATGAGGGTATCCAGTTTCAATGTCTTTTGAAGAGAATTCCAGATAAGTGCTAGGAATAGCTGATTGCAGCTCTTCCATACCGGGTGCAGGTGATAGAATCTTCAGCATGATCAGTTTATTGATCCTCAGGGTGTAAGGCCTGATGTGATCCGGTTGAAACAGTCTGAAATGTAGGAAGGGAGTTTGTTTGTCAGAGCTTTGTAGATCCAGATATCCTACATTTTATTTCTTCTGTGTTGCAGGGATGTCCAACTGACTGCATTGTAGAGAGAGCAATGATGGTGCTGGAGGGAAGATCTGTAATAAATCTAATAGCTCTATGATACAAGGTGTCTAATTTATTTAAATGGGAGAGGGAGCAGTGGCCATAGAGGAAGTCAGCATAGTCAATGAGGGACAGGAATGATGCTAGGATTAGTCTTTGTTTGGAATCTCTGGTCAGGTAGTGTTTATCCTGTAGAAAAGGCCAAGTCTTTGTCTTAGCTTTTTCAGGAGCTCTTCAATGTGGGTAGTGTAGTCAAGTTTATTGTCAATCCAGACTCCAAGATATTTGAATTTGTCTACATATTCCAGATTTTACCAAGGATGGTAGAGAGTTGTGGGAGGGTGAATGATGGGACAGTGGAAGAGCAGTTCTTGGTGGCAAAGAACATAGCTTTTGTTTTCTTGGCATTTAATAGTAATTTCTTTTCTAATAAGTTGTGCTGTAGGAGGGAGAATTCAGACTGTAAAAGCTCACAGGCTTTTGATGGTGAGGGGTTGCTGACATATAGTACAGTGTCATCTGCAAAAAGGTGAATATTAGATTGTGAGAGATTGGAGTCAATATTGTTGATGTAAATGGCAAAAGGATGGGGCCAGGATGGAGCCTTGTGGTGCACCTCTAGGAGTGGTTTAGAGGTAGATAGGTCACCTTCATTTTTACCAGTTGTAATCTTCCTGAGAGATAGCATCTGAACCATTTAAGAGAGAGTGGGTCAAGGCCTATGGAGTTCAGAGAGGAAATTAGTAGTTCATGATCCACAGTGTCAAAGGCTTTTCTTAGATCCAGAAACACAGCACAGGTGTTATTCTTTTTGTCTAAGGCAGTCTGCCAGTTGTTTGTAACTTTTGCTAAGGCGGAGGTGGTGCTGTGCATAGATCTAAACCCAGATTGAGCTGGGTTAAGGAGATTGTTGGTATCAAGGTAGGCACTTAACTGGGAGTTTACAAGCTTTTCAAGCATCTTGGATAGTACTGGTAAGTTGGAAATGGGCCTATAATTGTTGAGGTCCATGGGATCACCTGCCTTAAGTAGTGGAAACACTTGAGCTGTCTTCCATATTGAGGGGATAGAACCAGTGGCTAGTGACAGATTGAAGAGGTGGGTGAGGGGCAGCTAAGGCATGCAGTGCTACTTTTAGAAAGTAGGGATCCAGGAGTCTGCACCTGCACTTTTAGTTGTATCTAGTTGGAATAGAAGGTCTTCTACTTTTTTAAGAGTATTGATTTGAATGAGAATGTGGAAGCAACCTTTGTCCCTCAGTAGATTGTATGTTTAGTGATGATCTTAATAGGTTTGCAGGTGAGAGTCAAAGCCAGGCCAGCTGTAGTGAAATGATTGTTGAAGGCATTCAAGATTTCTTGCTTGTTAGTGATTTCAATACTATTTAGGTGTACTTTGGGTGGTAAGACAGGGTAGAAGTTTGACCTAGGATCCCTTTATGGTACCCCAGAACCTGGAAGGGTTGTGATAGGAAGCATCCAATTCAGCTGTGTAGAAGGCAGCCTTGGCATTTCTTACTTGTTTTGTGCAGGAGTTTCTGGCTTTTCTGAATTGAAGCCAGTCATTTGGATCCTTTGTCTTTCTTGCCCTTTTCCAGAGTTTATCTCTGGCAAGCAGCTGGTTTGAGGTCAGCAGAGAACCAGCGACAGGATTTGAGTCTGGTTCTGACACTGGTGAGGGGTGCATGTATATTGAGGGCACTTATGATAATATCATTTAAGATTTGAAGAGCTGTCTCTATTGAAGCTGTGAGATAGAATTCTTGCCAACATATGGTGTGGCACAGATCATGGAGATATCCTGAAATATTAAAGTTCTTTTTTGACCTTCCTGGGAGGAATTTTGCAGGATTGGGTGGCTTGATTGTTGATCTAATGGCAGCTATGGGACAGTGGTCACTTATGTCACTGAATAGTACTCCAGCATGGGAATACAGATGAGGCTTATTTACCAACATAATGTCCAGGAGTGTGCTGTTGAGATTATTCTTTGGTTAATCCTTGTTGGTTCTTTGATTAATTGAGTGAATCCATAAGTGTCACAGAAGGTTACTAGGGGTGCAGATGCATTGGTTAGCAATTTAAATTCAGGTCACCTAAGATGATGGTGTCTTCAGGGCCTAGATTAAGTATAGATCCTAGGTGGGATAGGAGTTTGAGGCCTGCAGAGGGGGGCCTGTAGCAGCCAATCAGTTGAAATTAATGCTTCCTGGATGAGCATCATATGATTTATTACTTCTATCTAGGTATGCTTCTAAGGTTAAATTAAAATCACCACCCATAAGAATAGGTGAGTTGTTATTATTAATCATAATTTGTTGAGCCAAGTTATGAAAAAATTCAGGGGAATCAGAGTTAAGGGCATAAACATTAACTAACATAAATGTACCTGTAGTGGAAGATAATTGAATTATGATCCATCTGCTGTCCGAGTCCGTAATAATTTTCTTTGGGCTCCAATTAAGAGACTTATGTAATAGAATAGTGACACCTCATTTTTTAGAGGAGGCAGAGGATGCAAATACTTGACCAAACGAAACCTTTATTAACCTGTCAACATCCTCTGATATAAGTTTAGTTTCTTGTAAGAAAGCAATATATGTTTTATGCTTCTTAAGGTAGGTAAGTATTTGTTTTTGCTTAAAAGGAGAATTGAGTCCCTTAACATTCCACAGTTACTCTTACTAACTGGTATGAATGCCTGTTTTAAGGAACTGACACACTTTGTTGTAAGATGTGAACATATGCAGCAGACATTATTGTTGTTTAATGTTTCTTGTTCATTGTTGCTAACTTGAATAGAATAACAGGCAAAATGGTCAAAGAAAAGACACAGAACACATTATGTTCAGTGACAGGCTTCAATTATTGTTTTATTGGGACAATACATTTGCTATTAGTCCTGGACGTTAGACCTGATGGCCAATGTTTTCCTTCCAAGACATTTCCTCTGCATCAGACTTTCACTTGAAACAGCAAAGAATACAGTGGACAAAGGGTTAATGACACAGTAAATATTATGTATTTATGTTTACGTGTTGAGATGTGGCCTAAGTCGCTATGGAAATGTATCATAATATTTTCTGTCGTTCTATCCTAATAAAATTACAAGTTCAAAAAAAATGTTGGTAACTGGGAAATGCACACTGAGCCTAGACTCATTTCTAGGTGTGCTCCAAGAGGTGGCGTGATGGATGTTAGTACTGAGATTTCTCTTTTACTGGGTTTGTAGTTTGTTTGTTTGTTTTGTTCTGTTTTTTTGTTTGAGTACCTTTTTCTCTTTTTCTATTGTTTTAGCTTTCACATGTTACAAACACATAAGTAACTCTTTGATTTTGAATTCAGGATACACAATAAGTACATCATATAAGTGATACAGTAAACTCCTCATCATGTGGTTCATCAGCTGAGGACATCCCAAAACACCAATATGGACTGGTCTGAAAAAAAGAGTTAATTAGATAAGTCCAAACAGTACTTTACATTAGGTATGTCACATGGCATGAGGAAAAGTTAATGAAAAGTGTAGTAATTAGTAAATAACATTTTTGATATTCCAGAGGGTGCATAACTGTACATCAGACTTACAAACGTATTATACCCTGAATTAAAGACAGTAAACTAAACATATATTAGTAAATTGGAAACAATATTAACACTTGCTATGAAACATATGACATCACTGATATTGTGGCCTTCTATCCATATCCTTACTAAACTGCTCTGAAACAGGCACCTTTAAGTAGATTAACCCATCAAAAGTTTATGGCACGTGAACATCTTGTGGTCACTGATTGTATAAAAAAAGAAAGAATTCAAAGACATGTAAACTCATTGTGTGATCAAGACTAGGGTAGAACCTATGGATATGTAAAGCATTGCCATGTAAGACGTTGAGGGTACATGGTGCATTTTGCAAACCAAACCAAATACAGATCTGTGTTGTGAAGGTCATCTTAGGACTGCAGTTCTCTGCAATTTGGAAAGCCAACCCCACCAGTATATTTATCATTCTTGGATACAAAATGAGGAACTGAAGGAACCCCTCCCTTTCAAACCTTCTCCGAAGTCAACAGGATCACAGTACAGGCAGATCTTCAAGGAGTGAACTGGTCCACTCTCTGTTCATTAACCAGTGTAGATTCAGCCCTATAATTCCTTACAGCTGCCATATCCTCTATACAGTATAAACCCTCTTTCAACACAGTGCATTGGGGTGAAAACATTAAATGACTCACCGAAGAGCTGTTGGCTCAAATAAAGAGTAGGGATGCATCCTGGGTCACCTATAAAGCCTCTCCAACACCTACTAACTGGAATGTCTACTGAAGATTCAGGAATCACTGTTAATAAGATACCAAACTCCAAAAGGTTTCTTTTCTCAAGTCTCAGCAAACATGTAAGCTACAGCAGGTGACTCCCATAGATGATGGGCATCAACTCTGTCATGAAACCTGTCCATAGGCAGAATAATATAAATCTTCTCACTGAAGCAGGGTATCAGACTGAACCTGCAGAGGTCACAGATATCTTATATAACAAATTCATAAATATGGACTCTTATCTTGCCCAACTCTCACCTAGATGGACAAGACCTCAGACAGAGTTGGAAGGTCATGTAAGACCAGACTGTCCCTTGTTCTACTTTAGAGTTAAGCCCCTAAGATGTCAGGCATCACCTACAGGCCCTACCAAACTCAGGCAGTGCTGGGAGTGATGGACTCTGCCTTCAGTTCCTAAAATTGGTGGCTGATGCTATTGCTAAACTTCTAAACAATCTCTAACATCCTTAACCTCTCACTGTCCATATGTATCATCCCAGCACTTTGGAAAAAGGCTAGAGTTATCAACATCTTCAAGTCAGTGGACCCTAGTCTTCCTAAGAATTACCAAATAATATCCATACTGTCCCACTTGAGCAAGATCCTGGGAAAGATAGTATTCCTTCAGATCTCATATCATCTCTAGAAATATAACCTATTATCTTTGTACTGGCATGGTTTCTGAAAGGGACATAGCGCTACCATGACTCTTGCCTGGTATCCTGTGAAGGGGGCTAACCACAAGTGGGCACCTACCAAAATGACAACCTTCTTGTAGCGACTGCCCCATGGCAAGGGCATAGGAAGGGTGACTGGATGGGGAAGGTTTGCCACATGGCGATGGGATATCACACATGTATATGCACATGTGGAGTGGGAGCGAGCATGCCAAGCGATGGGTGGGAGGATTTCTGAGGGTGGTGCCATGGGTGCCATCGAGCTGGCATCATGGTTTGGTGGGTTGGATGCTGGCCTGGGGTGGGGTGGCTGATGATGAGGTCTTAGTGGCCTCAAAGCACTGGGCTGCTCACACTGACATGGTATGTGAATCTTGCACATTAAGTTTTTTGAATTCTGAGCACAAATTTATATGTATGTATTTATTTAAAGACTGCTTTCTTATTAAGAATATGCTTTTGTCTTATTTTGAGGCAAATATGATAAAATAAAATGATTCTTAAAAGATTTAATATTGCCTAAGTGCCTTTTCTTGTATATGGGGTGGCGGGGATGCAGGGTTCAGGACCAGGCAGCGGTGCTTTTTTGTTGCACCTGGCCTAAAACAGTTTGGGCCAGATATTCAAATCTTTGCCTCTGGGCTAAATTAGCACTGCCCAGTGGGCAAACTGTGCCCAGAGCAAAAACATAGCTATATTCAAAATGAATAGCCCAGTGCAAAAACCAGCTGAATATAGCAAGCAAAGGAAGCCGGGCAAACAGGCCCAGGAGTGCAGGGCAAACATTGCCCAGGATTAAGACAGCACTGAATATAGCAGAGAAGACAGCACTGAAAATAGCAATCAGGCAGAGGCAGTGCAAACACCCACAGAAACAAAGTGTCAGAGGTGTAAGCAGCCATCCAGGAACACAAGAAAGCAAAACAGCCCAGCTAGACACAACTGCAGTACTAGTGAAAGGAATGGAATAACCTAGACCCACAAGTGAAATCAGAATACCACAGAACACTGTCAAATCCCAAGTCCACCCCAAAAAGACACAGGACACAGGAATGTGAAGCATAATAAACTATAATTTATAATAAAGTATAATGCAAAACGTGAACATCTAAGGCACAAAGGCAATATGAACATATATTAAGCAAAAATAACCAAAACAGAGCAGAACACTGTTCATAAAAATGGGGTGCAAGCAAAACATCATGAAAGGGAACAGGGCCAGCGTAACAAAGAGACCAAAAACAATGGGGAAAAAACTGTCACATCGCAAACAGGCAAAACTGAAACAGCAACAGAACAATGGGGTAAGAATGTGGATGGGAGAGGGCTGTGGAAATAAGAAGCAATGGAGGAACAGGATGGCAGATACAAGGCTAGGGACACTGGGCCAGGGACAGGAAGCAGGCTAGTGGAAAAGGAAGCAGGGTTTAGGTGCAGGCAGGTGCTGGCAGACGCTCCTCCAGGATGGCTGCAACACACCGTGTCTCTGCGATCATAACTGCCTGCTGCTCAATTAGGGTACGCTGTTGCCGCACCAGCCTCCGCAACAGTTCTTGTGTGCCTTCATCCTCTTCCGGACGGGTGGCCCACAGTGACGACCGCTGGGGACCTACAGGAAAAAGGGTGACCACATCAGGGCATGACAATGACACAAAGGCACCATGTACCACCACATGGTGGACAGCATGCCCCAACAACCATGCCCATGTGCTAGTATGTAACAAAACACAACACACACTAACATGTGCCTGCAGGACAAGGCAGTATGTAACAGGCAGCATGCAACACCCCAATGTACGTGGACATGCATGGATGTATGCTGAGAAACCCAACAACGAGAGGCAGCCAGCACAGCGGCGTGCAGACTGTAACAGTGCAAACAGACAGCCACCCCAGAGATGTGAGCGACAAGTGGACACTGAATGATATGCACATGGGATGACACATGGTGGGACATGCTGCCCACGGTCACACAGCTATGATACAAAATACAGATGACACCAACTGGAGAAATTGCCACAGCCCCAACCACATGTGTAACCACACATGCCTGTCATGTACACCCCCAAATAGTGGCCCACCCTCACTGCTGCCCTCCACAAGAACTGTAGACACCCAGCCAAACTGCCACCCACGATGCCATAACACAGCAGCTGTACAAATGATGACAGGAAACCCTGAACAGGTGGGTGGATGACTGACATAAGTGTGCAATAGTGGCAAGTGACACAGATAGAGACTCGACAATGACCACAGAGAACAATGACACTGGCATCAGAACAGTAGGGACTGCAGGACAGGTAACCAAGGTAACCAGATAACCAAACAGTACACAATCAGGGGAAGTACCAATGCCCAGCCACACCACTTGCTGCAACAGAAGGGTGAGGGGCCCACAGTGGTGTAGAGAATGGCACAGTGCTGTGACACCACCCATGCAAGAAGACACACACATGTGAAACACAGACACTGGGCATGGTCCACCAGTGGCACTGCAGCGGTAGGCCAAAGGCATGCACAGGACAGTGTCACCCTGGTGGTCAAGGCATGGCAGGGCACACACACACCTGTGGGAGCAGCATCTGCCATAGGGCTGACAACCAGCACACCATGCTACCACAGAACAACTCCTGCAGCACACCTGCATAACATGTGCACAAACACCGTGCACTACAGGGACAGAGGGACAGCACCCTCTTAGGGACAATGGCCCCCACATCAGAGCATGATCCCACAGGCAGGGTGTAGCCAGGAGGCCACAACTGCACACCATGTGGACACACTGACACCCCTCCCACTGTTAGGGTGGGCTACCCCACCCGAGTGTAGCATGAAACATACCAATGTACACTATGATTGTGTCAGTTGCCGCCAGTGGCCTGCAAGATGCAATTCATGAAAGCCAAGACACCCACATATAAGGCCACAACCTGTACAGTTGTAATGGCTATGGATACACAGACAGTCATAGTGAACAACCCCTAGCGTACACCACAATGAATGAAACACAGAAAGGTACAACATTGTTGTTAGGTGTCAGACATTGAGTAAGCAGTTCAATGGCCATTGGCCAACCCCCACCAGACATCAAACTGCCCACCATTGAGTGCTTGGAGGATGCCTGCCAACACACATGCCACAACAGGCACACATGCAATGTACAGCCACACAGGCCGTGTGGCACCACAGTCTCAAGGACCCTCCCACACAGCCCCCTGCATGTCCACCACAGAGGTCGGGCAGGGACACACTATAACATACCTGTGTCCACGCCACCGTGACAGTACACTGCCAGGGAAATGCTTGCACCACATGACACAGTATCCCTCTGCATGCCATGGCCTGCATAGCCCTGGAATGTACCCACAACATGTCCTGCACAGATACTGACATGTTATACGTGGTACTGTAAATGACACATGCCATGAGAGGTGGAGTACACTGTTGCTGTGGCAGACAGGCCAACATCAGCAGCAGCAACAGGTGGCATGACAGGCCAACCCCAGTAATGTCCCACAGCCATGCAGAGACATGCATCATCCCCCCACAATGGTGGGCATAACAGCAACATGATGCACATGGCAGTACAAGGCTGCTATCAGTACACATAGTGGCAATGGCAACAATACGTAAGACACACAGCGAGCCATGTCTCAGGCCTCGCAGCAGCAGGCAAGGCAATGGAGGAAAGGGGGACAATGGAAATGCACACAGCCATCCCACATGTGGCCTGGATTACCCAGCCAACTGGGCCAAGACACCCGACACAGCACTGTAGTACAGGGGTGTAGCCAGACATTCACATGTTCTACACACAATCCCCAACAGCCGCATCTCTTTATAAATGCTGTACTAGCAACCCCAAATGGTACACCCCTTCCAAAGGGTATGATGTCTGTCAGATAATTCCCCTACTCTAATGAGGTTGTACATGTATCAGTCTCCTACACAACAGCATTCAAACAGGGCCACACCCCAGTGGCCTACAGTGACCCAAAATGTCTGTGTACCTAGGAACAGTTGACAGACATGCAGTACATCAAAGTGTACACAAATGTGTACAGTGCATATGCCTACATACACACTTGCTCAACTGCCTGCCTGTAAGTCAGACTATAGTGGAAAAGCATAACATCACACAGTACTCACACAAAACACCACTGTCACTGTCAGTGCTCTCGCTGCGTGCTGTGCCATTGGAGGCACCCTGCCTGTCGGGTTGACGGCCCTGTCCGGCCTGTGTCACGTCCCTCCTGCCTGTGGTTTGTCCTTGGCACTCTGCAGTGAGAAGAGGGTACAGCAGCGTCACTACAATATCAGCCACCATGGTACGCTAAAGACCACCCTGTACCCCAGTGGTGCAGCACAACACACGCAGTGGCAGACGGGTGCAGTGCACCACCAAAGCCATGCCAAGCATGACAGGGGTCCCTGCACACTGTCTACCCCTGTCCCACACAGTACACACATGGATTGGTGGACTCCATGAGCAACATGTGTAGCTCAGCAACACCATGCACAGGCACACCACGCACACACTGCCCCACCACCATGCCAGCAGTGGCGCTACAGTCATCTCTTTACCTGGCACAGGCCACAGTTCCATCGCGACCATGGCCCTGCAGTAGTTCGAAAGCAGTGGTCGCTGCCTCGCGCCTGATGCCGACATAACGATGGTGGCACTTTTCACCATCACGTGGGAATACCTGTGATGGCACTTAGTCGACGGGCAATGGAAGCCCAGACCTGCGTATGGGGCAAGTCGCCTTCCCGCACAGGTCCAAATAGGCGGCGATGGCGCCTCTCTGTCAACTTCACCAGGTTGGCCGTCTCAACCTTATCCCACCGCCTGTCACGGCCCACCACTGCCCTTTGTCTACATCTCACAGACATTGGTGCTGTGGAAGGGGGCAAATAATCATGGTAAACAGTGCAACAACTGTGCATACACCCTGACACCCCCTAGAACTGAAGTCTAGCGCCGCGCTGACGTATGCCATAGCGCCACGCTAACAGGAAGTGTTTGCAATGCGCATGTGTGACCCCTACCATGACCCTGGGCGATATTCAGGCGCATGCGTATGGCGCCATGCTAAAGCTAGTTAGCGCAGTGCTAGACCACGCTATGACAAGCGTGGACAAGGGAACCATGAGCATGTGTACTGCACATGGCGGCGGCGTGACCCTCAAATAAGCGCTGCTATGCTAGTGCGGGGCTATTCAGAGCCATATTCAATGGCTGTATGCAAATGAGGGTACTAGTGTGTGCATGGGGCAAACTGTGTGATTAGCATATCATTATGCGCTCATTTGCATGACTAACAGGCAGGATTGCCTGGCTGGGCTATAAAAGGTCAAGCAGTGCACCACCAGTGCTGTGTTGTGGAACTGCAGTGGGAATACAGCAGTGAACAACATGGACAGAGACTTGCAACAGGGATGGGCAGCAGAGCCAGGGTATGTATCAAGGTGTGGACAGGCATACTCAGTGTACACATTTGTGTCCAGTTTGGTTGACTGCCTGTCACAAACCATACGCCACTTGGTTACAATTATCAATCTAATCTGTAGTATTTGGGTTAGTGTTGGCCACTGAGGACTGTGTGATGCATGTATGATCTCTTTAGAGTGTAGAGGAATCATCTAACAACTTGTTTGGATGGGGTGCCATTTGGATAGGATGTGTACATTATGTAATGGAGGGACGGTTGGAGACTGTGTACAAAATGGATATATCTGGCTACCTCCTGGTATGTATGACCCTGTGGACCACAAACGTCCACTGCATTGTGCACATACCCTTGCAGTTAACTGTGCCATGTGCCAATGCATGCACATTGTGTCTGCAAGCCAGATGTACTGGTGCTGTACCATGACAGTGCACCGTCTTGTCTTCCTGATGTGTGGTGTGATGGCCTCTGCCCCACCCCGGCGCATACACAGTGTACCAGCATTGCGCTCCCATGCCACAAAAAACGGTCATGGGGTTCATGGCACACACAATCCACAGCAGTGCACATGTGTGTACACCACTCCAGACACAGGACAGACAGTGGCAATGTGGGCATGTGCATCGTACAGGCACATGCAGCAATCTGATATGTCCATGTGGCCTGTAGCACTGAGGGGATGATATTGTGATGTCCACTGTGTGATGCAGTGCAGCACCAACACAGCCACTGACACCTGTCCACTCTTTATTATCCCATAGGTGTGCAGGCTCAACAGGGTGCATCTGTGCACATAAATTCTCCCAAGATGAGCTGAACACCTGGCACATGAGGTGAAAGAAAGAGAAGATGTGTTATGCACACACGGGCCATTTCGATGCTGTTAGTGCGGCAGGCTTGGGAGGCGTGACTGCAATCGTGAATGCCATGGTGGTCGTGGGAGATCAACTGAGGCAGTCCAGAAATGTTGGAATGACATCCTGCGGTGTGCAAAGGAGGAGGAGGGGCACACCGCCACAGAGACAGGACCAGGACTGGTGGTGGTCCATGGGAACACCAACAGCGTGTGCAGGAGCCACACATGGCGGTGGTGGCCTCGACACTGCGGATGGTGGCAGTGACAGGTGTGCCAGGTGGTGGTTGCGAGACAACCCTCGCACTTCCAAGGCCAGGTCTGTATTCACATGTGTAACCCCTGTATGTGGTGCAGGCAAGGGTGCATGGTCCTGCTTTTGGTGTCCTGCACAGGGTGCACTGTATCCTGCAGAAATTATGCCTGGCATGGTCAAGGTCACTGTGGGGTGGGTGGGTGCATGTTGTCACAGGCTTGTGTGAGGTGGGTACCTGTCCTGAGGGCTGCATGGTGTGGTGGTGGTGGTGGTAGTGGTGGTGTTTTGCCACAGTGTCCATGGATGGGTGACTGACCCCGTCCCTATCTCTCCACAGCACTCTCGGACAGGCCTGCACCACCCAGCATGATCCACAGATGTCCAGCCAGGTTCCCGAGGTTGCGGAGGAGTTGATGATGATCGGCCAACAACATTCTGACTTTGTTCATCTCAGGGTCGCGATGGGCCCAATGTGGCGTTGGGCATACCTACGGACAGGGCATGCAACTGCCTGGGAGGAGGGCACACCACTGGGTGTTAGGGTACAGTGGGCACCTGGATGTTGCCCCAACTGAGAGTGATAGGGTGGGAGAGGTATTGCTGGTCACTGTCACCAGTGCGGATGACAGTGATGTTCTGTATATTCACGTCCAGCTGGCCATTCTTGTGCCAGGGGATGTAGGGGTGGGGCTTGCTGAAGGCCATGGAACAGGTCAGGGTGGTTCCTGAGGTGCCAGCAGTGTGGCTGAACACACGGTGGTGGGTGGTGTGGGTGGTGTTGCAGGACAGCAGGGCGCATTGTCGACACATGCTGGGGTTACAGTCCATATGGTGCCACAACCCACTGCCACATGAGTCAGCAGTCGATTTTAGCAGCTGGTGCATTGCCAGCAGGTACGCGCCAGCTGCTGCTGTGGGTTTTGTGCCTCTGGCTACGAAGCCATGGTGCCTGGCCACTCCTGCAGGCTGCTGTCACCTCAGCAGGCAGAGGCCCGTCTGGACCTGCATGCCATGCGGCGGAGCTGGCGACATGAGCTGGGTCAGATCATGGGAGACAATACAGTGGGCTTTTCACGCTGGGAGCAGCAGGCAGAGGACAGGTTTTACGGCTGGTGCCATAGACCGTGGCTTCTCTGGGCTGACTGCTGCAGTGGTGGCAATTGGAGATGTCCATGCATGGTGTGCCTGTTGGTCGGCAACATGGGTTTGTTGGCTGTGGTGCAGATGGCAGAGGGGTCACAGGCAGGCACACCATGAGCGCAGGGCTGCCACTGGTACCAGTTCCGATCCATCACACACTCCACCTGCAACCCAGCGGCAGCCGTGGCCATCCATACACCCTATCTGCCTCCACCAACCCTCTGGGCACAGGAGGTCAACCATGCCTGCCTCACCTTCCACTTCAGCTGTGTCCTCTGCACAGAGCACTCAGGGTCCCTAACCTCTGGTATGGGGAGCACGACGCATGCGTGCGTGTCATCCCGGTGATGCCCACAGGCTGTCTGCTCATGTACTCTGCATGCATCCCTTCATGCATGGGCAGATGTGAGGCGTCGCAAGACACACACACACACCCCCACTGACACAGTTGACCCCCTACTCCCTCACGACACACACGCACCTCCCCACCATGATTACACCAGTTTGTGTATCCCCCCACATATGCTGCACAATCATGGACTCACACCACATGCACACACTATTTGTGTATTACACTGGGTTTGTTTGCT
Source organism: Neoceratodus forsteri (assembly GCA_016271365.2). Classification (NCBI taxonomy): domain Eukaryota; kingdom Metazoa; phylum Chordata; order Ceratodontiformes; family Ceratodontidae; genus Neoceratodus; species Neoceratodus forsteri. Next base: position 638,438,746 of record CM028138.1, on the reverse strand, counting down.
GATGTGATTGTGGTTTTCACTGTTATGTTAGTCTGTGTGACGATTTGTTGTTATCACTTGTACTCTTTCAGGTTGTTGTGCAGTCTGTACTTACCCCTCTGGTCTGTTGCAGTGCCCTGATGATGTTGTCCTGGTGTTGTATGGGCTCTGCGTGGCATGCGAGGGTCCCTCCTCTCGAAGTTGCTCCACTATCCCCTGACCACTGGCTCTGGCTCACTGTCAGACTGTCCCCAGGTTCAGGTGCCTGTATCCCATGGTTCATTGCCATGTTGTGCAGCATACAACAGGCTAGGAAGATACACGTACACCTTCTGAGGTGTTATATTGTAGGGCACCACCTGATGTGTCCAGGCATCTGAATGCATCTTCAGGATGCCAAACACCCTCTCTATGATGTTCCTTGTTCTGGCATGTGCCCGTTGTACAGCTCCTCAGCCACTGTGGCCGGTTGGAGTACTGGTGTGAGCAGCCAGGGCTGCAGGGGATAGGCACTGTCCCCTGTCAAAACATATATACCTGTTAGTGCTGTACTGCGGTCTGTCAGCTGCTGTCCTGCACCTCTCTGTGGCCCTCCCACACCCCTTCCCTGACCTGCAATGCCTGCCCCCATCCATGCTGTTGTGTGTTTGCCTTGTCTGTGCAACTCACGCACTAGTTGTCCACTGGGTATTCTGCCCTCCTCAAGGCCTGACACAGCTGAGACTGGTGCCAGATGAAGAGTCGTGGGCACTGCCAGGGTACTGTGCATAGACATTGCTGATGCACTCCTGCCGCGACGCACACCACCTGGCAGTTGATGGAGGGTACCCTTCCTGTTTACATACACGCCACCGCCATCGCCAGGTGGTGCACGGGGGACATGGGTGCAGTCACGGCACCCAGTACAGATGGTAGGTGCGCAACTCGATGGAACTGCTGCATTGTTTCTCTGCGCCTGCTGCCATGCTGGGGAATACTATGAATCCCAAGCATGTGGCAGGAGGGCCTCTAGAACTGGGTCAGGATGCGGAGGTGGCAGGACTGCGCACCCCATCGGTGTCCCCGCTGGTCGTTGGAACGCCCCGGAGGCAAGGAAGCACATCGCTGCTGTCACCTTCTCCTCCACTGTCATGGCATGACTGCATCTGGTGTTTGGCTGCAGCTGCTCATGCAGGGGAGTTCACAGAGCTGCCTCAACATTCCCTGTTCATCCGGTACTGGCCAACGATGTGGTCATCAGGCAGGGTCTCTGAGGAGACCCCTGGGCCGGCACAAGCCTGCTTTGCGCATACCGCCTCTGGGCCTGCGCTGTGGCCCATGTTGTGCCTGCCTTCCTCCTCCTCCTCCACTACAGCTGCCATCAATGCAAGATCACTGCTACTGGCACTGCACACTTTCCCACTCCTGTGCTGCTCCCTCCTCCTCTGTGTTTTGCCCCCTGTGTTTAGACCAGCCTTTTATGGAGGCGGTAACTAGTGCCGCTTAGGGCTGGTTATGTATCTCTAGCGAGGCGCTTGGACCTTTGAATATCCCCTTGCGCATCTCTAGGCCCTCTGCCCATCCTTTTTCCCCTTGCATACATTACTGGTTTGCCCAGCTAATGCAGTTTGCTGCACTATTGGCCTTGAATATAGCAGACTCAAGGCTCAACCCTCCGCGCTAAACCTGCAAACGTTGTTGGCAAGAAAGCTTTGAATATCTGGCCTTTATTTTTTATTTTTACTGAATGCTCCCCCAACATGTACCCCTGGAATTGAGAATCTTAAGATAGGGGATGCGGGCTGAAGCTCCCCAAGGGTGGCGGGGCACAGACCTCATATAAAAGAAATGACTTTGTTTTTGCACCCTGTCACTGGCGCTGAGTTGTCACATCGCTGAAACTGAATTTGCTGTTGCACGACCATAAGGACAATCCCGCATTTAGGCAATCACAGTTATGACATGGAACCATCTTGCAAATTCACTGACCATGTGCTTTGAGAAGCAGATAGGAATAATTCACTGGGATATCTTTGTGTACCTCTCAATGCATTTCATATTGTAGATCATGACATCCTCCTCAGAGAGCTTCCTCTAGCAATTTCTTTTCAAATTCATTGAGTTGGATTGAAAAACTAAAGGCTCAAATAATCCATATTGGAAGAGTCTTATCTAGCCGATTACATGTGCACACTGGGATCCCCCAAGGACCTTGGCCCTTACTCTATTCACACTTTGTTAACCCCCTACTTTCAGAACCATCAGGTTGTTGCAAGATCATGTGCTGTATGCTGACAAGCTCATTTTGTTCGGTAGCAATGACAGCCCCAGTAAGCTTTCCCAAACCCTCACCAAGGATTTCTCCTGTATGGTACACTGGTTCACATCACACAGACTTATAGTTAACATGAAGAAAAAATAAATCTATGTTATTTGGCTCCAGGCACCAGCTCACTAGATGGTCTTCAAGCCACATGCACTCCTTAAACATCCTGTCTCCATGGATCCCCACTTGAGCACGCCAGTGCTGTCAAATACCTGGGAGTAACACTTGGATTCTTCCTCTCTCACAAACCAGATAGGCCAGGTGGTAAATGGGTGAACCAACAACTGGGTGTTTGCTACTGCCTGAAACAAATTATGACACCGGGGCCAGATATTCAAAACTTAGCCCTGGGGCAAAATTAACGGTGTGTTAAGTTAGCCCTGAACCATTAGCAAGCTATATTCAAAGGAATAGCCCCGGGGCTAAACTTGCTGAATATAGCATGCAAAGGAAGCAGCGCAAATAGGGCTGAGAGTGCAGTGCAAAAACAGCCAAAGAAATAAGACAGCTTTGAATATAGCAACCAGGAAGCCAAAATTCAACAGCAGTTCCGTGGACACAGAGGTGGAGTAAGGCAGAATCGCACTAGGCAGACAAAGTGTGTGATAGAACTGATGTGTTGCACATCAAATGCAAACAACAATGCAGGCCACACAGTCGCAGAACAGTGCTATGCTTAGGAGAGATTTGCAGGGCTACAACACGATTGCACAGTGCTATGTTCAAACATCCTATGCAAATGAGCCTACTCAGACAATCCATGGGCAAACAGTTACATTTGCATCTCATTATGGCCTGCTTTGAATGCACTCCCACTTACTTTGCCTGGCACTGTTGCATGGAGCACACAGCTCCACCTTTTGGTTGGAATGAAAGTACAGGCTGGAAGCTGCAGGCCAGGGTATGCACACAGCATCCCTCTGTTGGTCAGAAAGGAAGTATAGGCTGAATGCTGCAGGAAATTGGTGTTGGCAGGCTCATTCAGTACAGCACAAGGTCATAATGTAGACTGCAATAACAGCTAATGCAGAAAGAGCTAATGCAAAACAGCTAATACTAAAACAGCTAACGGTCAGAACAGTGCAAACAGGAACAGTGCAAGTGGGCTCAAACAGTGGCACCAAAATGAAAGAGGCTGGACAACAGACATGTGAGCAAAATGTGTTTACTGGTGTAGATCACACAAATACTTAGTGCAAAGGTGACAGTGACACACAACCACCCCCCAGCAATGCCCCACAACAACCCCCATCCCACAGCACCCCCTAGCAACCCACATAACACCCCCATAACAACCCCATCCCATAGCACTCCATAGCAACCCCCACAACACCCCAGTAACCCCAGAACACCTCTTTGCAACCCCTATAACAAACCCACAGCACCCCAAGCAATGTCCCTAGCAACCCCACAGCACTCCAGTAACCCCCATAACAACCTCACAACACCCCTACCAACTCCCACAGCATGCCCAAGCAACCCCACAACAACCAGCACCCAATAGCACCCCCGCAGCATCCCCTGAACAACTACTCCAGACAGTCAACCCCAATGGTCACATTAGACTTGTAGGGGACAAGTTGAACGCAATGCCTCTCCAGGTAGTCGACCTTGATACACTTGTCAAAGGCTGCCACAATGCCTGCAATACATCTGCCAGCAACCTTGTAATGCCTCTTCACTGTTGGCATGGTGTTCCCTGCTGTGAACTGTACCAGCATAACATCTGTGAGGTGCTGCTCTGCCCCCAGTCCCCTGATGAAGCACAAGATGTTGGGGTGGCATGCTCCAAGCCGTGCCCCAAAATCCACTGTGCCATGCTTCCATGGCATTTGTGGTACGTGGTGTGCCATCCTGTGCAGCCTGGTAGACATTCCAGGTGTCCATGGCAAACAGAGGCCTCTGTCACGCTGTACAGCCCACAGGCCTTCCCACCCAGGTATCCTCAAAATAGTCCATTAACTCAGCAAGCATGTCCCCATTGGCCTAGACATAGTCCAGGTCTCATAGGGCATCAAAGGCAATGGTCACATCAGCCAGTGGGTTGAAGGGAAGCACCACCAACATCCTTGCATGAAGGACAAACTCTGGATCCTCTGTGTATTCACTAGCACCAGTACCAGTCTGCCTGGGCCAGGTGGAAGAAGCACCCCTGCAGCTGGCACCCAGAAAAGACTGTACCAAAGGCCCTCATGGCAGCATGTTCATAGTCCATCAGAATCATTGTAAGGGCAAGGCCTGGGCACAGGGATGCCATTCTCTGGAATGCTGCCATGTATGCAGCAATGGTCCTGGTGCTCATGAGTAGGTACACGGCTGGAAATGCTGTACCCTCCAGCAGCCCATGGACTGTATACAATTTATGGAAGAGTGGTGGTGTGACACAGAATGTCCCATAAGCCAGGATAGTGGAACAGCCCTCAAAGCGAGCAAGCATTGACTGTGTGGTGAATACAAGAAGCCTGTGTTCCCCAAGGCCACTGTCATACTGGAAGAAGGTGGCCCCTGACTGCAGGGTAGTGTATTTGGGTGGTATCCTGAGGTCTTTCAAAGTTGTAGGTTGCGCAGGCAGCCTATGAGCCACAGTCCTGGCCCTGGCACATGCACACTTTATGAGGGGCATGGCAGGCAGTACCCCAGTAAAGGATGATGGCATGCCAGATGTGCAGGCTGCCACAAGTGCACTGCACGTTTTGTTGCTACATCGGGCATGGTCCTTCAGTGTCACTAGCACCTCCCAGGCTGCAATATCAGTAATGTCTGGCACATGATTATGGTTGGTGGGGTCATGTATCACATCCTTTGAACTCAGCATAAATGCAGGTTGACCTGTGGGATGGTTTCTCTGTGAGACAGGCTACATCCCTCTAGCTGTAGCAAATTATTATTGTGTATATTTCAGTAGTTTGAGTGCTTGAGTGCTTGAGTGCTCATAAAGGAAGCAGGAAGTTGCTGGGTAAAGCTCTGGCAATGGAGGGTAGCTGAAGGAATATTGATCCTGAAATATTTGTTGCTACATTTTAAATGCAATTGCAGGCCCTCATATGAGAGGGGTTTGCTTTTGGGCTATTAAAAGATACTTTAAATTTTTGGGGTCCTCTTGACTTCAAGGACATCTGTGACCCCTCCAAACCACTTCCGGGGCACTTGGGGCTTTAAACACACTCGCCCCATGTGAGTGCTTTATTGAACACAACATATTAGGGGGTTGACCTGTGGGATGGTTTCTTCATGAGGCAAGCTGTATCCCTCTAGCTCTAGCAAATTGTTATTGTGTATATTTCAGTAGTTCAAGTGCTTGGATGCTTACAAAGGAAGCAGGAAGTTGCTGAGTGGCTCTCTTGGCAACGGAGGGTAGCAGAAGGAGTATAGGGTCCAGAAATACTTGTTGTTATGTTTTAAATACAATTGCAGGCTCCTTGTATGAGAGGGTTTTACTTTTGGGCTATTAAAAAGTACTTTTAAATTTATTTGGGTCCTCTTGACTTCAGGGACATTCATGACCCCTCCAAACCACTTCTGGGGCACTAGGGGCTTAAAACACTCATCCCTATGTGAGCGGGGTGAGCACGAGTGGGGTGCGCACTGAGACACGCATGTTACATGTCTTGTGGGCACTGGGGGAACAAGGGCTGGATGCCATAAAGGTGTACATGAAGGTAGGAACTCTCAGAAGTCATTGTATATACTGTTCCCAGTGTATCTTACCACACAAGGAAATCAGGTGTAAGGCTCAGCTGCGTATACAGCACCTAGTTAAAAAGCCCTGGTTTAAAGAAGTGGTCATTTAAATCCTGTACTAAGAAATAAGTGGCAGTAAAAACACAGCTGTGTGTATCAATAAACTCTGTTAATACTGTCAGTTATAAGACATAGAAATGTGATGGTTGAAATTAATGTGCTGGATGTTCTCCTTCTGATGGTGCAAGAAGGGTCAATAATAAAATGCACGATTTGTGAAATGTTTGCACCCAAACATAAATCTCCACAAGCTATGGATATATGTAATAAATGTCAGATTTTAATTACACTTAATGATGAAAACAGTAAGCTGAGAAATAAACTAAAGCATGTACAAGAGATTGCTAAAATTCAGACGTTTGTTAATACACTAACCCCTGTAGAAACTCAAGTAATTTACCAAAATACTACAGTCCCTAAGGGGGAGAAGTGAGGTAGAGGTCACAAACACTCAGTTACCAGACTATATAAATAGAAAAAGAACAAGAGGAGATGGTGAGGACAGCATAGAAGATAAATATCAAGAAAACTATAATAAAAGGGGAAGAGACAATGCCTCAAATTGTTAAAAAGTTACATATCAGACAAAACAGGTAGTAAAGCAAAATGAACAATTTCAGATACTCACACAAAACAGATTTACTAGGTTACTTAATCAAGATGTTGATGAAGTAGATAATTTGACACCAGAATGCCTGGTAATTGGACACTGAATCATTAAATTGACTGATAGATATATTAGACAAAACAACAAGGACACTACAACTGTCACTTTGCCTTCCTGGAGCACAAATACATGATATTAATAAAGTTTTAGAGAATATCAGGTTACCATGTAATTCCACAATCATATTGCATGCTGGTACAAATAATGTGGGTCATACGCATGAAAAGACACTTGTCATGAATTAATTGAGATAGGGAAATGTATGAAACAAAAAGAGTACAGGGTAGCAATCTCAGGACTTATTCCAGTCCCTAGAGCCCACCCTCAAAAAAACTAACAATTGAAAGGATTAATACCAGACTTTGTAACTGGTGCATTAGAGACGGGCTGACTTTTATTGACAGTTGGCTGTTTTTCAGGGGAAATACGAATTGAATGCAAAAGATGGATTATACCTAAACAACAATGAGGCCAGATTATTAGCGAACAGATTAGAAACTACCCTGAAGTTATTAAATTCAAATTGACTAAGGGGTGAATATAACAGACTGGAACCCTCTGAACTTATAAATAACCAAGTACATAAAAATGGGAATCTTATCAAGAACCAGTTAGAACTTTTGTCATTTAATGTCAGGAGCCTGAGTGATAAAAGTAATGAACTAAAGTGAGAAATCATATGATATAATGTCCAAAACTGAAACCTGGTGAACTGATAATCATGAAACATGGGATAGACACCTGAAGGGTTACACATTACAGTATATACAAAAAAATAGAACTTAAAAAAGAGGGGGAGGTCTTACTATGCTTATAAGGAACATAATTAAATCTGCAGATATATCAAATAGAATAAGAGCAAAAGATTCTGACACTGAAACCTTGTGGTTAAGAATACATGGAGGGAAATTCCAGTCTATTATTCTGGGTACAGTTTATTGAAGTCCCTCATCAAAATCTGAGATCACTGATAGTTTAATAAATGAATTTGAAACGGTGGGAGAAGCCACTGAGTTTTGTGTCATGGGTGATCTAAATTTTCTCAATATTGACTGGACAAAAATGACTGCCACTAGAATAAATGCAAAACATTTTCTTAGCAGTTGTCGTAATCTAAACTTGGTGCAATACTCAAAATTCCCCACTAGAGGGCATAGTAGATTAGCTATAGTATTGAGAACAGAACATTTATTAATACAAGATTGTGCTACTGGCCCCCCAGTTGGAAATAGTGACCATGAGTCAGTTACCTTTAAAATTAATTATTAGTATGAAACACATCAGGGTAGAACAAACATTTTTTATACAATAAGGCTAATGAAAAGGAAATTATAAATGAACTAAAACAGTTGGACTGGGTATCAATACTTACAAACAAATCAGTACAACTTATATGGGAAACTATAAAAAAGATTATCCTGGACTTAAGTGAGATCTATATTCTGCAGACATTTAAGTAATACCCATAAAAAACCTATGTGCCTAAACAGAAATATAAGATTAATTAAGAAGAAAAATAAGTGTTATAAAACATTCTTGAAAAATAAGAATGAAAAGACACTTTCTGCCCTAAGACAGGCACAATACAACTGTAAAAAAGGTATAAGAATGGCAAAAAGAAATGCAGAGGAACAGCTAAGAATGCCACAAAGGATAACTATAATGCTTTTTTTTTTTTGCCTATATTAAATCTCTAAAAATAACCCAGAACCCTGTGGGACCCATCATTGTGGAAGAAAAGACTGTCACATCAGATATGGAAATGGCTGTTGCTTTTAACAAATATTTTTGTCACATTTGTCGTACTAAATCTTATAGTAATCAGGCGGCTGTATTCTCTACTGTTGATCCAATTCAGTTTGAGTTATCTGAAATTAGACAACACATTCAGAAGTTGAAACCTAATACTTCCCCAGGCCAGGACAGAATTTCAGCCAATATGTTGCAAATAATGATTGACTATATCACACTCCCATGAAATATTTTATTTTAGCAATCAGTAAGGAATGGAGAGATACCTAGTGACTGGAAAATGACTCATGTTGTCCCCATCTATAAGAAAAGAGATAAAACAAATGTTAAGAATTACAGACCTATTAGTCTGACTTGTCTAATTTGTAAGACAATGGAGGGGGGTTCGTCAGAGATACATTATTCTCTACACTCAATTTAATAGATTCTGAACAACATGGCTTTAAAAGGGGCAGGAGCTATACTACAAATTTGTTGTGTTTTTATGAAATGTAAGCAAATCATTGGGTAGTGGGGTACCATGTGACGTAATCTTTTTGGACTTCAGCAGAGCCTTTGATTTAACATCACACAGTGCCATTATAGATAAACTTAAGTTATTGAAGGCAAATCCATATTTAATACACTGGATAGAAGAGTAAGTGACTGATAGAGAACTAGAGTCCAGATAAATGGACAACTATCAGATATCGGTGTGTATCAAGTGGGGTCCCGCAAGGTTCTGTGCTGGGCCTGCATTGTTCAGATATTCAGTTCTGATTTAACAAACTAATTAAATGGTGGGGCAACAAAATATGGAGATGACATAAAAATAGGAGGGCCCTGTAGCACGCAGGAGGAGGCAAAGTGTATTCAACAGGACTTAGACAGTGTTACTAACTGGGTCAATAAATTGAGTGTATCTTTTAATATGGATAAGTTTAAGCTTATGTATTTGGGAAAACATAACAGTAGGGTAATTTATACAATATGTGGACATATTTTACACTATTGTTCATTTGAGAAGGATGTGGGATACTATGTATCTGATAATTTAGACACAAATGAGCAAACTCAAGAAGCTATTAAAAAAATGCAATAATATTATCTGGTCAATTAAAACAAATATAACTAGTAGAGAAAGCAATATAATAATGCCCTTATTTCAGAATATGTTCATCCACAATTGGAATATACATCTTAGATATGGTTTCCATCAAAACAAGAAAGACAAAAATTAGAACAGGTACAGAGGAAATTTACCAAATGCATTGTAGGTGTGGCAGGTTTTGACTATCAAGACAGATTGCAAAAGCTGAACTTACTGTCTATAGAAACCAGAAGGTTAAGAGCAGATCTTCTTTTTATGTATAACATCATTCAGTACTATAGGCTGTTAAGTGATTTGGGAATAATATTCAAACAGGATGGATGTAACACTAGAGGACACCCATTACAGTTACAAGGTCAAAGGTTTCAGACAAGAGGAAACACTTTTATACAACAAGAGTTGTGAATCCCTGGAATGTGTTACCTGAAAATATAATTATTAGTAAAAATAAATCTAATTTTAAATCTAGACTGGATCAGTATTTACTGAATGGGAAAATTCCAAAATATTATTAGATGTACACAAGGAGCATATATGGACAATTGCCTACTGGCTCCGAGTCTACCTCAGTATGAACCTCAGTAACCTCTCCCCGAGTATGCACCCATGCCGGACATTGTGCCTTATCATACTCTATGCACTTCCAATATGCATGGTCAATGTGCACACGCTCCTGACAGTAGAAGTACCCAGCATGGTTCATCAGGAGTGCACCCTTCTGAGACTGGACGTATACCAGCAGCATGTTCACAGCCCAGGTGGTTCACAAAGACTGGATGCTTGCCCCACAATGTGGCCTGCCTTAGATGAGGGACTGGGCTGGGGCAGAGCGGCTGCACCTGTCACCAGCTGTACCCCTCCCCCTAGGCTGAGATGTGTGGTGTTTTTTTTTCTTCTATTATTTTCTTTATTGAGGTTCATACTTCCAATTTCTGACATCATGTATTCGTCAGATCCCATGTTCTCAATTGATTACTTCATCATTACCTCCTACACTACTCTATCCTATGGATCCAGGAATAATCTATATCCTATTTAATATATAATTTAATTTATATTTTTTATTTATTTTAGGTAAAAAGGGGAGGAATGAGGGGGAAGAAGACCTTTCCTCACACCCCTCTCATACACCTTTATTATCTATAATCTATGACAAAAAATTTCCAAAGGACTGTCACATTACTTCAAAATCATGTTCTTTTCCATTTTTATATACTGTATGCATTCCATTTTCATGATGTCCAACATATAATTAATCCAAGTTTCCACTACTGGGGGTTTGTAATCCTTCCACTTTACCAATATACATTTTTTTTGCTACTGTAATAGCTAATGATAAAACAATCTTGTTGATTTTGAGTAATTACCTCTTTTTGAAGAGCAATCATTGTTAACAAAACACCTTCTGTTAATTGTATTTGTAAAACTTTAATTATAATTTTTAATATCTCAAACCAAAAATCAGTCTGATACAGACAACTATGTATTGAATGTATCAAAGTTCCCGACATGTTAGAACATCTAGGACTTGCATCTCTCAAAGTCGGATTCATCTTATGTAGTTTATATGGGGTATAATTAATGGTGTCCTCTTTTTCCCATAGGGGGGCTATAGGGCTTTTTTCCTATATCTCATAAATGCCAGGGCTCACAATGACATACCAATGTGCTCGCTTCTAGATTTAAAAAATTCCAACATACATACAAAGCTGTTTATAATAGGCACAGAAAAAACTTCCCTTAACATCCATGAGATCCTTCTCCTGAGAACGCCATGAATCTTCAGCTCGACATGAATCCCTGCTGTTCTCTCACGGCATCTTGCTCAGCCCCGCAATGCCGGAACTGACATCACCATCCATCGTTGGTTCATTGCAAATTCCTTTCATGCCAGATGCGTGGTGTTCATTATATGTGTGCACTGTATCATTAGAACAAGCAAGCAGGCCACAATGAGGGGCAGCTGCATACACTTGGCTTAGCTCATTGCATGCTGATTGTGTGGGCAGGACCTGCACAACAAGGTACCAGGTGTGGCATTGCACTACTAAAGGGGCCGCAGAGGCCCTATGCCCCCCATCATGGTCCGCACAGGATAGAGTACCACACATCCTCTAGTACCGGGAGATGTCCTCTATTTCAGCTACACGGGATTCCACAGGTACTACCTCTAGCCTGGTGTGTCTGTCTTCCCATCCATATGTGTGTGTACACGCTCCCCAGGACCTTCACGTACATGGGTTTTGGGAGTGTACTCGGGTCAGGCATCAGGGCTCAGCAGGTGAGGGACTCCAGAGGCCTCTGTATGGCATACCGACCTCTGGTAGTACTAACATAGTGTGCGTGGTCCACTGTGTCAAGCCAGCACATGCCCACACCATGGCTGTGACCCAGGGGATGCATGCAACTGGGAGGCATATCTCTCAACCTGCAGCCTCAGAGACAGTGCATACACACATCAGGGTGGTCAAGTGCATGGAAACATCACAACCAATAACAGCCCCACACACTGTAGTGTACACGGCCCTTTTCTGTTGAGGACCACACTGTGCCTGTCATGGCTGCCATACATTATAATGTTATATCCCTATGTCTCAGCCACGCAAATGACAGATGTAGCAGGGGCAGTAGACATATCCTGGGGAATGCACGGATGTGCCTGGAACTCAGGGACAGTGGAGAGATATGTCGTGATGGTCCCGTTGCCCTGTCTGCTAAAGAGCGCAATGCCCTGTGTCTGTACAGGCCCCGGCCTGGTGTATGGCTTGCCCCCACTTGCATCACCCTTGTCCATTCAACACAGGGTGGAGCATGCCTGGGCCTACATGTTTCCTCCCCCCATCCCATCCTCCAGTGCACAGGTGTTCCTGGCCCTGTTGCACAGTGCTCCCCTCCACATGCACACATCAATGTGCCCATCTGTCTTCAGGTCCTGCCCCAGCTGTCGCTGTGTCATGGAGCCCAGCGGTGTGTGCATGTGGACCAGTTTAATACTGCTGCCACCACTGCCTGTCGGGCAGATGCCCTCCCAGTCGCACTCTGTGGGCTCATCGGGGATTGTAAAAGAAACTTTGGCTTATCTAGCAGGCCCTCCCTTGGGCCCGGGGCTGCAGTGGAGTGGCACTGTCATCAGCCAGTGGTGGGCATCCATGGGCCTGCAGATGGTGGTGGTGTACTAGAGCTTGCATCATGTGGCCGGTGGGTCCAATCAGTCCTTTGCTCGACTGAGGCATTTTTGACAGTGACGTGCTTGTGCAGCTGCGGGAGCTGGTCCTGAACTTCTGGCTGATGGCGGTCACTGGTGTTTGGAGGTGTGTGCACACCCACTGTGCTACAGGTGTTGCTAACCAGTGCACCGCCTCCTTTCGTTCCAGCCATTGGGTTGACATGCACGGGGGGGACTCCCCCCCCCAGAAGGATGATACTGGGGAAGGGAGCTTTTTCAGTTTGAGCTGTTTGGCTCTGCTCCCTATTGCCATTCACTTTATGGCCATGCACTCATTTGCAACTCCCCCCACACACATTGTTCTGGTATGCGCTATTATGCCTCCCCCCGGACGGTCCCTGCATGCGTTGAGCTGCGCCATGCACTATTACTGCCATGCGCTAAGGTGTCTCAGCTGTTTTTCATGCACTTTAATGAGTTAGCTGATTTAACCCGGTAGGATTCAGTGCCTACCACTCACCCATACATCACTGCAATGAGGGACACAGACGAGCTGAATGAGGGACAATGAGGGCACTGCTCCCTAGAAGGTGGGACACATTCTCACACATAATAACAGAACTGTGTGTATCATTATATAGCTTGTGGGTGTGAGTATATTTATATATATATATATATATATATATATATATATATATATATATACACACATACACACACACACATGCACACACACACACATACACACACATATACTGTACATACACATGCAAACACACAGATAGTACATATGTATATGTATAGATATCTATACATATATACATAATTGACTGTGTCCATATGTACCCTGGTAGTCTAGTGCACCTCCCCCACCCATCAAACAACACAAACATCTGCAAACTACCCAGTCCCTGGTAGTCTAGTGGCCCTCCATCGTGATCCCCAACCCCTGTTGATTCAATTCAATTCAATTTTATTTATAAAGCGCCTTTCAAATTCAAGGCACTGTACAAAATTTTAAAATAATAAAATCACAACATTTAAAAGACAGCCACAACTAGCAGAGATACGCTAATCCAAAAAGATATGTTTTTAAAGCAACTTTAAACTGTTCAATGGTTGGACATTCTCTCAACCAACGAGGTAGAGAATTCCACAGGGTCGGTGCCAAAAAAGCAAAGGCACGAGATCCTGATGACTTCAATCGAACCCTGGGAATCTCCAGCAATCCCTCATTGGCGGAACGGAGATGGCGGAGGGGGCAATAGGGAATCAGAAGATCTTTCAGGTAACCGGGTCCCTGGTCATGTAGGGCTTTAAAGGTTAGTAAACCAACTTTAAAGGTGATCCGCCACCAAACCGGCAGCCAGTGCAGTTCGCGGAGCACAGGCGTAATATGACTGGTTCTAGAGGTCCCAGTCAATAGCCTGGCTGCCGTTGTGCACCAGCTGGAGGCGGATATCAACCCTGCAGCCCCAGGTAGAGGGGAGTTGCAGTAGTCAAGACGGGTAGTGACAAAGGCATGGACCAATGTTGGAAGGTCATCCGGGAATCAGATGTTTCACCCAGGGATATTCCTCAGATGGTAAAAGAGGACTTGACGACAGCTGACACCTGAGATTTCAGGGTTAAACCATCAGCAAAATAACGCCCAGGTTTCGCACCTGTTTAGAGATAGAGCAGCGCCACCAAGTAATAGACCTGATGGTTGCCCAACACCCATAGCCATCCCCGGACGACCTGGATCCACAACCAGCACCTCAGTCTTATCCGATTGAGTCTCAACCAGCTCGAACTCATCCACAGTCTGATCTCATCAAGGCAACTATTAAGTACAGAGAGTGCATCACCTTGACTGGGAGAAAGGACAGATACAGTTGGAGTCATCTGCATAGCAGTGAAAACCCAAACTGTATCGCCTGATGATTTCTCCTAATGGCAGCATATACACTGCAAACAACATGGGAGCTAAATGGAGCCTGTAGTACCCCACAAGGCAGGAAGTGAGTGTCAGAGGAATAAATCCGTGACAACTCTGAAACCTGCCCGTGAGGTAAGAACGAACCACTTGAGGACTGTACCAGACAGTCCGCAAAAGACCCACAGGTGATCCAATAGCACTCCATGGTCTACAGTGTCAAATGCAGCAGACAGATTGAGAAGGACCAGAATGGTACATGCCTTTCGATCTCTGGCCATCAGGAGGTCGCTCAATACCCGGACAAGGGCAGTCTCTGTACTATGTCTTTTCCTGAAACCAGACTGGAGAGTATCGTAGACATTGTGAGATATAAGGTGATCATCCAATTGTAATGCAACTGCCTTTTCAATAACCTCACCAACAAATGGCAGGTTAGAGATATGCCAGTAGTTAGCAAGACAATCTGGGTCCAAGGAGGATTTTTTAAGGAGTGGTCGAACTACCGCCTCCTTAAGGGGGTCAGGAAAGACCCCCCCTCTCCAAGGACATCCATACAATGTCTGCAAAGATTGGGTAGATAACTTTCACACAACTTACTAAAAGTGATGTAGGACCCAGATCCAAACTACAACTAGTTGGTCGATTGTTTGGATGATCTTCACAATGTTCCCAAATTCGGCCGTGAAAATCTAACCAGACAGACTGAGGGCATACTACCAATCACCACCGCAGTCCCCATAGAGGGATCGGATCGATGCCGACCCAATGCCAGCAACCTTATCCGCAAAGAACTGAGCAAACTCCTCACATCTTAATTGAGAAACGCTTTCTAGGGCTGAAGACAGACTGGATTGCACAGTCTGTCCACAGTCCGGAAAAGCTGAGCCGGTCGATTATGTGTGGCAGAAATCTCTCTGGACAGGAATTCTGCCTTCTTACGATTGATTTCTGACTGATAGCTGTCATAATGAGCCATCAATCTAAGCCTGTCGGCATCAAGGCCTGACTTCCGCCAGACTCTCTCCAGCCTTCGGCCTACTCGCTTTAACTCCTTCAAGGAGCCATCAAACCAGGGACTTCTTGAATGAAGAGTGAGAGGCCGAACACGAACAGGAGCAATTTTGTCCAGAGCATCTCCCACAGCCTTATTATAGGCCAATACAAGATCATCTGGACTCATGCATTCACCCGGTAAACTCGATAGATCCAGCACCGCCATCAGGTCATTGGGGTTAACACCCCTAAAGGGCTGTACTGAACCATCTCCGTAGGGCAGACCTATTGAGGGGCCCTAAAGCTGAACCTTATGGTGTAATGGTCAGAACAACTGACTGGTTCCACCCCCAAATCAGTGATCTCCATACCCAAGAGAAACACCAGATCCAATGAATGACCACCTATATGGGTAGAGGCGGTAACAACCTGTGTCAGGCCCAGCGTATTCATCAGCTGGAGGAGATTTTGCCCAAACTGAGAGAATTCATCATTGACCCAGGTATTGAAGTCTCCCAGAAGTATCAGTCTGGGAAACCTCAATACCAGGTTGACGATGAAGTCTGCAATCTCCTGCAGGAATTCTCCACCGTCACCTGGTGAACGGTAGACGAGGAGAATCCCACAACCTGCACCCTCACCCAAGATATATTCAAAGGAGCTAGTGCTTCCCAATGGCACATCCACAAGGCCCAGCTCAGATTTAAACATAATAGCCACACCCCGCTTCTATTTATCTAACCTTGACGGTGTATCACCGAGAACCCGTGCTGGAGCACAGAGGCCAATATAGGGTCCGGATTTTCATCAAGCCAGGTCTCGGTGATGCAAGTCAGATCAGATGAACTAGCAAGATCAGCAATAATAGCTGTCTTGTTCTTCATTGATCTGGCATTGCATAACACCGCAAGGCAGGATGAGTTGTCGGGAAGACCTCGGCGCCGTCCACTTTCTATGGAGCCCTTGGGTATGGGGACAAGACAGGAGCAACTCCTACCTTGACCCTATTTCACCCCAGGGCATCTTCTGGACCCCAGCACCCCAATCCACTCCTCCTCTCTGCTCCCCACCAGGCCCAGCTCTCCACCTCGCTTCACGTCTCCTCAGGATGCCCAATGCACGGCACCTAAAATAGGTGTCAGATGACAATAGTGGGCACTCAAAGGGACGTAATTCCTGAGCCTCGTGGGAATAATGTCCAACCGACATTAAATAAAAACAGACAAATAAACCTAAAATAAAAACACTCTCCACTCTCTCACAGAGGTAGAAAGAATAAAACAAACAATCTAATTTAAATAACAATATAAAATAAAAACCCTCCCAATCACAAATTAATCCCAACCCAAAATATCCCAAATAATAAATATATTAAGACAACATCAGTAAACCAGACCACACTGTCGATGCTAACACATGCCACTGGTACTCAAAATTGTACTTTGTAGTTCAATGAAGCACCTCTCACGCAGCTTCAATCCAACAAAGTGTCAAAGTATTAAAATATTGTGTTGTATTATGTTCAACAAAGCACCTCTCACTGTAGTTACAATCCAACGATAATGAAATGGTAGAATGTTATATACCCCCCAATACCTCCTCTCACATGGATTGGGATCGTTCATAACAAACAAACTGTAAGTAGATATACACTCTCACCACCCTAAATCCAAGAACAGGGCAGGGACAGGGAAGCCAGTTCTTCAGCACCTACATAAAGATAAAAAACAGGGTCAAATCCAACAGGGAAGAGACAGGATAAATTCTCCAGCAAACAGTCACACAGTAGAGATCCAAATATAGCCAAATGGAAAAGCAAAACAGTTCCCAATCGATCCGCCGGTAGCTGATCCTCACACCGCATTTAAGTCAAACTCCAGGTAGATGAACGTTTAGGGAACAGTCGCAGATAGAGTGCGAGGACACTCCCAGCCAGTCGATGACCCGAGGCTACAGACGCCTTAACAGTCAGCCCAAGGGCTGAACCCCAAGGTGGTTTAGGAGAAGCCCCAGTCTCCCCCAGCTCCCTAGGGATCACACGGCAACTCCTGCCCGGTCGAAGACCGAAATGGGGGCCGTTACCGTCACCTCACAGGACCAGACAAATCTCCACTCGGTCAATGTCTGCTGAAACAGCTGCAAACAAGCCCGCTAGTCAGCAAGGATTATCCTGTCACGAACCCCAACAAATCCACAGATCCAACAATAACTCCTTCCCTGCATAAAAGTTCTCAGAAATCTTGGAAATCTTCAGTCGAAGCAATAGGTTCCACAGATCCGCATATCCGTATCCAAATGATGTATCGATACCAAGCGGCAATACTACAGTGTGATAACGCAATCAACAAAACAAAAACTAAATAATTTAAACAATAAATTAGTTAAAACAAAACTTAACGAATCACTCTTGATAACGCTTAGCGATTCTTAGTAGCTCTCCGTGACTAGCCCAGCGTGGCCGCCATCTTTCCCTCTGAGTTCAATATCCAATATCCAATATCAATATTCAATATCTGTACAGTTTCTATGGTAGTCTATTGGTCTCCCACCCCATCACTATCCCGACACCCATTGATTTAATAGCCATACAGTTTTCCTGGTAGTCTAGTGGCCTTCCAGAACAATCCCTGACTCCTGTTGTACGAATTATCAAACATTTTCCCTGATAGCACACGTTCATTCATACCTCAGTTGAGTATGCACTCATTCATCACTTAGTCAGTGGCTGGCCACAGAGGAGAGTGGTGGGCTGAGTCAGTTGCTGTTTCCATTCCAGGATGATTGTGGGGGGAGCAGTGGTGGTCAGCAAATGTTTGAAAATTCATACAATGGGAGTCAGGGATCATTCTGGGGGGGTGGGGGCCCACTAGACTGCCAGGGAAACTGTATGAATATTAATTCAATGGGATCAAGGATCGTGATGGAGGATGGGAGACCTCTAGACTACAAGGGAATGGAGGGGTGTGCTGTGAGCAGGAGGGGCACACCGGAGATCTGCCACACCCAACAACACAGTACTTCATGCTTTTTGCTGGTGTATTTAGAGCCATGCTACAGGTCATACAACAACTTGTAGCGTGGCGCTTTTCTTTTGAATGTGCCGGTGCACCAGCATTCATGGTCCCACCCCTCACTCCCTCCCCTGCATATGTTAACATTTAGCGTTGGCGCTATCACATAGCACTGGCGCTAATTGGGAATTCGAATATTGTAGCCCAGCACAAATTCAGTGCTAATATAGTACAATGCATTTGCACCAGGTGCAAAGCTTTGAATATCTGGCCCCAGAGGTTAGACTTGCCATAGGGAAGGGTACCCTTCTACCTCTCCTTGATTACTGTTCCCCCACCATCTTCCTAACCTCACCTCAACTTCTCACTTACCTTAAAACAGCATATAACAACATCTGCAGGTTCATAACCCTAGCCCGTTTCTGTATCCATCATTGTAACCCTTACTCATCTCTTGGGTGACTCACAACCCAGTCCCACAGGGATTTAATGTTTGGCTCACTAATATTTAAATCCCCTTCATGAGCATGATAAATCCATATTATCAGGACTGTTAAAGGTCAAACAATGTTCTCTCCATCTTTGGTCCATCTCCCACTGACTTCTGGTTTGCCTCAAGTCCAATATGGATATGGGACAGAAAGCCTTCCTTAGTGCTGCTCCAAAGTTCTGGAATGCCCTACCAGAGGAGCTACATATCCTTGGGTCACCCTTTATTTTTAAGGGGCACTAAAAAAATGCTCCTCTATCAAAAGCATCACACAGCTGTTAACCCCTAATATCTGTCACTCAAGATCTTAAATATTTAGCACTCTAGTTTGATGTTATTAGTACTATAGGTTGATGGCATGCAAAATTAATGCAATTATATCCTATTTGTCTGCAATGATATCTGTCTGAAGTAAACTGTTCTCGCAATGACAAGGTTGTATTGTTATTTCAAATTCCATGTACTAGCTTACTACGACTACTACTGTATCTCTCATGCTCAAATCTGTACTCTATGTGCCATCTAGATGGCCCATGCATTGCCTGAAAACAGTCCCTGAGACCAGTGTACTTGCCCTGTTATCAAATTAATAAATAAACCCCAAACTCCATCATCTGTGCCTGTGGCACCAAACTGAACCATGCCATACTAATTTTGCAGAACAGACATTATAACAGTAACCAGCCTTAGCAAGTATTACAGCATTTCCATATGTACTAGAGATATCTATAAGTACTGTATACAAGAACAAAATACTGTAAAGAGAGTCAGTCCTCATCTTCTGATTTGGGAGCATTTGGAGTTTGGGCAAGTCTTTTTTCATGATGTCTAGCTGTTTCCCCAGCTCATCCAGGTCAGAAAACAAAAATACCTTTTCGCATACTGGATATGAAGTCTGGCAGGGCAATTGAGTATATTTTCAATTTCCAGGGCTCTTAGTCTAACTTGAGCTGTTTCAAAACCTTTGCTGCATTGCCATATTGCAAAACCAAGATCAAAGAGCAGTAAAATAGCATGTCATTGGCAAGGTAGAGTTGCATTTTGTAAGAATAATAATAAGGTCATGAATGTGACAACAAGTAATGTCCATGATTAGTCTGAAGCTGGACACCCATGTACACCTTGGGGATATTCCCATATAACCCAATTTAAAGTATTTCAAAACAAGTCTCGCATATATATATATATATATATATATATATATATATATACACACACACACACACACACACACACACAATGTAGATCCGCTGTCTCATGGTCTTCAGGTATGCCCAGTAGATTAATATTAGAGGTATGGGCACCATTTTCTAAATACTCTACCCTCATTCATAAATGTTTATTCTTGGCTAGAATGTCCAGAACCAGTCATTCACTTGGTGGCTGAGTTGGTAGTTCATTTATTTCCATCAAAGTACATTGGTATTTAGAATGTCAACATTTCTGTCCAAGTTTCTGATAGCTTGGATGACTCACCTGCTGAAGTTAGCCCCCAATGTTCATGGTGTGCATTGCTTAGCATAGACTGCTCAATCGGCTTTTTTTGTTTCCCCTTTCAGACATCCTGTGTTGTGACCTGGTGCGGCTCCCCTATTTTTGATTTCCTCCACATTTGCACTAACAGATGGAACTGAAGTAGTTTTATCAAACTAAATTAGCTACATTTGTCACTATTCCTATTAAACTGGCAAAATAATAGCTTATTGTAATGTGCAGCAGAGCTCCATACTCAATATTCCAGTTCAATTGGCAGGTGGCTCCATTCGCAGCTCTTTTTCTTTCAAGGTTTTTTCAGTTTCTCTTCCCTTAGCAGATGAAAAAGGTATAATTCGGCATCTGATGCATGTCTACATCTAGAGCCAGAGCTCATCTGTGAATTGAACTTGAACCGAACCCAAACTATTCAATTTTCACCAAATCCAAACCAAACTTGAACCTTAAAAAAACTGATGAACCCAAACTGAACCAAACCCAGACCATGTCAGATGAGGAGAACCCACATGGAGCCAGTAGGATGAATTTATTAGAACTTGTACTGATAAATTACACAGAAAACCTCAAAAATTGAACTTAACTCAAAACCAAACTTATACTTTTCAAATCAAACTGAACTGAACTTGAACTGAACCTTGATGAACCCGGAACCAAACTAGAACCCTAAAAACATGCTGAACCTTGACTCTACCTACATCTCCCATAGACAAATCTGTGAGACTTCTCCTTGGTCATTTATTGTATGTTGGGAGTGTATTATTTCATTTATCACCCACTCTGTAAAGGATTTATTCTTAATTATAAAATGGGTATAAAAAATCCTGAAACCTGATTGGCTGAGGAGCTTGGAGCCCAATTCTGATATCCCAGCTCAACTGCACTGGATGAAGATCCAGCAGTCTCTTTGCACCAAAATCAATATTACCACACATCCCTGACTGCCATCGCAAAATGGCTGTTGCCTTTATTCACTAAAGACCTTCAACTAGGCCCTAAAAATAAAACTGCCTTAAATTTAAAAACATAACAATGAAATGTTATTTGCCCTCATAATAGTTCTACAGTAATTACAGTATTAATTTATATGGTGTTTCTTCGCTGACCATTAAAAATTCCATTCCTAGCCTCACCTGCTTACTAGGCGAAATCTGTGCTGTTTAACCAGCTACAGATAAAACAAAAGCCCTGCTTCCATCTGAGGCCTTCTGTTGTGTGACAGTGGGGGAAAATATTCTGCCAGTAGAACTGAGCAGAGGTTTGAATTCTTGTGCTCCATCCATGGTACAGTAAGCATTCCATCTGTTGAATTCAAACCCAAAACAAGTATCATAAATTACCTTCTTGGATACTTTGCACATTAATATATTTGCTACCATTCAACAGATTTGCATGAAATTTCACATGCGTGGTCTCGGTTGTGGGAGGAAGGTAGATCTCTTGACATGCCAAGTTTCGGTCTGGTCAGATGTGCAGCTTCTGAGTTCTGGATAGTGAAAAAAAGTTTAAAAATTGCCAGTTTTTTTTTTCTGTTTTGTTTGTTTATTTTGCCATCTCAGTCATTCAACAGATTCACACAAAATTTTGCATGTGCAGTCTTAGTAGGTAGATCTCTTGTAGTGCCAAATTTTGGTCTGGTCAAATGTTCAGATTCTGTCATACAGATAGAAAATAAAGCTTAAAAAATCAAGATTTTTTTTGTTTCCTTTTTTTTTTCTTGTCTTCTGGTGCTCAGTTTGGAATTTTGTCTTTCATTTTCAGGGTAAAATGGGATTGCCCCACAGATGTGCCTTTCACTGGTTAGGTGAAAAAATATTAATCCATTCCATCAGGGAACAGACAGTCAACCTGCTTGTGTCCAGGAGCTTGGCATCAGTTTCCTCTGAGCCATCACCACAGTAAGTTTTGCAAAGCAACTAAGATTGTATTTGTTATACCTAACAGTAAAATGCTATAAATAAACAAACTGAAATCTTCAAATCAGGGCATCACTCTCCCCTCACACCACCACCTCACACTTACATGCTCAAAATCATCTTCACAATGCCAAAAATAAATAAAAGAAAATTCTTGAGCTGCAGCTCTCTCCGCCATCCACAATTACACAACGTGATCAATGCCTGTAGAAACATTCTGACCATGTTCATCTTTTGTGAAACAAAAAAACACAGAAAATGTCTCTAACAATTCAAATGTTAAAGCCATATTCCTAACAGCACATCTCATGTGTGATCAGCCTCCTCTGAATGCTAAGCCACTCTCAGTCCCATAATGCAGCTGATAAACCCAGCCCTCCACTTAGGAAAAAAAACCTTAGACCTTAATTTTTTTTCTGTTTTTTGTTTGTTTGTTTCACAGGAGGGAAGACAGTCCCAGCAACAAAGGAACTGTAAAAAATAACTATATGAATGTCTCTGCCACAGCACAATTGATCTCTGTAGGAACACAGAATGGAACTGCCAATAACAACGTGTAAAATTCTGCAAAGTGACAAATGAGATAAAAGCAGTATAAAACATGCAGCTACGTTCAATGTAATAAAGGCATCACAAAAATGTTAGTGTAAGCAATATAGAGTGATGCAGCAAAGCTCCTTAAAGGAACCTTTTTCATCTCTATGTTAAGTCTAAATTAATTGTAATAAAGTTATAACTTCAGGGGACAGATATTCAAAACTTTGCCCCAGGACAAAATTAGCCCTGCTCAGCGGGCAAACTTAGCATGGAGACAAAAGTCTGTTATATTCAAAAGGAATAGCCCAGGGCAAAAACTGCTGAATATAGCATGCAAAGAAGTCAGGCAACTGGGCTGGGGTGCAGAGGCAAACTTAGCACTGGAATAAGACAGCTCTGAATATAGCAACCCAGAAGTGCAAACCACAATAACAACACAGTGCACAGCCACTAGAAGACTGCAGAGGTGGAATATGTGACCAAAGTGTGTGCCACCAACAGAGTGGCATCAGCAGAGCTGTAGGCATCAATGCATGTAAATGTACAGTAAGCAGAAATGAAAAATGATGCCATGATGGTTGCGAAGCACAGTCATTTGTTCAGATCTAGTGCAGCGCTAAGCCATTTCCTGGGGCAAAAATCTGCCATATTCAATAGTGACATGCAAATGAGCCTACTTATCCAGTCAGTGGACAAACAGCCACATTTGCATCTCATTATGCCCTGATTTGCTTGCGGTTTGCCCAGCATTACTGCAGGGACCACTGCTCCATCTGTAGGTCAGTCTGGAAGTACAGGAGACAGCAAGATCTGCCCAGAGCTCCACCTGTAGGTCAGTCAGGAATAGCATGGTAGGAGCTACAGGCTACATATGTTTAGAACTTCATGGTACACTGTGCTCCAGGAGACTGCAGTGCACAGGCACTAGTGGTGGTGCAGATATCAATAGTCCAAATGTAGGTCCTGCTATACAGTACACTGCAGCTGGTACAGTGGCATGGGGGCCAGTGGGGTGTGGGACACAGCACTGCCTATGACCTGGTGGGCAGCATTGCCTGCAGCATCATACAGAGTGACAGCCCCATCATGCTGGTGTGTACCAACAGTGGACTGTACCATATTGCTGTTATGCGACTCACAGATGCTGCACAACTGGCATAGGATGCCCACAGTGACATATGCAATGCAGGGCAGGGGTGCAACAGGCAGCCGCACTGTACAAAGCAGCATACAGTACATACACAGCACCATTGACAGTGCAGTAGACGGTGGCTGGAGCCCATCTGTCCCACCTAGTCTGCCCAGTCCTTACTCTAGGAGCAGCTGCAGGATCCAGTTTCCCAATACCCTATGCTCTCCTACCACATCCCCGGAGTGGCTCATGCCTATTCCATGCTTTCCTGAAGGCCTCCTCTGTCTGTGACCTCACAACTGCCTTGCTGTGTCCTACATATTGGTTGGGGTTGCACACAGCTGAGCTAACAGCACTCAAGCAGCGCAATGTTGGTTTGTCGAGTTAAAACCACCTTTTCCTGGACAGTATTTTCTGTCGTGCAATGTGTCATGCTAAGCATCACACTGGCACCTAGTGCAGCTCTATGTGCTGAATATCGCATTGCGCTAGCCCACCCCCTCTGTTTGCACCTTGCATACATTAGCGGTTTGCCTTGCCTAGCACTACCATGGTTTGCGTGCACACTAATGGTGCTTTTGAATATCGCACACCCACACTAACCCAGCACAAATGGTTTGCACGCGGTGCTAAGTTTTGAATATCTGGCCCCAGAAGTCTTTTTTGTTTCTGTATTTTTGAATTATTCAAGTCTGGCATGATTTTTTATATCCATTTTATAATTTTAATAAGGCACTCCAAGGTGTGTGTTGTGGTGAGATAATGGCCCACCTAGGATGGTTGTTAGGCCTTGTGCTTTGAGTCACCCTAGGTGTGCCATCATCTCATCACAATGCACATCCTGTCATGCCTTATTGCTTAAGTATGGAAGTATTAAACTTCCATCTGAAAGGTCTATGGCCCTCATTGCCCATTGCTAAGACATTTTAAGCAGTACAATGTCTGATAAAAGACGATGTCAATTGCTATGTTTACATGTAGTGGGAATCAATTACTTTGTTATCAATTCAGTTAATTCAGATTGTAATCCTTTTTGGTTTACATGCTGTTGGATTGAGGAGAATGAACTGAATTAATTACAAGGTGACTGACTCCCATTGCATGTTAAAACTGCAGCAAAAGGAATGCAGCCCAATTCAAAATCCTCAATTGCTATGTGTTTTCACCTTGTAATCAATTCAGTTAATTCTTATCAATCTCACGGCATGTAAATCAAATCTAATGAAGCACTTTCCCTTTCATTTCTACAACTGGATTTCTAAATTTGCCTCACAGTGGCAAATTCTGCACTTGGGAGGAATAAAGGAGGAATTATTTGAGTCTATAAAAAGTCTTCTTGATTGCTCATTGCAACACCAGAAAGAAATGTATGTGTCATTCACATGGGAAAACACAGGGGCCTTAATTGGCTGAACTCTCATATCTCAGTTGGTTAAGAGCTAAAGCACGGATTGCTGGGTCATGAGTTCAAATCCTAGAGAGAGTCCCACTTTTCCTTTCATTTCTACAACTGGATTTCTAAATTTGCTTCACAGTAGCATATACTGCACTTCAGAGAGATAGAGGAGGAGTTATGTGAGTCTGTAAAAAGACTTCCAGGTTGCTTATTGCAACACCAGAAATGAATGTACAGTATATGTGATTTACATGGGAAAACTCAGGGGCCTTAATTGGCTGAACTCTCATAGCTCAGTTGGTTAAGAACTAAAGCATGGATTGCTGAGGTTCTGGGTTCAAATCCCAATGAATGTCACACTTTTCCTTTCATTTCTACAGTTGGATTTCTAAATTTGCCTCGTAGTGACAAATACTGCACTTGGGAGAAATAGAGGAGAAGTTGAGGATTCTCTGTGGAAGCACCGGAGGGTGCAAAACATAAGAATTGACCTGGAACTGCATACAGCATGGGCAGGTGCTGCTAATAAATGAGTTCTAAATAGACAACAGCCTGCATGTCGTCTGTGTTTGTGTGGTGGGGGTACGCTAACCATTTTTGAACCAGTTATTTGAGTCTGTAAAAATACTTTTCCTGGTTGCTCATTGCAACATCAGAAAATAATGTATGTGTGATTCACATGGAATACTCAGGGGCTTTAATTGTCTGAACTCTCATAGCTCAGTTGGTTAAACAGCAGTGCTATGAAAAACGTTATTCCAAAAAGCAAATTTTCTTCTACAGTTATGAAAAATATTAACAGAACTGCTGATTTGGTGTTTCTGGATGCTTTCTATCCTGTCTACTGCACACTGGCATTTTTGTCTAGTTTCTTACCCTCCTCAGGTCCTCAATATTATTTGTATGCAAAAATGAGGAGGCCATCTTTTTTTCTTGAGAAATAATTACTTTAAAACTTTCATAAAATTATTAAATGGTAATGAATACTGAAAATGTTACCAATAAAATAAACTGTAAGACATCTGGCAGCTAGTAGGAAGAAAAAGGTGGGCTCAGATTTAGCCCATTTTCATTGCACTGCTGCTTTAAGAGCTAAAGCACAGATTGCTGAGGTCCTGGGTTCAAATCCCAGTAAGAGTCACACTTTTCCTTTCATTTCTACAACTGGAATCTAAATGAAGTGACTTGATTTCTAAGTAATTGATTTGCGCTACCCATAAACATAGCAAGTAAGTAACACAGAATCAGTTTACAATCAGGTTTACATGCCTTAAGTATCTAGGTTCAAAATAATCAAAGCACTTGAACCACTGCAATTGAATCTGGTTCAGACTGAAACAGGAATCTATAGTAACTTGGAATGTGTTTACATGAGCTTCCAATTGAGGAATGCAGCATTAATGCCACTGAAATTGGAGTGTGAACCTGATGGCAGAGTGCATGTAAACAAGACAACTGTTGACTGTATGGAAAGTTACACATATTCTTGGATGCAACGATTATAATCAGTTCTGCTATACAGCATGTGTTTCACATAGAAAACAGGTGCAGTCACTCCCCTGTGGGTTTACTATTCTCCAAGTGTCAACGAAGCCTAGAGCTTTCTAATTATTGCAATGAGAATCATGACTTACTGAAGGACTATGCATATTAGGCTTGCTATGTTTCCTTTCCTGGACCAGGTCCATAACCTCATTGAAGTCGAATCCAGAATTACTTTGTGATATTTTATAATATTAAATTCAATAGCTAGACTAGCAAAAAGTCTATTTAGCCATTTTTGAGAGCATGCACATTTAAGAAAGTTACCTTTAGGCCATTCACAGATGTTCCTCACTGTTTCAAATTCTCATTTTTCTGATGTACCTGAAAAGGATTCCAAGGCTGTTTATTGCTCCAAGGACATTCTTAAATATATGGAAGTGTGACTGGAATAATGATTTATCTATTGCATCATGTTCAGCTAAAAAATATCTACAGGACGGCAGCGTAGAAATTAGATCCCACAGCGCTACCTGACCAGCATTTTGGGTCGTAAGGGCAGGCTGAGGCTGGAGCCCTCCTCATTCCGCCCAACCCCTGACCTCCACTAACAATTTCCAAAGGTATGTCTGTCAGCATAATTTGTGTTCTGAAAAGTACCTGATGTGTGGGATGTGGTGCTGCTTTGTGGCACTGCATAGCAATATCCACCCACCCCGCCCTCCCACCCAGTTTGATGCTCTTCATTGAATGGACCTCATTCTAAGTCTTGTCCAACTAGAACTGGACATTCTATCCAATTACTGTTTATTTATCCTTGTGCCTGATCCTCCTTTAAACTTACCATAGCTTTGCTCTGTCCATTAGTGGTTAATCAATTTTCATAGACACACCCCATTACTTATTTCATACTGCTATTAATCACCCAGTTCCATTCCTCTATTTACTTAGCATTTGAGTGGAGTTCATTCATTACCATGTTGGTAATATTACTACTAGTCATCTCACTTGTTGGCGACTATGGTAACTATCGAGTGTCTGAAAATCCCAGCCATGATATTGTGAGCGCCCCCTGTCCCTTCCCTTACAAGCATGTACATACTGAGTGATCTGAGTGGACTGTGTTGTCTCAACCACCTGCTAGTTATAATAATGAAAATGAACCCCTACTGTGTAAACCATTTTTTATGTTTGCTTGCACGCATGTGCAAGAAACATAATGCCACCATATGAGGATTTGTAGGTGTGGCACCTCCGCTTCCAATGCCTTGAGGGGTTTTGCAGGTGTGGCCCCACCACACCAATGAATATCCCAGCTGTCTATGACAGCAGTTCAGATGCAGTGGCATACGGCTGAAAGCATATGACCACTACAATCAGCGGTGGTAACATGTAGGCAATTAGCATACTGCCATGTTGTCAGCAGTATGCAAATTGACTCACACGTCACCACCGCTGATTGTTGCGGTGGTTGTGAACATGCCCCGCCCCCATTTGTTGTGTGCTGAGGGGGTGTCCAATCCCCCTTGATTCATGCACACATGCTCCCAAACACACTGTATCTCAGATGGGGGTGCCCAATCCCTGTCAGCTCCAGTGGCCCCTCAAAAAAGCACAAATGTCCAGGTGCCATGCTGGCAGCCCATCCCAGCATGGCATAAGTCCAGCATCCTCATGGTCCCCCCTACACTGTATGTCCAATGGGGGTGCCCAATCCCCTGTTGGCTTCACTGCCCCAAAAACTTCCAAGTGCAATGCTGGGAGCCCACCCCAGCGTGGCAAAAGTCCCACATCGTCTGTAAAACTGTAAAAATCCTGTAACAAAGAAAATGGTCCTTCATTTACTCTCTTGTCCCCAGCCCACACCCACCCCCTCTGCATACCCACTTCCCCACACCTCCACCCCATACTTACCTCCGAGACAGCGCAATGATCTTCGTTGGACCGTCTGTTTATGAGAATGCATTGCACATGTTTTCATTTACACCTTAAATTCATGAATTTGTATATTTCTACTCCAGATTTTCAACACTGCCCTTTTTCATACTCTCCTTATGAACAGCAAAGCTGTCATTTTTCACATCCTGGCCAAAATGTGTTTTCGTACTTCCCATGCAGAATAGCACAGTCACTGTGGGAAATTAGTGTTCAGGAGAGATAAAGAAAATCACAGTAACACTGTTCATGAGCGGAGGTCCCAAAATGCCTATATTGAAAATCTGGTGAAAAATAATCCCCAAATAATTGCAATACGGGTATGAGTTGCGCAGTTTCTATGCAAGCTCGTGACTTCACCAGTTTTTTTTTTATATTTTCACTTCAGATTTTCAACATTACCATTTTTTACACCTCTTCATGAACAGTACAGCTGTCATTTTTACCCATCATGTTGGAAATGTGTTTTCTCACCTGTGGCGCTAAATGGTGCAGTAATTGTGCAAAATCACCTTTCGACTAACAAACTGATAGTGCCACTGTTCATGTGGTGGGATCACAAAAAGCTCATGTTGAAAAATTAGAGTAAAAATACCAAGACAATCCCAGGGCTTTAGAGTTTCTGACCATAGCGCCCTTCCCTGTAGGGTCTGACAGGCATCTGCCCTACCCTGTAGGGACTGACAGGCATCAGGGGTGTGACTTCGGATTGTTGACAGTAATGCTCATGCCATTCCACCCCTACCCCCACCCTGCAGCAAGTGACAGGCATCAAGGTGCACCTTGGACTCTTTGGCCCCAGAGTTCACACCATTCTCCTATACTGCATTCATTTCAGCATATTTCTTTATGGAATGAGGTAAGTGTAAAGTCCAAACACTCCAAGGCACACCTTGACACTTGTCAGTGTCGGCAGGGTAGGGAAAGATGAAATGTCGTGACAATTATGGGTGATGACCCAAAGGCATACCCCCATGCCTATCCATCTCTGCAGGGTGGGGGTGGAGTTTTTGTCAGTTCAATACATCATTACCATTCCCATACTGCATCTGTCTAACTCCTGCAATTCCACTGCTAATGCCAGCAAGCAAACATTTGACATTGACAAATGTGTGTTACTTATTGTTGTCCATTATTCATTTTGTTTCAGAATCAGAACAATTAAGATGTCACCCCAATGTGCTAGTTCAGTTATTGTCAGAAGCAGGCATATTAAAGGCAAATCACTTCTGTAAATCCTAATGTTTCTGATTTTGCTCTGCTCAGGGAATGTTTGAGTTAAATCCAGGACCCACCCCATAGTACCTGCATCCCCAGCTCTCAATCCAACTAATTTTGCTAACTTCAGAGGGCTGAACATAATATCCATTAATATCAGAAGCATGCTAAACAAAATGGACTTGCTTAAAGTGTGGATAGAATATACCTCCCCTGATACTTTACTCCTTGTTAAAACGTGGCTATGCTCCACTATCCCTAATTCCTCAATTGCACTGCCAGGTTATGATGTGTATAGAGCTGACCATGCAGCTAGAGGTGGGGGTGTTACACTATACACTAAAAGCAAATTCTGCACCTTCCTGGATACCTCTGTATCAGTTCCCTCTGAATTTGAATGTGTAGCAGTTTATCTCTTTCTCTCTCTCTCTCTCTAAGGCTGAATCCATGTCCATCATTGTCTGTTACAGACCCTTGTCTGGTGGTTCAGAACTCTATATGAATCTGCATCTAAGCATAACAAAGAAATAATTACTATGGCTGATCTAAATTAGGACTCGCTTTCTCCAAAAGCTAACGTGTTGAGAAAGTTCTGTGACAGTATGGATTTCACGCAGTTAATAACTGAACAAACACAACCTAATCACGCCAATCATAACTCATCCGTCCTTGATCTCTTTCTTACTAACTGGCCACAAAAAATTCTACAAACCTATATTTCTGATAACACCTTTAGTGATCACAACGTCATAGCATGTACAAGGGAAGCTTCTAAATCAGATGGTAACTTAGCTTTTATCTATAAATGCTCCTTATACAACTTTAGCACACAGGAATGCCTCAAGCAGTTAGTTTCTATAAATTGGCAAGATTTTTACCTTTCCCAGTTCATGCGTGATGCCTACACTTACTTCACCAGAGATGTCATTGACTACCTAGCTCAATATGTTAAGAAAACAGCTTGGTGGAAAATCACTCCTTGGTTCACTAAGGAACTAAAAACAGAACTTAAGGAAAGACCTAAGCTATGGTCCAAAAAGCATTGAACTAAACCTGACCAAGATTGGTTCCAGTTAAGGCAAAAGAAGAACTGGTGCACTTAACTAATTAATGCAACTATATCTGCCTACTATAAGTCCCTGCTTAATTAAAATAAACATAACCCAGGTGGATTCTGGCAAGCCATAAACAACCTTGAGGACTATAGCACCCCACTCTTTCTGCCAAAACAACTGCAATGGATTTTCAACTTATCTCTAATTAACAACATAACAACACACATCAGAAAAATTAATATTCACTTGACCTCAGCTGGAAATGCATTTGAGGCAGCTTCCTCTAACACTACTAATTTAACCCCGGCCCCCCTCAGTTATTATGCCTATTGATGTCCCTACCAGTATCCCGAGCATGTTGCAGTTCCAGCAGATTACATATAAGTATGTTAAACAACTGCTCATGATGCTCGATACCAAAAAAAGGTGCAGATGCTGACCATATAGAACCACTTTTTCTAAAACTTGCCACTATTGTCCTCACTGCGCCAATTCTTCACCTATTTACTCTTTCACAGTCTCATTGCAAAGGTACATTACAAAGGAAGATTGCATACATTTTAACACTTTTTATGGTGTGGGACAAAATGTCACTTCATAATTACTGCCCAATCTCTATTCTGCATGTTCTAGGCAAGACATTTGAAAAGCTGATTCACAGTCAAATGCAAGTCTGCCTTGAATTAATCACATTATAAAATGGGCTTAAGAAATCCAAGTCTCTGATTGGCTATTACATCATCTGAGCCGTGTCCTTATCAGATGATATAGTAGCCAACCGGGACTACTGCCCACCAAGAAGCCACATGACAACAAAAATCAATAAGCTCTGCCAAGCATCAACAGAAACACTGACTGGCAGAGCTCACTGAAGCTCAACAGCACAACAGCACTTTCATGAACAGCACAATGTGGAACAATGGCATTCACGTACATGTCCAAAAGCGTGACAGCACAAAATAAAAGATATATGCCCCCCCCCTTGCAGGACAACACATTTACAAATTTAGTAACTTGCATTTAGATTTTTCACTGTCCATCTGTATCTATCAAGTGGTGCTCTTACTCGGGCTGTCGCTTCTGCTCCCGCTCTTTGAAACCACAGCCATAAACAGTAGCAGAATGTGTGGTGTCTCAGCACATGTCTTGCATCTCAATTAATAAAACTTCGTAACTTTTGTTATCTTTTTCACTGCTTGTCTGCCTCCTGTCACCAGTGTATACCTGTCATTGCCAGCATTTTCAAACAGCACCGAGAAACCCGCCAAGAAAACAGAAACAGTACTTTTTTTCATAATCAACCACAAATGCCGTCAGCGAACGCCATCTACCCGACGCACCATCGGCAACCATCAGCGCAGCAGTGTTTCTCAGTGCCTCCAAAAGAACATGCTCACTTTTCAAACCAGGCACTCGCTTTCCTTTTTTTAAATAAAATAACCACCAAAATCTGCCTGTCAGAACGAAAGCAGGAAACAGGAAGAAGGATTCTCTCTGCTCTCTGCGGTGTCTGATGAGGGACAGGCTCGCTCCCAGTCAACACAGCCGCTCCTCTGTTAATAGTGCATTCCCTAACTAAACACAGCCAAAGAAAGAAATGTAAAAAGACCCAATAAAGTAAAAGGCATATTCTGAATGGATTCGTAACTTTTTGTGTGGGGGGGACAATAAATACATTCCAAATAAACTTAATAGGAGGGACTACTTTTACTGTTTTCACTATTTGAAATCTTTTCTTATGTTTCCTTTTTGTATTTTTTTTTACACATTAAAAATTACTTTGGGAAGGGCCCATTTTATAAGTGCAATAACACACTCCGAGGTGTGGGTTACGTGCTAATAAGAGCACACCTAGGGGGCATAAGGCACTCAATGCAAGCACCTCGTGCCTTAGTACACCCCTAGGCGTGCTCTTATCCGCACATAACCCACACCTCGTTGTGTGTTATTGCTTACTAAACCACTGCAATCAGGTTGCCATGCCAAACACAGTGCTATCTCAGCACTTGCCAAAGTCACTAATGATTTGCTCACTGCTCTAGACCAAAAACAGGTCACCATCACTCTCTTTCTTGACTGAAGCAAAGTATTTGACACTGTTGACCACAGTATTTTTATTGGGCAAGTTAGCCAGGACAGAACTTAGCCCTAATGCCATGAGGTGGTTCAACAGATGCAGGTCAGCAAGGAGACAGCAAATCAAGGCAGAATGATTCACTTCCACTTGCATGCCCATCAGTAAAGGTATATCACAAGGGCCCATTTTAGGCCCACTCCTGTTTACTAGCTACAAGAAATGAACAGAACAGAGGTGATTACTTTTATTTCAAACTTGCAGGGTTTGTGTAAGTGACTAGGTAGAAGAGCCTTGGATTAGGGTTTTTCAGTGTTCTGTTTTGGTTACAGTTCTGTAATTCTCAGTGTTCTGTTTTTGGTTATAGTTCTGTAATTCAACACAGATACTGACTGGTGGGACCAAGACCCATCCCCACCCAGCCCTAAGCACATTCACTATTATAGGTACCTAATTGGGATCAGCTGCTTGTGTGCTCAGGGAGGTGAGCTAATTAATGGGGTTATAACAGAGACACAGTGGAAGGAAAAGAGAGAGAGAGAGAGAGAGAGAGAGAAAAAGAAAAACAAAAACCTTTGGCTTGCTTGGGTGACAAAAGAGCTCATTAAGGAAAGGCAAACATCAGACACGATAGGAGTGGTGCAATATACTGGCTGTAGGGCAGCAGTCTTCTGGGGGACATTCTGGAGGCTGCAGTGCTGCCCCATCTGCAGGCACCTCTTTGGGCTGATGGCAGAGGTAGCCAGTCTCCAGGCTGTGTTGGCTAGGATTCAGAAGCCCTCTGCCCCCACCCAGAGGTCACCATATCCACAACCACTATCTCAGAGGTTGCCCAGCAGGGAATGTGGTTGGATTATGGTGGACTTGGGCATGGTGACTGAGGTGGGTCAGAGGTACATCTCCCAAGCAGAACACCTAAGGAATTCCTATGTTGTGTTCAGGAATGGGAAGGCCCCACAGGCACATGAGATTGCACCCAGGGAGGATGGGTGGACTCTCTGGAATGGAACCTCAAGGGTAGATGGTAGAAAGCCCCAAAGGAAAAGGAAGACACTCCTGGTGGGGGACTCTATTGTCCAAGGGGTAGAGCTAGGAGCAGCAGGAGAGGGGGATGAGAGGGAGGTAAAGTGCCTACCAGAAGGCACAACTCAGAGGGTTGGAAAATGGATACAAGGGATCACTAGGGGAGCAGCAAGGAGGGAGAAGCTCAATGTCATTGTCCATCTGGGGACAAATTACATAGCTGAGAATAAGGTAGAGATAGTAAGAGTACAGAAGGAGTTTATGGAACTGGGGAGGGGCACAGAGCAGACAGCAAACTCTGAACTTCTCGAAGGTGCTGCCTGTCCATGGCAAGGGGGAGGCTAGGGATCTACGCACCAAGAACATTAATGATTGACTGATGAGATGGTGTGGAGAGCAAGGTTTTGGCTTCACTGGGAAGTAGGGCCCACCTAGGGAGATGCAGACTTGTACAGGGCCGATGGCTTTCATCTTTCCAGCAAGGACAGGCACCGGAGTCTTCAGTGAATGGTTTAAATGCTTCATTGGCAAGCATTTAAACTAGCCATGGGGAGCAGAGAAAAGGTGAAGGGTAAATCATACCACCCACCCCATAGGCTAATGCAGCCTGCATGAAGGACACAAATATGTACTGTATGTAGCCAGAAATGAGGGTGATGAATATAGGAGGCAGAAAGGAACACCAGTACAGGACACAAAGGGAAAGGCAGAGGCAGTAAGGCAGCACAAAAAAAGAAAAGTAAGTGGGGGAAAGAAAAAGGAGTATGAACACAAGATTAGAGGAGAGGCAGGCAGCAAACCATGGAAGGCCATGGTTACAAATGCCTGCAGGGTGGGGAATAAAATCCCAGACCTGGATGACTTGATAGTAGAAACACACCTGATATAGCAGCAATAACAGGACATTGTTTACCGCAAATCATGACTGGGATGCAAGTGTCCCAGGTTATGCTCAATTCAGAAGTGATAGTAGGAGTAGAAAGGGGAGTGGAGTGGAGTGGCCCGGTATGTAAGGGATGGTATAAAAGCAATGGAGGTGCAGGGTAAACGAGGGAGACAGATGCACAGTGGGTCACCCTTGAGCCAGGCAATGGCAAAGGAGTCAGAACAGGGGTGATCTACAGACCTCCAGTGCAGGGGGAGGACATGTACAGGGATCTAACAGATCAAATTCAGGAGATGGCAACAAAGGGTGAGCTATTGCTGCTGGGTGATTTCAGTGTCCCAGATGTTTGCTGAATATCCCAGCAGCAGCTTCAACCAGGAGTCAGGACATCCTGGATTCTCTACAGGGGGCCTCAGACAGCTGGTGAGTGAGCCCACAAGAGAAGGGGCAATTCTGGACCTGGTACTGATGAATGGGAACAAAATCTCAGATATCCAGGTGGAAGGGCAGCTGGGAACCAGCAATCACCACACAGTGCAGCTTAACATAAGGACAGAGAGACAGTCTAGTCACACTAAGGTGAAAGTCTTGGATTTTAGGAGGGCAGATTTTGCTAGTATGGGGAGGTGTATAAAAGAGGCCTTGGCAGGGAGGGAGACAGAAGGGGGAGTTGAGGAGAGGTGGAAACACTTGAAGGGAGCCATACAGGAGGTGACAAACCAATGTATAAAGGTGGTAAGCAAAGGCAAGAAGTGGAGGAAATCACTATGGTTCTCAAGGGAAGTGGCAGACAAGGTAAGGGCCAAACGAGTGAGCTTCAGGAATTGTAAGGAGACTCACAGGGAGAAAGACAGGGAGGTATAACTTAAGAATCTAAAGGAAGTGGGAAAGGCTGTAAGGAGAGCAAAGGCACAGACCAAAGAGAGATCAGCACAGACAATAAAGAAAGGAGACAAGACATTCCTTAGGTACATCAGTGAAAGAAGGAAAACCAGGGAGGATTGTAAGGCTCAGAGGGGATGCAGAGGAGTGTCATGTGGGAGACCTGGAAAAGGTGGAAATACTGAACAAATACTTCTGTTCAGTGTTCACTGAAGAGGAGAGGGAGAGGGTCACAGACCACAGCTGAGTAGCAGACACGAAGGAAGGGAAGAGGTAAACACTAGTCCATTCACAGTGGAGAGAGTCCTAGAGGAGCTCACATAACTGAAGGTGGACGGAGCTATGGGGCCAGATGGCAAACATCCAAGGATATTAAGGGAGTTGAGAGGGGAGCTAGCAACACCACTGGCAGTCTTGCTCACTGAGTCACTCATCACAGGAGTGGTGAGTGAAAGTGATGGTAGGGAGGATGCAGAAAACTATAGGCCAGTCAGCCTCACCTCTGTAGTGGGGAGTATACAAACATATGAATTTGCCAGCAGAAACAAGCCACCTGGTCTATCAGATCTGCTTAAGTGAGCAACTAGCACCCTCACTTTGCAGCTACCCTGCCCACCTCCCCTTCCCAATTATCCTCCAGCTTGTCCCATCCCCTTTTGAAACTACCCACTCTCTTACAGGCTACCTCCTCCTCCAGTACAGCATTCCATTCTGCCACAGCCCTCTCTGTGAAAAAGTGTCTCCTCATTTCCATCCTAAATCTTCCCCACTCCAATCTAAGGTTGTGCCCTCTTGTGTCCCTCCCCCTCCTCAGCTTGAGTATCCCCTCAGTACTTGCCTTGTTTATCCCCTTTACGTACTTAAAGATCTCAATCATATCCCCCAGTCCCTTCTCTAATCCAAGGAGTACATATTCAGCTGTCTCAGCATCTCCTCATATGGTCTGTCCTCCAATCCCTGGATCATCCTTGTTGACTTGCATTGTACCCCATCCAGCAATGTCACATCCTTCTGCAGATATGGGCACCAGACTTGCACACAGTACTCCATATGTGACCTGACCAGTGCCCTGTAGAGAGGCAGGATCACCTCCCAACTCCTAGAGGAGAGTCCACTCACACCGCCCTCCTACTCTGCACTGTATTGTTCATCTTCCCCGTTGCAATCACCCCTAGATCCTTCTCCTCCTTAGTGTAACCTAGCTGCACCCCTCCCAAATGGTAACCCCTCCCTTGATTCTTTGCTCCAAAGTGCAGGATTTTGCACTTTTTTGCATTGAACCCCAACTGCCACGCTTCCGACTAACTCCACCAGTTTGGTCAGGTCATTCTGCAGCCCCTGCTAACCTGCTATATTGTCCACCACTGCCCACAATTTGGTATTAACAGCAACTAGACTGTTTTATTCCTCCATGGAAGCACTGCTGAAAGAAAGAATAGTGGCACACTTGGAATCCATCGGTGCTCAGGATCTGAGGCAACATGGATTCACAGCAGGAAGGTCATATCAGAGAAATGCGATAGATTTTTTTGACTGGTTTACAAAGGAAATAAATCAGGGGGAGCAGTGGATGTCACCTATGGTGGATGTCACCTACCTTGATTTCAGCAAGGCCTTCAACACCATCCCACATAAAAGGCTGGTGAACAAGTTGGGTGGTCTGGCCATGGGGCATAAGGTGCTAAACTGGGTTAGGAACCGGCTAACTGACAGAAAGCAGAGGTTTGTGGCAAATAAAATCCAATCTGGGGGGGGGTGCCAAAGGGATCAATCCTGGGCCAGTCATGCTTAATGTCTTCATCAGTGTCACTGCAGTAGGGCTGGAGGGAAAGGTCTGCCAGCTTACAGATGACACCAAGACCTGCAACAGGGTGGATTCTCCAGACCGAATGGAGAGAATGAGGAGGGACCTGGGGACACTCAAAAAATAGTCAGAGGAGTGGTAGCTGAGGTTCAATTCAGAGAAGTACAAAATAATGTACCTGGGATGAGGGAACCCTGGAGAGAGCTATAGAATGTGGGAGTTGCTGACGACAACCAAAGAGGAAAGGGACCTGGGGGTTATCATTTCAGATGACCTAAAGGTGTCTAAACAGAGTACAAAGGCTGCAAGGAGAGCCAGTGGTATGATGGGATGGGGTGCATTTTGCATTTTTTTAAGGGTGGGGTGCATTTTGCATTTTTTTAAGTGTCTACTTTCCCATTTGCAAATTATACTGCAACGGCACTAGAGGGCAACAACTCAACTAATTTACTGCTGCTGCTGGCAACTTTACTTCTGCCAGTGCCACTGATCTTGCTCCCTACTGCTGGTTTAGTATACCCTGATCTATTCTTGGTCCACCAATTCATACAATATGCCCACCCTTCTTTCACCACTTCCCCTCCATCTAATTCTATCAATTTTATCTACCCCAGCTCTGCACTCTCCTCGGTCTAGTAAACCTTTCTTACCCTTCCAGTCCACTCTCCTACCCCATGCCTTTATCCTTGTCATAACTCCTACTCCCCCTCAGATACTGTGGTCTCACTTCCCTCACCTCCTCCTGCTACTCTATTATTAGCACCTAGCCACCTAGCTTTCCTTCGCCTCCTTATATTTATCTCACCTAGCCCCCCTCCACCCAAATACTTCCCAAATCCTTGGCCTGTGACCAATGCCCTAAACTCCACTCCCTCATAATAGCACTCCTCTTACTCACATCAGAAAATGTTCATCCCAATCCTGACCCCACTGCACCCACCTCTGCCAGTTGTAATCCTTCCACTAATGTACGAACATACGAAATTTGCCAGCAGATAAAGGCCTAGAGGTCTATCAAGTCTGCTCGAATGTGCAGCTAGCACCCCTTATTCTGCAGCTGCCCCTTCCTTCCACCCTTCCCCTTCATTAACCCTCCCCCTTGTCCTGTCCCATCCTCATTTGAAGCAGTCCACTGTTACATAGATACATAGATACATAGACAGTGTCGGCAGATAAGGGCCTATGGCCCACCCAGTCTGCCCATTAAAGTTTGTAAGTTCAGTTTTTGTTTTCCAGGAAGTCTGTTGCCCCTTACCCCTGACCTCCTGTTCTACTGCATACCACTTCAGGAAGTAATGCATTCCACCCAGCCACCACCCTCTCTGTAAAAAAGTGTCTCCTCATCTCCCTCCAGAACCTTCCTCGCTCCAGTCACATATCATGGCCCCTGGTGTCCCTCCCCTCCCTTACTTTGAACAGACCCTCTGTACTTGTCTTGTTTATTTCTTTAACGTATTTAAAAGGTTTCAATCATGTCACCCCTGTCTCTCCTCTCCTCCAGTGAGTACATGTTCAACTCCTTCAACCTCCTCTCGTGTATGGTAAGTCCCCAGCCCTTGATCATCTTTGTCTCTGTGCTGCACCCCTCCAGTAACTTAATGTCCTCTTCCAGGTCCCGGACGTCAGTACTGCCGCAGTACTCCGGTGTGGTCTAGCCAGCCTGTACAGTGGCAGAATCACCTCCTCCTCCCGAGGATATACCTCTTGCAATACAATCCAGCATTTTGTTGGCCTTGTAGCTGCCTTCCCACATTGTGCCGAAGTTGTTCACTGACCCTGTAATGAGCACACCCAGATCCTTCTCCTCCTCCTCTGTCTGGGCTAGCTCACAACCTCTCGTTCCCCTTCTGCCCTCCCTAAGGGGCTGAAAATCCTCCCCTTAAACATCTGCAGTCTCGCCTCAAAAACTGATCCCTCACACCTGATATACTAATTTTAACGGAAACTTGGCCAAACACTAAAATGCCTGACCTTGCCATTAATATCCTAGGTTATTCCACAATTAGGCAGGACAGGACTGGCTGGGCTGGTGGAGTAGCCATATATATCCTGTCCTCACTTCAGTTCACAACCATTCTATCATCCTCATTACCCTCCACTTATGAAGCCCTTCTAGTAAACATTAACTTGCCTTTTTCCTCCTCTATCTTCATAGCCAGTATCTAATGTTGACCTGGTTCCAAGTCATCGATACTTTGGATCTCATTACCTCCATAACCTTCCTCTCTCATAAAGGTGAGCTATATATCCTAGGTGATATAAACTTAAACTGGCTATCACCAACAACTGCCAAGACATGAAATGACATCATATCCCTCAATCTCTCCCAACTCATCCTGGAACCCACCCGCCTAAATCATAAACATAGAAACATAGAATTTGATGGCAGATAAGTACCACTTGGCCCACCTAGTCTGCTCATTTTACTACCTAACAGATATGCTATAGATCTTAGTTAACCAACAGCTAACTTCCTCCTACCCCTTACTTGGACTGCCTTATGTCTGTCCCATGCATTCTTGAATTCCCCCACTGTTCTTGACTCCATGACCTCCTCAGGGAGGCTGTTCCATGAATCTACAAACCTCTCCATGAAAAAATACTTCCTCACATTACCCCTGAGCCATCCCCCCTCTATCTTCAAATTGTGCCCCCTAGTTCTTGCACATCTCTTTTTCTGAAAGATGATACCCTCTTGGACTTTGTTGATTCCCTTGAGGTACTTGAAAGTTTCTATCATGTCCCCTTTCTCCCTTCTTTCCTCAAGGGTATACATATTAAGCTCCTTTAGTCTTTCTTTGTATACTTCTGGTGCAGACCCTGCACCATTTTGGTTGCACTCCTCTGGACAGCCTCCACTCTGTCTATGTCTTTGCGGAGATGGGGTCTCCAGAACTGCACATTACTCCAGAAGGGTCTCACCAACTGTCTGTACAGAGGGATAACAACTTCCTGTTTTCTACTATTGACGCCTCTCCCTTTGCATCCCAGTATCCCCTCAGCCTTCCTTACTGCCTTCTCACATTGCGTGCCCACCTTCAGGTCATCCGATATAATTACCCCCAGGTTCCTTTCCATTTTTACTGTTGTCAGTATCTCACCCCCCATTGTGTACTCTTCCCCTGGGTTTTTGTTTCCCAGGTGCATTACCTTGCACTTCTTTGCATTGAATCTGAGCTGCCATACATCTGACCATTCCCCAACCTTGCCAAGTCCCTTCTCATCCTTTCCACTCCATCTTGTGTATCAACTCTATTGCAGATCTTTGTGTCATTTGCAAAGAGACCTACTTTTCCTTCCAGTTCCTCTGCAATGTCACTTATAAAGACATTAAAAAGGACTGGTCCCAGTACTGAACCCTGCGGTACCCCACTAATAACCCTTCTTTCTTCACTGTGGACTCTGTTTACTACTACCTTTTGTGTCCTGTTGTCTGGCCAATTTTTTATCCAGGCTACCATCTTGGGACCCACTCCAAGGCTGGCTAACTTGTGTATTAATCTTTTGTGTGGGACTGTATCAAATGCCTTGCTAAAATCTAGGTAGGCCATGTCCACAGCCCTCCCTGGTCTACTACTTTGGTCACCCAGTGAAAAGAAATCTATTAGATTCATCTGACATGACCTTCCCATCGTGAATCCATGCTGCCTTGGGTCCTGTACTTACTGACCTATTGGTACTCAACAATTCTTTCCTTCAAGTAATTCCATCATTTTCCCTACCACGAGGTCAAACTAACTGGTCTGTAGTTTCCTGCCTCTGTCCTGCTCCCACTT
The DNA here is from genome assembly GCA_016271365.2 of Neoceratodus forsteri. Classification (NCBI taxonomy): domain Eukaryota; kingdom Metazoa; phylum Chordata; order Ceratodontiformes; family Ceratodontidae; genus Neoceratodus; species Neoceratodus forsteri. The sequence goes on along the minus strand of CM028138.1, from coordinate 638,397,024 downwards.
TTGTGAAGAGGATCGCATCCACCTTCTTTCAGTCCTCAGGTACCACCCATCCTCCCATGATTTGTTAAAGAGACTAGTCAGCGGTGTCACTAGTTCTACCTTTAGTTCTTTCAGAATTCTTGGGTGAATCCCATCAGGCCCCATTGCTTTTTCCACCTTCAATTTTATTAGTTCTTTCAGAACCCTTTCTTCTGTAAATGGACTGGTATCGACCCCTATCTTCAGAGTGTTTCTCTTGTTTGGTTTAGGTATATCCCCCTCCTCTTCCTTTGTAAATACTGAGATGAAATATTCATTCAGTATCCCTGCTTTTTCACTGTCACCCTCTGCCTACATTCCCTCCCTTTTATTAAGTCTCAGTATCCCTTCTTTGGTCTTTCTTCACTCCCCAATGTACCTATAAAAGGTCTTATCCCTCTTCTTAACAGAGTTGGCTATCCTTTCCTTGGTTTGGGCCTTTGCAATTCTGACTGCCTTCCCTGCCTCTTTCTGCTTTAACTCATAAAGTTCTCAGTCCTGCTCCTTCTGTGTTTCCTTATATTTCCTGAATGCTATCCTTTTCTCCTTAACCTTCCCTGCCACCTCTTTTGAGAACCATAGCATTTTTTTCTTTCATTGTGTTTTGTTGATTTGCTTTACACAAAGGCTTGTTCCTCTGTGATGGCTGTTTTGATTACTCCCCATTGTTCCTCCACCCCTCCTTCTTGACTGTTTGCTAGTGCTTTTCTGAGGCACTCTCTCATTTTCCCAAAGTCAGCCCTCCTAAAGTCCAGTACTCTTGCTTTTGTATGGCTTGATTGTATGGCTGTATTTATCATGAACCACACTGTTTGGTGGTCGTTTGTTCCCAGATGGCTACCCACTTCTAAATCTGATATTCTTAATCCATCCCCATTTGACATTACCAAGTCTAAGATTGCTCCCTCCCGAGTGGGTTCCAATACTAGCTGTCTGAAGCATGCCCCTTGTAGGGCATCAAGAATGACCCTGCTCTTGGATGTGCCTGCAACAAAGGTGCTCCAGTTAACATCTGGCATATTCAGGTCTCCCAAAAACAATATCTCCCCTTTTTCTGCCATTATTAGGATGCCTTCTATCATTTCACCTGAATGATCAGACACCTGTGTGCCTTGGAAGCTTTCGATTGTGGACTGCAATGCCGCTCGTTGGCGGCTGAAGACTAGGAACACTGGCGCCCCTGTGTGTTGAAATTGACAAATTACCCTCGAATTGAAGGACCTGCGATTGTGAGAGAGGCTGTGCAGTGGGTCCTTTGTTTCATCATCAGAGGTGTTTGCGGGGGCTAGGACCCAAGAGTCGAGGCGAGGATTATCACTTAAATTGCCTGCGCTGCTTGCAAGCGGCTACACCTGTGTGTCTTGGAACCTTTCAATTGTGGACTGCAACGCACTGCTTGTTAGCTGACTAGGAACTGAACGACTGTAGTGCCCCTGTGTGTTTGGCGTTGAGCCTGAAATTACCCTCTGAATTGAAGGACCTGCATGGCATGAGAGGCTGTGCAGTGGGTCCTTTGTTTTTTCCATCATCAGAGGTGTTTGCAGGGAGCTAGGACCCGAGAGTCAAGGGAGGATTGTATCCCTTAAATTGTCGCATGCTGCTGAAGTCTGAGCGCCCACCTAGAATTAAAATTTATTAGTAATGAATGGAGGAAGAGGGTAGGTTTTTCTCTTTATCCCTTCTAAGTAGTGTTAAAATTTATTACTTCATACTTTACTGTTTAAAAACTATTATTGAGAAGGGAATATCCTAGCCAGAAAGCATTACTGCGAAGCAGTTGTGGTTTTTTTTAAATATTAATAAATAGTAGAATGTTATTTAAGTAGGCTAGGCAGATATTTTAGATATAACTTGTGTTTGCTTGCAGTCTGATAGTCAAGTACTGTATTAGTTGTTTGGGATGTGTAGGGGATATATGGGAGGATTTAAGGGGGCCAGGATTATTTATGGGAGCTCACTGTTGCATGACTTGCGCCCTTTTATCCCTCTCCCAGTGTCAGACACTA